>CM039723.1:13387980-13844620 GCA_022539455.1 Dendrobium nobile | reverse complement strand
GTGTTGTGAACATAATTTATCTTTTATTGAATGTGTTACAAGTGTAAGATATAACTGTTATTAACACAATAAGTGTGTAATGATATAACTGTTGACATTACAACGAGTATAATATTATATGGCTACAAATCACAATCAGTTTTTAACACATACATTTTGATAACATATATAAATTAGTATGCTAATTCTAATAAGCGACTATAAAACAAATGTGAGTAAAATATAGGTGTTTACAGGGACAATTTAGGGCTTCATGTTGGGCGAATTTTTCTATTGTTTTCTTTTTTTTAGTTACAATTTTTCTTAAAATAGAAATTTTTTGTATTTAAAAGTGCTTTTGAAATGCTGCAAGAATGTTGTCTCAGAAGGAAAACTTTTGGCTTAGTTAGAGATAACTTGTTTATTGTTTGTAAAGTTTGTTGTAGATAAAATAGATTGCCTAATGTTATAGCAATTTTCCAATATTAGTTTATTAAGTTAGGGATTCTTTTTGTGGTGGTAACCTCGTAGTGTATCTTTCAATTCATTATTCTCTCAACCGTCGTACTTCTCATCTTATAGATACCTCTATAGCGCCTATATGACTATTCCAGATTGCTTCCCAATATTCAACATAAGAATGTGTCTCAATGAAAATTAGCACTGCATTTATAGTATTTAAGAAGTCTCAGTGCACTATATGAATGAGTTTTTACTTAATTTACTTATCATAAAGTTGTTATGTCCAATCTAAGTTGTATCGATCAATTATATACTTAATATAATAAATAATTTGTTTAAATTTTATTTGGTTTATCATAATATTTGAATTAGAAGTTTTCTCAATTTAATTAATTAGATTTAATTTAAGTTGATTAGAAATTTGATTAAGTTATTTACTATTTGATTATTTTACATGTTTTAATTTTAAATGGTTTATTTTAAAACTATTATTATTTGGTTTTTCAAGTAAACCTCTTGTGATATTCTCCTAGATCTCAACAAAGCATAACTTTCTAACATACAATGAAGGTTCTATTTTATTAGTTTGAAGTAATATATGAACTCCTAGCTCACCACTCTTTCACAATAAAGAAAAATAATCCTAATTCATGAATATCTCAATCAGGCGTTCACTTCGACATCCTCCATTAATAGACTAGATAATCAGGAAAGAACACAAGAATACAACCCATGACCCTTTAGATGTTATTATATTCAGTCATTCATTTCATGGTGAACGCGCAGTAGTTGTGTGGGCCGTACTACATTTTTAATAGGTGTTTTTATGGCATGTTGTCCAGTTTGTTAACACGTTGAATGTTGTGGCAAGCATTTTCTTATAATTTGTTATATTAAAATTTTTGCTTTTGAGAAGTGAGAGAAATTTATTTGGATTCTTGTGTGGAGGGATAGCCGGACGGTTTAGAGTATGTCTCGCGGAGAACCTAGACCAGAATGACGCTATGTTGTCTATCGTGTGCAGCAGCTGGATAGGGTACGGGGTTGTGGCGAAGTAGAGATGATCTGCCTGGTGTATGATTGGTTCTGGTGTTCGTCGGACGAGGTTCGGGAGGTGTGTCCTTCATTAGAATATTAGTGTTCTTGAAATGAGGCATCGAGGTGTAGATAGGTGATTGCAGATTTGGCTTTGATATGTAATTTCTTTTGATTATGTGTTTTGTAAAAATATTTGCGCCATCGATCAATTTGAAGAGAGTCTAGTGTTGGGAGGTATTGGATGATAATGTGTTGTCATGTAAGTAAGTATAGCAAGAGAGCTTTACTTTGTAAAGCTTATCTTAGATAGAATTTTTTTTTGGATGCTCTTACCTGTCGTATAAATTGTGTTATAGATGTAAGAAAATTGATTAGTGCGCAAGTAAGCTTTATTGATTGGTATTATTAAGGTTCCAGAGTCAGGATTGAATTGGTCGATTCACAATAGTAGAGGAGTGTGGGCCTGCTTAGAGTGGTATTATTAAAATTCCCCATTAACTGATAGTGGATAGAATTAATTTTTCAGGTATTAGATTATTAATAATGGTTGCGTTGGCGGGGTGAATGAGGAATTATTAATGATAATTTTCATGGGTGAAAAAGTTTATGAGGTAGTGCTAGTACTGATTATTATTTTGTGTTATGATTGTTGGGGTTTATTGAGTATAATTTAGAGGTAGCGATTCTTGTGTGTATTTCTCATTTTTACATGAAGAGTGAATTTTTTTGATAGACCATGGTTGGGTATAGAAGATTTTGTTGGAGTTTGTTATATTAGATAAAGTTATTAGAAGTCATTGTTCTTTTATTATCTATATTACTAATAACTTGTGTTTTGCCATATTAGCTGCTACAGGGTAGAATAAGAGTTGTAAATTGTTGCTTAATATTTGCCTGAGCTGAATTTTGTTGTATTTCCCATATATTCTTCCATGGTATTTAAGAAATGAAATTTTCCATAATGGTCACCATCTTCAATAAAAGTCATTTTTTTATTTAAATTTATTTTAGTTTCCAAATTAGTTATTCCATATTATTAATTATTATTTCAATATTGGTCATATTTTAATTTCCTTAGTTATAAAAACTCTCTATAATATCCATTTATTCATTAATCTCTTTCATTAATCGATAATATTATCGAAAATTATATCCATAAGAATATCAAAATAAATATACTTTATTTTAAATATATTTATATTAGTGATATTTGAGATTTTTAATATGATTTAGATATTTAATTGTTATATTGATAAATAAAAAAAAATTTATATTATTAATAAAAATCACTATTTTTTTGGCATGTATCATTCTCATAAGACAACGGGAGCACTTCTCCTAATCATGCCTACCAACTATTTTGTTATTGGAGATGAAGAAAAATCTTGAACTCATAAACAACTTTCTTTAGGTATAGAAGTTGCAGCAGAAACTGACAGTGAAAACTAATCAGTTTCTTTAAGCTAATTTGAACCTTTGGTACCAAGTTTCTCACCAAGAGGTTCATTCTGTTTAAATATTACAGAAAAAATCAGAAAACTACAAATATAAGCTTTCAAAAGCCAGAAATAATCATCTGGACAAGGTGTAATTATTACTCATAATACAAAAATTCTGGAACATTCCAAACAATGACTTCCATGAAGATAAATAATATATAGCAGGCACAGATGGAGCCATAGAACTTTGAGATGAGCAAATAACATTTCTAATCTTTCTTCATGCAACTTTGAGTTAGTGCACTGCTTCCCAATTGTATCACCATTTCCTCTGTAAGACGAACTTCCGAGGGATTGGCGATCCCTTTGGTATGAGTTGACAGAGATCAAGTGTAAATTTTCCATATGCCAGTCCGTAGCCTAATCGAATCAATGTGAGCTCATAAACAGCATGTGAGCTATGCTAGTCAGCCGCACTTTCGACCAGGTATTTCGGTCCAATTTACTGATCTTCGATATCGGAAATATTTAGGCGCTTGCGAAGATAGACAATTTCGACGTCGAGAGCAACCACCTGACTCATGAAGGGGCCATTTAGTCGCCATTAATCGATTAATGTTAAGTAACCTTCTACAAAACAAATCCAACTGATTCTGCCCATACAGGCTGTGCTACAGTTTTAAGAAGAAAAGAAATTTTAAAGAGAACAATTAACTGAATTAACCTTATGGAACCAATATAGGAAATTATTTTGAATGCAAATACTTTATTTTAATCAGCTTTCAATCTACCAAACAGTATAGGTAAGCTCAATGTCATGCTAATTAAACAAGGCATCAAGCAATATGCATCAAAAACGTTTTAGTGGTCATAGAAACTTGGTCAACAATAAGGGCAATGGGGTGGTGCCCCACTGTCTCGGCACAAAATCCTCTTTACATTTTAGGTTATTTACATATTAAACCTATCAAAGAAAACACCATCCGCCATCATTCATCTCACATGGCCGTCACAGGCGATCTAAGCCCACTGCCACACTGTCATTCAGGCTTCGTTTGGGGCGGCTTTCTTACTGCTCTTTAAAGCAGCTTTTTAATATAAAAATTAAATTTTTTGTACTAAAAAATTGCTTTAAGAAACAGTAAAAAAAACCGTACCAAACGAAGCCTCAACATCATCCTGCGATGTCTAGCACTCTATCAAAGTTATAGATAATGAAAGCAGTACTAGATGATCAATTGCAATCTGGTTCCTCCTCTCTGGTTGGAACTTCATTTAAAGGTTGAGATTATATAACGTTCGGGGAGTCAGGTGGAGAATTAATATTTGAATCACACCGTCTTTGCAATAAGTTTCTATTGAAGTATGTGTAGTGTTGTGAATTATCGAAGGAGGTTTGATGATCAACCCACATTTCCTTTAGATTTTAACAAGATTCTCATTTTTTTTCTTTTAATTCATGTTTTATATTTTGGTTGCAGTAATTTGTTTAGGTGCCGAATGTTGGATGGTTGAATTGGGTAATGCTCGGGCTTGTTGTGAAATTAGAAAGTCCCTCAACTTAAGGAAAAATTCTATAAGAATGGTGGTGAGACCTGCAATGCTTGGTGGTGCGAATGTTGGCCCATTAAAAGGAAGCATAATAATAAGTTTAAGTGTTGCAAGAGATGAGGGTGCTTAGGGTTGAGTGGTTACCTTAGGATAGGATATGAAATGAGTAACGTGAAAGGTTGGGTAGCTTGAGTGGAAGATAGATTTAGAGAGAGTTGCCTTGATGATTTGGTCGCATTAAACGAGGCTTCGATGACGGTTAGAAAAGTTGAAGTACTAGATTTGACTTATATTAAGAAAGGTAGAGGTAGACCTAAAAAGACTTGCTTAGAAAATTAGAAATGATCTTTCTTTATTAGATTTTAAATGAGAATTTTACTTTTAACCGGGCATAATGCGAAAAAAGATTCATGTACTGACCCCATATAATGGGAAAAATGCTTGATGTTGTTGTTGTTGTTGTGTGATTTGTTAAGACTTGAGAACTGTTCAGGTAAATTTGTTTTGAGCAATAACACACTCCTCATAATAGTATAGAAGTAAAACGCTTCAAAGATGTTATGCACATAGTAAGAGAACATCATCAATGAACATCAATGCAAAGGATCCTCATTAGCAACAGTAGAAATGGTAGGAAATGAAGAGAGAGGATTTAATATTGGTGAGAACTTGGCCCAGCATCATTTGAATAAGTACTATTGGTTCACCAAGGTTGCAAAAACTGCATTCTTTTTAGCATTTTGATTTCACACTTTAACTTCCTGGCTTTCTTGTATGAACAAAAAATATAGCCAAATAGGTGAGAATAAGAGTAGTATCTGAAATTACTCAGAAACACGGCCTTATCAGTAACCACAAGCTTGGAAACCAATCAAAATAAGGTCGAAAATTTCCAAGTAATATTAATTTCCACCAACACTAGCAAAGGACAGGACTAGACATTATTCATGGTTGATAAATAATCACTTAAGGAGAACTAGAAAATTGAACCAAGGGAGTAGAGCATTGATTTTTCAACACAAGCTTAACGAGTGAGGCAAGAAAATTTTAAAGATGGTTTCAACGTTTGGAGGCTGTTATGCTTGACCGGCCAGGGGGGGCCGGCTGGACCCGGTCTCCAACCTGGTCTACACCATGGCGGAGGCGGAGAAACCAGGGAAAGAGGGGGGCGGACAAGTTGGGCCCCACTTGGGGCTGAATTGATTATGGTGGAGGGAATTTTGAATACAAAGGGCTGTTTGGGTATTTGGTAGGAATCCTTATTGTTAATTAGGGGGATTAGGAGGGAAAGAGGGTTATCTGGATTTGAATGTAATTTGAAATCTAGAGTTTCTTGCTTGGGCTCTTGGCGGTTGCCGGAGATTGTCGGAGGTTTGTTTCCTCGCAGAATCGAAGAACTTGTATCTTCTGCTTTTGTTTGATCATCTACTAGTGGAATATAAGTCCATTGTGTGTTTTTCTCTCAGATTTCTACAGATTTCTCTGTTTTTCTACTGTTTTCCTGCGTTTTGGGCTGATTTCCTGCAGAAAACAGCCATTCATATTGTGTTTTCCCCACTCGAATCGATAGGAATACTTGGATCTAAGTATTTCCTATCAGAGGCCATTTGCGTAGCTATGATGTACCAACACTATAATAATGAAGTATGATATATCAACATGTTCATGTTCCCAATCATGTCGAATACAACCATTTGCATCCAATTAGAAAAATAAAATAATTAGCAAACATGAATGTCTGACACATTATTGAATAATAGATTTTATCAGTAAAAGTATATTACATAAATGACTTAAATTAAGCATCTATTCAATTTATTTTACAATTATTATTAATACAAACTTAATAGTCATGTTAATTTTTTTTTTGTATTTCACTTTTATTTTCATTTTTAACCAAATTATCTCAAATTCAAGGAAAAATCTATATATCATGTGACTATTTAATTATTTATCCCCAATTAAGTTTATGGTATTTAATAATTTAAATATGTTAATTATTTTACAAGATATTAAAATAAATTTATTATTATATAAATTAATTTCATATTTTATTTAATTTATGTAACTATTATATATTTTTTTAATATTATATTATAACATCGTGTCTAATGCATATTTTGTCCTGGAGGCGGCGCAAAACAGTCACATAACACAAAAGGGTCGATTAGCAGAACGGCTGACACAAGAAAGGGTCTGCACGGAAGTCTATTAACTTGTGGAGGCGGTCTTTGAAAATAAATGGCGTGGGAGCTTAGCTATAGACAAAGGGGCATTTGGGAGAGCATGTTAGGATTGACACTTATAAGGTACGAGTTTGACATACATGAAAATGAAGGCCAATTATAAAAAGTGAGTGTGTGTGATGTATGGAGTTTGGGGTAAGAATATACATTCTAAGTAATAATAGTTAAAAATATAAGAGAATTATTACCTTTCTACCTTTGAAGCGTTGAATGCACAACAATTTGAAGATTCATCTGCCAAATAGATTCTTAAGGGATCTCATAATCTTTTTAAAGGATTGCCCAAAATAAGTATTTAAGCCTTTATAACATCTTATTTGAACGAAAATGCCAAACTCATTTACGAACTAGGCATTTCTCCTTCCTGTGAAGATTTATCAGTTGTGATTTCATTTTATTAATTTAAGCATAAGAAAGCCCAAATGCTACTCCCAATGCACAAACTTAAAATAATTCCTCTCTCCCTTGCTCTCCCCACCTCCATACCCAAACTCTTCCCTCCCTCCCCTTTCTCTCCCCACTCCCTCCTCATTCTCCTCTCTTGAAAATGACAGAACATTATCCTTTAAAAAGCTTGTAATTGTTTACTTAAAAGTAATTGTCAACACTGATATTTGTGATCCTAAGAATCCCCTTCTTAAACAGAACGCTAAGAGTGCTGCTTGGACAAGTTTATATTTTGCAACTAATATATATACTATGGTTTGTCTGGTATATCGAAGAAAGTAAATCAATAGTGGAAACGATCTGTATTTTGATTTAGTAAAGAAATCAATGCAACCAATAGCAAATACCAAAAAACAGAGAATGTCAGCAACATATAGCATGCTAAGGATACCTCTTCAATCGAATATTTGTGAAAAGTTTCTTAGCAGCTGCCCTTGTGAACATCTTGAAGCCACACTGCAACAGAAAATAAAAAAATTAAGAACGGGGAAAGAGCATAAGCAATGTTTTCTGCGATTGTAATGCATGGAACCCATTTTTTAATAAAGACTGTAAACGAAATAAAATGGGCCCATAGTCAAGAATACCTGTGTATCACGGATACCTGGACCAGCAGTAAATAAAACCACAAGATGGAAACCTTTCATTAGAAAGTTTCTGTACCACTTCCTCTGGAAAATCATAAGAAAGCAACTTAGAATTCAAGTGAGAAGTCCTGGATAAACAAAAAGGTCGGAAGGCAGGTATTAAGGCTTCGTTTGGAACGGCTTTCTTACTGCTTTTTAAAGCAGCCTTTTAGTATAAAAATTTAAATTTTGTACTAAAAATCTGTTTTAAGAAGCAGTAAAAAAGCCGTCCCAAACGAAACCTAAATTAGGAAACATACAGTAGCAAGAGCCTGCTTCTCAAGATGTGCCCGGGAACCAAATACAGAAACTTCAATATCTGATAGCTTGGGTCTTATATCATTAGATGACTCAGCTAGAGATTTATCATCTATTTTATTCTTAGCCGTTGCATATACCTAAAAAGAAGTAAGAACACAACAAACACTACTGAAGTAAGAAAATAGAGGAAACTTGTGATTACTGAACTGTATATTGACAGTCATAAAATCAACATTTCATGCAGCTTCATAGTTCTCAATGCAGACCTGAGATTCAAGCTTTTCTAAGTCAGTAACCTTCGTCGCTCCATCAGCATCAAGCATTAGGAGAAGTTCACCACGTGAATGAAGCATGCCCTGCAATGCCATTCATTCCCCAAAGTCAGGAACATCAATCAGCGCAGAATAAAATTTAATACTCTTAACAAACAATACTGGGAGAAAATAGTATAATTGCGTAACTTCAGCACCACAAAAGTTACAACAATTCTTCCCCAAACAATTAGGCTGTGTCCATCGTTATTTGATGTTCACCAATTCGAATCACACAAACAATATCTTCATAGTTTAGGGGTAAAACTGCATACATCAATCCTTCACCAACATTGGGGGAATTGGGTATACCTTTGTGATGTATTGTATCACAGAAAAATGTTTCTCAATATAAAGAATATAAAAGTACTTACTTTCTGCTAGGAAATACTTGAATATTTCAAGTAAACTGATAGGAAACACTTGGATCCCCAAGTGTTTCTCACCGAAACTGAAGTAGATCCAATGAAATACTGCTGTCCAGAACAGAAAAACAGCAAAAACACCAAGAAAACTGAGAGAAAACGTAGGGAAATTTGTAGACAAACGATGCAAACACTTTTATTTCAATGGAGGATTAAAAGCACTTGCAAGATACAACTTTCCTTCAATTCGAGAGGAAGGAAAAACTCTCCAACGATCTCCGGCAAAACCAAGAGCCCAAGAACACCAAACCCTAGATCTCAAAAATAATTCAAATGCAAGATGCCTCCAAAACTCCCCCTCATCCCTAATTAAAGCAAAAGGATTAAAGCAAAATACCTAATTAGCCCCTAATTCAAATAATTTCCCTCCCAAACATTAAAACAGCCCATAGAGGGCCCCACCTAAGCTCCGCCCCCTCCCCTTGCCTGCTTCCGCCGAACATACACCCGGACCGGTCCAGGTTGGACCGGTCCAGCCGGCCCCTCCTGGGCCGGCGTAACATTACCGCCCTCCCAAAGAATCACCTTGTCCACAAGTTGAAAATCCGGAAACTGATGTTTCGTCCTCTTGAATGGTTCTCACGTAGCCTCGTAGTCATGAAGGTTCTTCCACTGGATCAACACTTCCTTAGTTTCATCTTCTTTCTGGCGAACGCCCCTTAGCTCCAAAGGCTCCATGATCACTTCCAAATCCTCTGTAAGTGTCGCCGGTAGCTCGGGAATGGTGATGTGATCACCAATGGCCTTTCTTAATTGTGAGACATGGAAAACCGGGTGTATGGTCGCCGATGGGGGTAATTTCAGTCGATATGCTACTGCCCTAATCTTTTCCATCACTTCATAAGGACCAAAGTACCTTGGGGCCAACTTTTCATTCCTCCTGTTGGCGACTGTCTTTTGCCTGTATGGACGAAGCTTCAAGAACACCTTCTCCCCTGCCTCAAACTGGATATCTTTTCTATGCCCATCTGCTTGCTTCTTCATGATCTATTGCGCCCTCAGCAAATGCCTCTTTAACTCCTCTAGCACTCGGTCCCTCTCCTCCAAGTACTCTTCTACAAAAGAAACAGGAGTACTACTGCTTCCAAAATGTACCAAGTGTGGGGGATCCCGTCCGTACAACACCTTGAATGGGGTCATCTGTGACGCTGAATGAAATGACGTGTTGTACCAGTATTCAGCCCAGGATAGCCACTTTGCCCAAAGCTTTGGCGTCTCTGACACAAAGAATCTTAGGTATGTCTCCAAGCTCCTGTTGACTACCTCCGTCTGGCCATCCGTCTGTGGATGGTAGGCTATGCTTCTCTTAAGAACTATCCCCTGCAATCTGAATAACTCTCTCCAGAAATGGCTGAGGAACACCTTGTCCCTATCTGATACAATTGCCTCTGGCACTCCGTGTAACCTGATCACTTCTCTGATGAAGGCTGATGCGACTGTGACTGCGGTGTAAGGATGTCGGAGGGGAATAAAATGGGCATACTTGCTCAACCTGTCCACCACCACTAAGATCACTGTGAACCCTTCTGAACGAGGCAGCCCATCTATGAAATCCATAGATATCTCCTCCCATACTTTACCTGGCAAAGCTAGCGGCTGTAGTAATCCTCCTGGTGACATAGCTAGATACTTACTCCTTTGGCAGACCTCACATCTGGCTACCATCTCCTCTACATCTTTATGCATCCCTTTCCAGTACAGCTCTCTGGCTAGCCTCCTATAAGTCTTCTGCACGCCTGAATGGCCCCCCACGGCGCTCCCATGGAACTTCTGGAGTAGGTTTGGGATGTGAATTGATGTCCGGGGCATTACAAATCTTCCTTGGTACAGCAGTTTGTCTCCCTCCAGTGAGTACCCAGGGTGGCTACCTGGTTCCTTCAGTAACTCAGTCCTGATCCTTCCTAAAGTTTCATCTCTAGCACTTTCTTCTCTGATGGCCTCCCAATCAAGCATCAAAGGGACAGACAGGGCCACTGTCTGCAACTCCCCCATGCACCTGGACAAGGCATCTGCGGCCTTGTTCTCCACCCCCGGCCAATACTGAATCTCAAAGTCGTACCCAAGTAACTTGGACAGCCATCTCTGATGCTCCTCCGTCACCATGCGTTGTTCCAACAAGTACTTCAGGCTTCTTTGATCTGTCCTGACAATGAAATGCCTCCCCAGGAGGTAGGGTCGCCACTTCTGGATTGTCAAGACGATGGCCATTAATTCTCTTTCATATACTGATTTCAGCCTGGCTCTGGCAGTCAACACCTGGCTGAAATAGGCGATGGGCCTACGACTCTGCATAAGAACTGCTCCCAGCCCATAGCCTGATGCATCTGTCTCCACAATGAAACTCTGAGTGAAGTCTGGCAAAGCTAAGACCGGCACCGTCGTCATTGCCTTCTTCAAGTTCTCAAACGCTGATGTGGCCATTTCCCCCCATAAGAAACCATCCTTCTTCAGCTGTTCCGTGAGTGGCCAGGCTATAGTGCTGTATCCTTTCACAAACCTTCTGTAGTAACCTGTTAGTCCTAGGAATCCCCTCAACTCCTTCAGGTTCTTTGGCACTGGCCACTTGAGCATCACCTCAATTTTGGACTGATCTGCTGCTACCCCGTCTTTTGATACCACATGGCCCAAGTAGTCTACACTGGTTTGTACAAAGCTACATTTCTTTAAATTAGCCCTTAGCCGATGCTCTTGTAGTACCTCTAAAACTCTCTTCAGATGCTCCCAGTGCTCTTCCTCTGTCTTTCTATAGACCAGGATGTCGTCAAAAAATACCAGCACAAATCGCCTGAGAAAAGGTTTGAAAATCTCATTCATCAGGGCCTGGAATGTAGCAGGGGCATTGGTGAGACCAAATGGCATCACTAGGAACTCATAATGTCCTTCATAAGTTCTAAAAGCCGTCTTGGGTACATCTTCCTTCCTCATCCGGATCTGATGGTAGCCCGACTTCAAGTCTATTTTGCTGAAGATCACTATCCCACTCAATTCGTCCAATAGCTCGTCGATAACTGGTATAGGAAACTTGTCAGGTACCGTCTCCTTGTTGAGTGCTCTGTAATCTACACAAAATCGCCAGCTACCGTCCTTCTTTTTCACCAACAGAACGGGACTAGAAAAAGGACTGATGCTGGGTCTGATGATCTCTGCCTCCAGCATCTCTCTAATCAACCGTTCAATTTCATCTTTTCGGAACTGAGGGTAGCGGTAAGGACGTACACTGATGGGTGAAACCCCGTCCCTTAACACAATAGCATGCTCTCGCTCCCTCTGCGGTGGTAATCCCTGAGGCGGCTGAAACACCTCCTGGAACTGCTGGATCAACGGTTGAACAGAGAGGGGTATATCTCCCCCCCTCCTCCACTCTTGCTCCCTCCAAACTGTGCAATTCCACCAAATAGCCTCCTCCCTCCTGCTGAATGGTCCGGATTAGGGATTTGAGCGAAACCCCAACCTTGGTCAGACTGGCGTCACCCTGAATCATCTTCCTTCTCCCTCCTATCACCAATTCCATCTTCAGTGTCCCCCAATTGATCTTAGTCTCCCCCAATGTACGCAGCCACTTCATCCCTAGGATGACGTCAGTACTCCCCAAGTCCTCGGGAAGGAAGTCCTCCTTCACCTGGATCCCCTGAATCTTCAGCTCTGATATCAATTTGATAGAAAACACTTGCATCCCCAAGCGTTTCTCACCGAAACTGAAGTAGATCCAATGAAATACTACTGTCCACAGCAGAAAAACAGCAAAAACACCAAGAAAACTGAGAGAAAACATAGGGAAATTTGTAGACAAACGATGCAAACACTTTTATTTCAATAGAGGATTAAAAGCACTTGCAAGATACAACTTTCCTTCAATTTGAGAGGAAGGAAAAACTCTCCAACGATCTTCGGCAAAGCCAAGAGCCCAAGAACACCAAACCCTAGATCTCAAAAATAATTCAAATGCAAGATGCCTCCAAAACTCCCCCTCATCCCTAATTAAAGCAAAAGGATTAAAGCAAAATACCTAATTAGCCCCTAATTCAAATAATTTCCCTCCCAAACATTAAAACAGCCCATAGAGGGCCCCACCTAAGCTCCGCCCCCTCCCCTGGCCTGCTTCCGCTGAACATAGACCCGGACCGGTCCAGGTTGGACCGGTCCAGCCGGCCCCTCCTGGGCCGGCGTAACATAAACCCTAACAAGATTTATAAAAACAGCGATAAAACCTCAATATCTCCAATGAAAACAATCTAAAACAGTATAATATATTATATGAATCAAACCAAAATCAAGAATGAGCAAAGATACAATTCATCCTCAATTTGAGAGGAGGATCACTCTCTCCCAATCTCTAGACAACGAATCTAGAACACAAAACACCCAAGAGAACTCAAAGAGAATACAATAATAAGCATGCCCTAATTATCCTAATCTCTTCTTATTTAAAGCAAATCCCCCTTCTCTCTCTCTCTCTCTCTCTCTCTCTCTCTCTCTCTCTCTCTCTCTCTCTCTCTCTCTTAATTTCTTATATAATCCAATGGGCCCCACCTTCTATTGGCGGCACCTCCTTCTGACGACTAATTCAAAGGAGGCGGACCAGCCTTGGTCCACCTTTTACACCTGTGAACCGGCCCCTTATTCAGGGCTGGTGGACCGGCCTAACACTTTCACCAACATTGGCGGAATTGGGTATACCTTTTTGATTTATTGTACCATAGAAAAATGTTTCTCAATATAAAGGTTATAAAAGTGCTTACTTTCACCAACATTGGCAGAATTGGATATACCTTTTTGATTTATTGTACCACAGAAAAATGTTTCTGAATATAAAGGTTATAAAATACTTACTTTTCTAATAGCTTCTCCTTT
This sequence comes from Dendrobium nobile, assembly GCA_022539455.1. Lineage (NCBI taxonomy): Eukaryota > Viridiplantae > Streptophyta > Magnoliopsida > Asparagales > Orchidaceae > Dendrobium > Dendrobium nobile. The sequence continues at coordinate 13,830,984 of CM039723.1, read as the reverse complement.
CCCATGATTTCTTCCAAGAAGAAGAAGCCTCATATTATCTATCTTGTACTTTCTAACAAAGTCAAATGCCACTTTAGACGTTTTATCAGTACTTCCATCATCTACTATTAACACCTGAAGAAAACGTCAGACAGAGAATTGTAAGAAAAATGATTACTTACAAAAAATAGAAATGTATAACATTAGCAGTACCAAGTAACTATTGATTTTTATTACCAATATATTAAGATGTATACAACCTTGCCAATACAAGAATGGTTGTGCACTGCAACTCTAATCTATGTGATGTTTGCAAATAAACTATACCGTCTACCTACACCAAGCATTCATATACAAAAGCTGCCCTTTGCATCTTCACTTATAGACTCTCAATTGTTTAGGTCATTGTGGGGCTTGCTATATTGTGTAAAGGAGCATAGAATGTATACGGATGATGACGTTGAAGTAGTAGCCAGATCAACAGCTGCAAATAGCATCAGCAATAGAAACCATTCGTTTGGCTTACAATTATTATGTTTTTGACTATTTATTCAGCGCACACTTAAAAGGGGTACATGCCCTTGAATTGTTAAGAAGTAAACTTTCCAAAGATAAGTATTTGAAATAAGAACATATTATGAAGCCCTGCATATATATATATATATATATATATATATATATATATATATATATATATATATATATATATATATATATATAGCGAAGGAGACCACATAACTTTATCCCCTCTTTCTTAACCATATTAAATAAATGATAGTTAACTGCTCCCTCTCACAAACCTGCTGTCATCATTTTATTGCTCGCCTATTGTACTGATTGTAACTATTCTATTGTTATTGTATCTCTAATTTCAGCCCCTACTCTCATACATTTCCTACTTAAAAAGTCTCTCGGATCGCATAAATTTAACACAAATCATGGTTTAAAATTGTGCAATAAGAGGCGCGCCTCAACGCGATTTCGCCCCTTTAAGCCTCAAAGCACACGCAATGAGTTCAGGATTTGAGGCGTACGACTCAAGTTTACTGAGACGCGCCTCGCCTCACGGTTGAGAGGCGTCCGCTTCTAAAAATTATAAAAAAAAAAGTCAACCTAATATATATTTGTTCGGCTCGGACCACCTAACCCCCCCCGCGGTCTTCCATCATTTCCCGAAAATAGGTTTTCTCCCTTCTTTTTCGAGCGACCTTTTTCCCTCTTCGTTCGGCGTCAGCTTCCTTCCACATTGAGTTGCTCTTTGCTTATTGCTTGGAGTTATCTTCTACCGCGAGTTGGGTTGGAGTTATCTTCTACCGCGACATTTTTCCCCCTTCGTTCGGCGTCCGTTTCCTTCCAAATTGAGACCGCTAGGTATATGCTCGGTACTACTCGGTACAACAATGTTTGGTACCACAATGTACATGCTGGATACCGCTCAATACATGTTTTATACCACTAGATACATGCTCGGTACCAAGCCATTACCGAGCAGTACATGCTCGGCATCGCTAGGTACAAACAACTTACGAACTTTAAAAACAAGCAGAACTTCAAAATTACTCTTACAATAAAAATTTGTTCCGGGGGCGTTACCACCGGAAACCCCCGCAGGGGCGTTGCCCCTTGACCCCGCGACCTGACGGGGCAGGTCGAACCCCGCCAGGGGGCAACGCCCCCTTGCTAGGCTCATCTGAAAGAAATTGGAGTACCTACAACCAAGTACATACAAAAAGGAGAAATCATTTGTCCATATTGAGGATGAATTCACTGGTATACATTATGTATAATAGGAGACTCAGATATAGGAATCTGAAGAAAAAAAGATTAATGGATGATGAAGATCATGTGCTTTCCGAGGATGTGGCATCTGATGATGAGTGGTTCGTAGATGATGAAGTTGAGGTGATGCCGTCTGAATTACAAGATGAAGATTTAAATGTTGATTTCTTTGATGGTTTTAAAGCATCTACATCCATTACAACTCAAGAACAAATCAAAAAAGGTATAAAAATAATAAAATTTTATTAGACTTTTATTAATGTATTACACTATTATTTATTTTGAGATTGTTCAAAAATATTTAGGGAAGAGGAAGATAACTGATATTGAGGAAGGACCTGATTGGGAGACATTGGACTCTATAGAAGAGGAGGAAGGGGAGAGAGCAATTCATCATACTGATGATTCAAATGAAGATCCCCTTAGTGATGACAGTGCTAATGACTTATGAGTTCTTATGTGATATGTCATTGCTATTTAGTTTTGGAATTATATGTTAATGAAAAGAATACTGTGATTTGGGAAATATAGAGTTTGAGTTTAATTATATTTCATGTTATCTTATTATTGGGATATTTTGATTTTACTTCATATCTTATGCATTTTTATGTTTTATATATTATTTACTCATTAGTATATATAAAACTTATCATTTTATGTATACGCAATTTTTCGATTTTGAGGCTTACGCCTCGCCTCACGAACGAAAAACGCATCAATACTCGATTACGCAATTTTAAACATTGACACAAACAGTAGAATAAAATGCCTAACCAATTCTTTAATTCTTGTCATGATATCAGAGCTTTAAACTTTTCTTTTCATTGAGAAAATACTACAGCCTTCATTGTTGCATTCCCTTTCCTACCTCTCATTCCTATAATTGCAGCCTTCATCACTACATTATTGCAATCTTGCAGCCTTCATTGTTGTAATTTATTTTTATCCCTTTTATGCAAACAAATTACCATCACAATTTCCCTCTACATGAATAACAATAAGCATGTTTGATTGGTCTTCCGTCTTGGAAATGAGGCCGATAATCCAAAACTAATTTTAGATTTACAAACATCCACTCTACCATATGATTGAATAAACTAAATGTAAAGAACTATCTTAAGTGAACACAATTGATTCGCACATTCTTAAAAGAAAGAGGAAAATAGCGTCATTTTCTTCACTAAACCTTAAGAAGACAATCCCACATTTAATGTTTAGGATGAATAGAACTATATGATGATGTCCTAATTATGGAGCTCTATAATTCCTGAGATTAGTGATACATGCATGTTCCTTCATTCAATAAAAAAAATAAGATACAATAAATCAAACATATTCTAAAATTTGTGATGTTGCACTAATCTATGAAATCAGGACTAAGGTTTGATCTGCAAAACAAGGGAAATGATCTATCATAGACTATTCCAATGCAACGCAATGGTTGTGGTAAGAGATGAATCATTATGAATGCATCCAAATGGAATACAACAAACATGTGACTGTTCATAAAAAAATATGTTAAAAAGGACAGTTCATGGTGTTCTTGCTGGATTAAATATTAAGTTTGATATTGTAAGAGTATATATATATATATATAAATGATTTTTTTTTTTTTTTTATATTGTAAGAGTATAAATTCTATAAAAGAACAATTTATCATCACTAAATAAGGTCATCGTCATTATCTCAATGGAAGAAGGGAGAAGAGGTATCATGATTACCAATAAATCCATGAAAGATTTAGCCTTAGTGTTGAATGAGTTATGCAAAAGTCCTAATCAAATTCATTCTCCCGCTTCAACAATTCAAACAATCTTATTTCCAAAATATTGAAAGCATTGATTTTGTTAATACATATCCAAAAAAAAAACTCATTCACAAGAAAATAAATGCATCTTCATTAGCTATTCCCCATACAAAAATTGAATAGATACTACCATCCTCCAAAAAAAAGTGTCCATTGATGTCACTTTCAGTGAAGAAGATCACTACTTTGTTACTACTTATCTTGAGGATGAAATATCATTCAAGTACAAATAAATTTGTCCTCCTATAATAACCTTCGTTGCCATTCATTCCAACAAACAGCTCTGTCCAAAACAAGCCACTCCTTGGGCTATCAAAATGCTCATTGGTCATGAGCAACTAGTGTTCTGACTCATTATGAAAATGAGTTCTTTTGAACATATATTTTAAGCTCATTTTTAAAAGATTCGAACACAAACCAACCCTTGTTTGATCATGTTTGGCTCATTAACTATTCATATGAAATTATACATAGAAAGTATTAGTAAAAGATCATGTGATAATAGAAGCCATTAGTACCATGAATCTTATTTTACAACAAAATGGAGGTATTAAGAGGATATTAGTAGTAAAGTTAAAGCAAAAAGAGGCTAAAAAGTTCATTTGATAAAGCATTTGACTGTTTCTATAGCAAGGAAAGAAGTCATCCAAAACACAAAAAATAGAAAAACATAAGCCACTCCAAGTAAAAGCTAAAATGGGAATGTCTCAGGAGTGTCATATGATAAGAAAATTTCTTGAATATTTAAGACAAATTTTGTAGAATTCTAAAAAGATTAGTTTGTCAGATGGATTAAAGTTTTGGACAACAAAAAAATAAATGCCTGACAAGTAGGGCATAGCATAAACTAAAACATTAAAATTGTTATATGGTAAAACTAAGTATGAGTGAGAATTGATTATATAAGAGAGGCAAATGAAATGCTGCCTATTAAATATAAGATCGAGGAAAATAAAATTTAATCTTTGAGCATGTAAAAGGTTGGCACAAGAAGCACCAATAGGGATAATAAATAAATTAATGTAACAGTAATACAAAGAAAAATGAGTGGACCAAAGGTAATATTATAAAAACATTTGTGAAGTGCCTACATAAAGCAAAGTTAAAATGTGAACTAATGCTTAAAAGACATGAATAGAAACAAAGATTCAAAATGTCGACTCTAAATATTTAATAAAATAATAATGAATGATGCTTTTAAAAACAAAATCACTGCTACAATTACATGAAATAGCACCAAATAGGGTTGAGAAACCTTGTGAATTAATTTCTACAGCTAAATTTTCCAATAAGAATTCTGACTCGATAGCTTCATTACAATAAACTTCGAGAGGCAAATACCTCATAAGTGAAGGACTTGTCGGCCGCTGCACGTTTTTGAAGATAACTACAAGGAAAAATATCTTTAAATGAACAAAAGCATTCAGCAAGACAAATGACATATTATTGGTATTGCAAATAAAAAAAGCTAAAAAAACTGAAAGATTCTGAAGATCACCTTGAAGCTGAAAATATTTCTTACTATAATCATAACCAGATCACGTGCACATTCGACTAGATAAGATAAAAATACATAGAGACGGCTCATGCAAGAAGGAATGTTATCAAATTATGCATTTACATAAACATAAGGAAATCAGAAGTTGCAATTGAAAACATGAAAATAAGAATAACTATAGAGAGTTTGTCAACCTGCGACACATCTGAATAATACTAAGGAGTTTGAGTGAATGTTATATCCCAATGTTCCTTTCTTAGAAATGATAGAATCCAACTTGATTCAAAAACTTTAGTAAGTAGGGAAACCTTTCAAGCGTAAGGCTTCTCATCCAGATGCAAAAGAGATGATGGAAATCACTTGCACTCAAGTTAGCATCTTCCTATAGTGTAGGATGGCATTTCCATCTGAATCTTTGAGCCAAGATCGGTGACTGCTAAAGCTAATTCTTTTGGAACGAATAATAATTTGGTTCACGTATAAAGAAAGAAAGCCAGATTAGTAAAAGAAATGTAAATTTGGTTATCTTAAGTTTATTGTATGCATACAGATTATCAACCTTCTGATATTGAAGTATTGAATTGAAATACTAATGTTTGACAATGTAAATGTCGTGATTGTTCGACAAATTTTATATTGGATGTCGACTATCTAACACAATTTCTCCACTTTTCTCATACAGTCATGTTGTCGTCATTGTTGTTGTTGTTGCTACTGTTGGATGCACAATGTAAAAATGTCCTATACAAATTATGTTATGCAAACTAGGATAATATATCTTAAAGATAGTTAAATTTAATAGGTTATTTGTCATTTCATTCCATAAATAGAACTACGCTGTAAAGCACAACTGCAGATCTCATGTAAATAATTGAAGTAAAATGGCCCCTCTAACAACAAACTAATCTAATATCAAAGTTGACTAATACCACTCAGTTCTACAATAAATGCAAAAATGGTTTTCCAATTCTGAGCCACATAACGGCAAAACATATGATGATAGAAACTGAAGCAGGGTTTAGTGTATGTACCAAAAAGGTGATATATTTTATGCAGTTCTCAATAATTATCATAAGGATTATTTTCACTAAGAAAACGGCTTCACATATTAGATTTTTCGATACTACTCTTTGGCGTACCCAAACAACTATAACTTTCTCTATCAATATGCCTTGAATCACTAACTACTAACCTCATCATTTCAACAAGAGCTGCAGGAAGCCTATGCTCCTCGTTATATGCAGGGACAATCAAAGATAAGTACTTCTCTGCATTATCAAAGATTGATGGACATGGAACCTGGGGAATTTCAAATTACAATAAATATGAAGAAAACAAAATTGAGCTCTAAAAAAATAAACTCGCATTGTGTATGTAATAGAATATTTCAACTGGCAAATATATAGATGAGAATGAAAATGGAATGTTTCACATACATATAAAGTTCCACCCGAGTACTGATCAGAGAACAAATGCGAAGATAAAGGGGTATAAACATGAATCTAAAGTCGTAAATTTACAGAACCATTAAATTATTCATTATTATTCTCTTCTCAAACAAACCGTAAGGGGGCTTTGAAAGATTTTTTTTTTTTTTTAGTAGTAAAATGGAAATGCAAGTGTATGCTAGATGGACAAGTATTTGATGTGGAGCTCAAAGTACAAATACAATAGAAGCACAAAAATCATAACACCAATTGAGAAACACCATTTAGTCTAGTGTCTTCTAAAAAGAGTGGTCTTGTAGTGAGGCCATTATGTAATGATTTTAAATTTAGCCTAAAACACTAATAATAGTTTGTTTAATTTGTATTGCTTGGCCATGTAATTATGTGTAATTCTAGGATTAAGAATGTATTTATAGTCAAACCAGCTCAATCAAAGGGTCAATTCAGTCATACGGCAAGGTCACAGCCAGACAATCTGTCTGAATCGATAAGATCTAATATGCTTTGTTGGTTCTTCTGATATTAAAGAATATTTAACCTTTTTCTCTTATGTGTCTTGGCTTCCCTACATAACGGTCCCCCTTGTATCAAGAAATCCTAGTTCATTTCATGAATAAAGATTAAAGGATTGCCTCTTAACCTTTGAAGATATGCTTGACATCCCATTTGAATTAAAAAATTTGTATTTCTTATTCATTTGTCCTCAACCTCTAGGAATCATATGGATGTGCAATATTGGAGCAACCTAATTCTCCCACTCTCAAGTTTGCATCGAAGATTCTAGTGAAAGGAAAACCTCAAATCTTGCTACTAAAATTTCAAAGATCAAATATTACCATTGTCATATATTTTTTCAAGAAACTTTGTTAAAATATATACTTTTTATGAGAAAGCAATTTCCTATCTTGGTAATTAGATATGACAATTATCAAAGGGAGATATACTGCATATCATAATCTTTATTTGCATCATCTAGAAAACATTTTTAATGAATAATTATTGCATTTTCTTGCTTATTTTTTGAACTTGTAGGGTTTTGCATGGATAGATTAACTTAACCAAGTATCGTTCCGCATTGATGGCTCTAAGGACGCATTTGATTGCTTGAAGTTAGATAATATGGTTTGAAAAACAACAATTTTATTAGATTTTGTTAGTTGGCTACATAGTTAGAATCAATATGAAATTTAACCTCAACAAATACCTTCAAAATCCCTCAAAAGTGATGATTTCATAGTTCACATTCAAATGAGTAAAACAAAATGGCCATTTTCCAAAATATGCTTTCTATATACACAATCATATGAACCCCAAAACACACATACACAAACATACCACACCCCCACCCAATTCCCCTCCTTCCTCCCCACCCCCTAAATGTTCCCATATAATATAGATCAGGCAGCCAAATTAGCCCAATTACTTTAGATCATGTCGGTTTGTAATGGGCACTACGTAGAATAATAGTGAAGGCATATTGCTTTTATATTTTCGGCAAAGAAATGCAGTGGCTCAAATTAGAGTAGAATCTCAAATACAGGAGCATTACTTTACAGAAAAAAAACAGTCCCTTAATAAGACTATAATGTGCACATGCAGTGATAATGAAAACATATTATAAGGTTTTATCTGGTGCAACTGCCATGATTGGAAAATTGCCTTCATAGAAGCATTGCATTTCTAATTATTGGCTCGTCAGCTTCAAGCATGCCTTTCCCTTCAATCTCATTAGCACTACTACAGTAGCAGTACCAAAGAGATTTTCTACCTAGTCAGCACTACAAAATTAAGCGAGGTGTTGCACCTTTAAAAATATTAATTAATAAAACTCAACTAGAAGAAGTTTGTTTATGCATTTTCATTCTTAGCTTTTGAAAATAAGTTTTGATTTACATAGAAAATATGCCTAGAAATTCACCATTTTATAACTACACCAATTTTTCATCATACGGACTGAGTTATGAAACAGCCTACATTTTATGATTTACATCATAAAATATCGAAGGAGAGATCACTAATTTTAAAATTGTACTAGTGGTTTCTCAACCAAACAATCTCAGAATTGACCATCCATTAAACGGACTGTAAGGGAAGTATGATAAATGTATGATATCCCACAAATTGCTATCATCGATCAAGCACACAAATTTCATGTCGCGATATCATAATAAGAAACATTACAAATCAGTTGCCACACAAATCAAAAAGTCAAATTTCTTCATATATGCAGCAATTAATTTCATAAATGTAATAAAAATTATAACTTTGATGCTTTCTGACCTTCTTCAACGAGTTGGGATCTTCAAAGAATGAATCCGAGGCATCTGTCCTCTCGAGCCTGGAATTCAACTCCGCAATAAGAAAATAACTTCGAAAACATGGCTATAAAGTAAACAAGTGGAACTCACGAGTGCTTGCATCCGATCTTCCTGACAATTTCAAGGAAAAACGCCGCAATGCTGAGAGACAAGACAAGCACCTGCAGGAAAATCCAATTTAAGAAATTTATACATAAATCAAGCTAAGATGAAAACGAAAACAAGAATGAATTAGGGTTAAGCGACGAACGATAGAAGAAAGAGCGATCAAGAGGGGAATATGGGGATCGGGGAGGGACAGCCATCCCATCTTTCGCCGTCGCCGAAACGTCCACAGTGACCTTGGTTATGGGTAGTCAATACAGCCCGGGCGTTGAAAATGAATTTACTTGAATTACTCAAGAGTGAAATTGAGCCAAGAGAACATCAGTTGATTAACCACAATTTGATTAATATAGGAACATCGCCATTTAAATTAGAAAGAACTGTATTTTCTTTTTGATATTGGGCTTTTATTGTTCTTTATATGCTCTGAAGCAAGGTAGAGAAGTTGATAACATTCAAGTAGGATAAAGTTGATGGTGATTATTATGTTCTAAAAAAATCTTTGATCAATAATTTTGGAAGTCTGCCTAAAGCTTAAATTGCCAATGGCAATAATAAAATCCAATAACTTGAAAATAAGGGAATATAAAAGCATCATTTCTGCTCTGCATCATTTTTTCCATAAGGCCTCAAATATCTTTTTAAGTAAGAAAATTATTCATTATATTGCATATCTACTTAAGTTTATTCTAGATTTTTAAGAATTGCTAGATCATTCTAATAAACTCATCTTTATTGAATGAAAAAAAAATTTTGAATTATTTGGATTCAAACTGACAATAGACAAAAGTAACACGATATTTGTCTCTATAAAATGATTATTCAGATTTTGATGTTGCATTTCAATGACTATGTAGAATATTTCAACTAAAAAATAATATAAACTTATTATGTCTTGAGCTCTATGATGATGGTATCCACGAGCAACTCATTTGTCATCCGTATGAGGAAAGTATATTTGTTGTTGCTCACAAAATAAAGGTATTTTATTAATAAAGTCTTTCCACCTATTATTTCCCATATCTTATAATCTTATTTTAGATATTTTAATTAAAGGCATATAGCATTTATAATATTTTGTTCTCTTATCTACAAAGCTTGTGATACTTTAATATTGATATCAAGTATATCTTTCATCAAATATAGATAGAAAAAAAAATTAAAAGAATCACAATGATTCTAATAAAACAAATGCTTCACCTCTTTGTTTAGAGCCTATGTCATCTTCTGAAATAGTTTCCAGAATATTAGTTACTAAGGAGAACATTATGATCGATCATACAAATGATTCATAATGCGAACTCATCGTGTGTCCCCTGTATGCCTTAGATTTATTTCTTGATTCAATTCTTGCCTTGTGACTAGTTCTTCATATTGTAATTCACTTACTATCTTCTCTTGTTATATATATCGTAGCTGATTATGACACTTACATGAAGCATTAATGATATATATCACATCTGAAATGATAGTAAATTATAATTTTTTTAATTATAATAATATGGCAATTTAGATATGGCTTTTTGCAACTAATACTAAGGTTAATTGGAGTTGGTATGACAAGCAATAACTGTAATGTTTTGATTTATTTTCATTTAAGAATAGTATCTTTAGCCCATTAAGCTCCCCCTTTATACACCCATGACTACTTGTACTCCCTCGCAAGTATTTTGCAAGTTATGTTTAGGTCATGCGAAAGGAGATCTCTCTCTGGATAACCCATTTGAGAGACTCACTCAAGAGCTAGGAAGGAGCTTATCACTAGAGCACGATGAACCTCCTTTGACCACTTCTACCAACAATCAGCCTCACTGGTGGTGGTAATCTCAGAAGTTCCTCTCTCAGTCAGACAAATCCTTATTCATCTCAGCCAAAGTCAAGTCTTCTTTGTGAGATACATAAAAAATCAAGCTAAAGATATACATCTCACCAACAAAGACATATCTCATGATCAGATCATCATCTAGATCATAATCAACTTCAAATCATCATTCACCCCCTCTCACTCTAGCGCAGTGACATCAAATCGGCTTCCTACCTCTTTCCAACTCAATCTCCAAAAGACCACGGGTACATCTCCCACAAGATCGCCGCCCCATTCAACATATATGGTCAAGCTATATCAAAGATTAATAGTGCAACTCATGTACTCTGTACACATTCGATTATAACTCCCAAGCCCTATAAATAGAGGGCCCTATAAATAGAGGGAGGGGATACCAAAAGACATAGAACACAAGATCTCAAGACCAAGAGGAGACACGGCTAAATAAAGATAGATAAAGAGATGTTATTTTCCCTATTTTAGTTGAAGCTCATCACAATAGAGTTCTCGCCCCCTCTCATTCTTATATTTCTATAGGCATAAAAAAAATTCTATCTAAATCCACTTTCTCTTTTCCCCTCCTCTCTATTGTAATCATCCATGCACATAGGTCCTAAACTCACAGATATGTTCATAAAGTATGGTCGGGCATCATCCACCAAACAAATCTGGATTCAACACCCCTCATATTACTAGCTCCATCATAACCTTGGTCGCATATCCTTGAAATACTTAAACTATATGTTCAAAGGAGTTATTTGATATTTATTTTGAGGCATCTAGATGTTGTGTCTAGAACATAAGTAATACCCAAAAAAGCTGAACTATTCAACTTTTTTCACTAACTTATCAACATATAATAAGAATTTGCTCTTTAGAAGATATGTCATGATATTTATGAACTTATAAAGAAAAGTAAGATTCTCCAATTTCCTTAGTTATGAATATAATAATCCGTATTTTGATTTAGTCAAATGATTTTTTTCTAAAGTTATTATAAGTCCAAATCACAAAATGTCTCAGTCATAACATAAATATTGTAGTATTTTAATTACACAAAATTTTTCATAATTTTTGGGTACTAGTGCAAATCCTTAAGAAATTAATACATATCAATACAAGTGAATTTTGGGACCTTCACGTATCTATTTTGCAAATCTATTTCTCCAACATTTTTTAAATAAAACATACTATTTTATGAATATTTTTTATAATTGTTGAAGCCACAAAAATATTTTTATAAATTTTATACTAAAAATTGATTAAATTATATAATTATTTTATTATTAAATATCTAATTCCATTAACTAAAAACATTAAATTTCATTTTCCTTTCTTCAAATATGCTAACAGAGAAAATTTTGGGAAATTTAGAGAGAAATGTGAGGAGAGAAAAAAAAACTAAGATTTTTAGGTCATAGAGCGATTTTCGTCCGTCGACCCTATTGAGATATTTACTCGTCTCATTATAAGGAACATATATCTTATTTCTGATTTTAATAATTTAGTGTTTCAATATTTTTTAGATTAAATTTGTATTTTTATTATCGAAAAATACGGATAATTTTGTACTAGAAAATCTTTCACTGCATAACTTTTATATGTATAGAGATCGATAATATAAATATTTTGAGTATTTATTTGATATTTTCTTCCTGATGATTTAAAAAAGCCAATGATTTTACTGATTTATAATTTTATTTTGATATCTAAAAATAGTATTTTAATTTTATTAAAAATTTAAAATATTGTTATATATTGTTGACCTCATTTTTATATGGGGTTAACCAAATCAAAATTGAATACAAACTCAATCCAAACCTAGTTTAAACTCAAATCCAAATTCAACCCAAACCATCTTAAGTAGTAGTCATTCAGTGGCTTCCATTAGGTCTCTTATACCCTATCACTAGCAATCACCTAAATGATTATTATTGGTATGAGTAAATCAAACCCATTCAACCAAGTTCAAAGCCAAAGCCAAAAGTCAAGGCCAAAAGCCTATGTCTCATAACCCATTTTGAGAGCAATCCAAGCTCACTAAAACCCAAAATTGCATTGAATCCCAAAGGGTGTAAAACCTTTAAATATTTACAACCCATGCTACTCGACTATGCACCTTGTGGAATTTGACTATGGGACCCTCTCCAAAACCCTTGAACATATTCATGATCATTCCCATGACATGTTAAACTCAAAACTGAATCTTTGGTGGACCTAAGTTGACTATGGTTGACCATGGGCCCACTTGAGCCCAAAACCCCAAAAAACCCTAAAAACAAACCTTCTCACAAACTTCAACATGACTCATTCAAACAAAACATTGGAAACTCCTTAAATGCATTCCAATGTCATTTGAGATGTTTTAAAACTAAACCTAAACTTTGGTCAACCTTGGTTGACCAAGTTAACTATGACTAACCCAGAAGCCCCTTAAGCCATTCATACACATTTCAAACTTAGAGATCTCCTCTTTGCATGGGATCTCTTCCAATAAGTTTGAAATGTCATTTGAAAGTAAATGTGCCTAATCTTAATCCTTGGTCAATTATGGTTAAACAAGTTAAGCATGATTGACCAAATAGACCTTTGAGGGTTCAAACATACATTTTGATCCAAATACCTTCCCATTATATAGGACCATCTCCATTGATCTCAAAACACCAATTCAAACTTTTTGGACTTAGCCTCAACCTTTGGTTAACTATAGTTTACCAAATCAACCATACACATGAATCTAATTTGAACCCATTGACCAAGGCTTAAACAAACCAAATTGAGGCCTTTATATGGCCTATTGGGTCTCTAAGAACTTCCCATAGGTGACTCAACCCTTGGGCCCACTAAGGTTAGCCATATGGCTTGACCCAAGTGCCTAAAAGAGGCTTCCCTTGAGCCAAATCTCAACCTAAGTCCAATCAAACCAAATCAACACTTGCACTAGGTTTCCCATGACCCAATGTACTTACCCTAAGAGGTTGACCCCTTGGGTCCACATGGGTTAGGAGTTAGGCAAAATTACTTTGGATTCAACCAATTTCCAACCTAGGGTCCACCAAGCACAATTGGCTCTTGCATTGAGTAACCATAGGTCCCATACACCTCCCATGGTTAGCCCAGCCCCTAGCTTGACCTGGGTCAAGACCTAAGCTAGCCTAAACCTTCCAAAAATAGCCTACCCAAGCCATCTTATATGATTAGGCTCAACCATGTCCAATTGAGCTCACCCTTGAGTTCAGCAGGCCCCCAAACACCTTTCCCCACCTTAGCCCAACCTAGCTGGTGGTTGGCGACGACTAGCGCAGGTGAAACCTACTTCAAGTGGTTCCCTCTTCACATGAGCCAAACCCAGGGGATTTTTAGGTGCCTTCTGATTTGGTGAGCTAATGGAAAGTTTGTTGAGCTATCCCTTCCAGCTGGTGGCTATCGAAGGCCCTGCCTGAGCTATCCCAACCATTCAAACTCCATGGATGAGATCTGAATAGGGCATCCCGACACAAATGGTCTCATTCAATTTTAACTTTTTAAAATCATTTGCCAGAGTTGCATGAACCTCCCCTTAGCTTCCCTAGCTCTCTAGTGATCTCCAAAGGCAAGTTCAAGCAAGCTCTAGTGAAATCCCTCCGCTCCTGCTTGAAGTCCCACCTCCAGTACTCCTCCGATCATGGTCCCTAAAGAAGAAAGCTTCCCTACTGTCGAACAAACTTTCATGAACTCATTCTCTGGCATTTGGAGGTCTCTGTAATGTAATACCCTAATCCCCAGTTCCCTAGCTATATAATCAAGGCAAGTGTGAAATAAACCTTCAAACCAACGGTCTTTTACCATTTGATTGAAGGTTTCTAACCCCTGATGCTAACTTTGGTGAGAGTTAGACAATGGGATCTCTCAGATCACATAAGAGAAGCTCTATGGCTTAGGATGCCCACGAGAGGTGGAAGATGAAATAAGAGCTATTGATTTCAATCAATGACTCAAATTAAATCCCTTAGTTTCTGAGCCTATTTAATCACAATAGTTGGATCACGAATCAAATGGCTCGGTGAAAGCACATGAAACAATTAACGGCACAATCATTTTCCAGCCATTTGGACGGCGCCGTGTGTAAATGGATTGTTAACTGTGTAATCCTCAATTAAAAATTCACAAAAAAAAATTGGATAAATTTAAAAAATTATAACTACTCACACACTTGTTCAATTAAGGTATGCTTAGGCTCATTGGAAAGGTCTTAAGGATACCTACAAAAATCCTATGGTTTATAGCCTTGAGCATTCATGAAATTAAAGTTATTTCAAGTTGTTTCCTATGAGTATTTTTATAATTTTGGCTTCAAATTAATTCACAATGGCTTAAGATTGTGGGAGACTAATCTTAGAAATGTCTTTGACATGTCCAAAATTAATCATCCCTATTTGATGTGCTTAAGAGCATTTGGGTGATTTAGGATTAAGGGTCCTTAGTTGACCCTTTAGTTTAAATTAGTCTAATTACCTATCCAATTAGTCTCCGGCGAATGCACGTGAAACCATTCACCCAAAATTAGCCTACATAAATGACTTAGGGCCTTAAGTAAACATAACTAATTCAATTTAAATTAAAAAATATGAATTGAAATGTTAATTTCTCATAATTAAATGCCCAATCAGAGAAAAATAAAAGCTCTATCATCAACCCTCAAAATTAATCAAAATTTAATAATTAAGGAAACTTAATAATAAATTAAAAATAATTAAAAATATACCAAAATAGTTTCAAACACTTGGAATCACCCTTAAGAGTCATTAATGATATTTGGGGAAGATTTCAAGAGGATTGAAATTGATTTGCTGCAAAAATCACAAAACCCCTCTAATTAAGCAATCAAATAATTTCATTAAATTATCAAACTTTGAAAATCACAATTAATCATAAAAATTTTCAAATCGATCAAACTCAGTAACATTTTACTCATCTTGAGGTTTAATATTTATGAAAAATTTGAGAACTCTAGAAACTAATGTAAATCAAAAGTTAAGAAATTAATTGACACTTTATTAAATACAGTAAAATATTCAATTAAATGCAAAAAAATATATTAACTAATCAAATTTTTTAGTAAATCATCATTATAATCAATCAAATCGTATTATAAAATTAAAATGTACAACCAATATTCCATTTATGAAGTTTTTAGGATGGTACCTCGGGCTGGGGCGTTAAGTGTTCTGAGGAGGCCATGAGTCCTCATGCTCGTTGTAACAATGCCACGAACAAATTTGATGGAATGCAAATCATAAATCACAAGCTTAATAAATCATTAACAATATAATCACACATCTAGATAATTTAATCAATAAATTAAATCAAACTTAAACTCAAAAAAAAATTGATGGGTAATCCGGGCCTACGAGGATATTAAATTAGCCTCAAGAATGGTGAAATAAATCTCACGGCCCTGATATAAATAAAGACAATTATTATTCAACATAAATAATTAATAATAAACCACTAATAAATCAGAGCCTTTATACCTTATGTTAGCTTTCTTTTGGAGAACATAAATGTATTAAAACTTAGGATCTTAAAATTGAATGTCTAACCATCTTAAATAAAACACTTCTTAAAATGCACATTGAAATATTAAGACTTGAACTCAAATTAAATCCCCTCAAACTTGAAAATAAACCAAAGCAAAATGTAAGAAAACTTTAAATAATAATGACACTACATAATAATGACACTACAGGAAAACGCTCTATTATCGTTGGAAGAAATTCGCCGATAACACTAGAAAGCCGCAAGAAAATCCTTCTTTCTAGAAAAATACCGGCGAAAACTGTTTCGATTGTAATTCGCGAGTCTAAAAATCTAAATCGATGAAAACTTTCAGCCGAAAATGTTTCCGGCGGCATTCCAGCACAAAAAAATATTATAAATCAACGTCTTTAATTAGTTAGCAAATACTGACATTTTCTCCGCTGGTATCTCCAGCAAAAACTGTACACAGGAAAATATTGGTGGATAATCTACCGACCTTGTCCGATGCACTAGTATCGGCAGAGATGGAAAGTCTGGTGCAAATGTACACCGAAAACAACGATTCAATTTCGTTATATCGTGTTGCCAACAATTTTTTCGGCGAAAAATCTGCCGGAAACCTATAGCATAAACAAAAAAAGCAACCATGTGACTTTTAAAACTAATTTTCACAATACAATCTGCATAGAAAAAAATGCAATAATATATAGATTCAAGTATCCATCTCTAATCAAGAACATCACCAAACTTATACACAATAACCAAAACAAGAATAATATCATCAATAAATATCTAATAATAAATAAGTGCTTTTGTCCATAAAACAAATAAGTAAATATGTCCAAAAATACATAATTACATACATTCATATCATTAAAATAAACATCTACTTTGATTCAGTCTCCTCCTTTGTTGATGTTGTATTCTGTCCACTTAACTGCTCCCTCTTCTTTCGCATTTCCTCTAACAATTGAGTTTGCTGCAAATGCATTTGAGTTTGTTGCATCTTCATCTTCTACTGCATCTCCATCTGTCAGTCAGCTTGTGCTTTCTTGCTCTACTCTAGCTCGGCTGTAAGGGCAGCTACATGTTGGCTATATAAAGACTCATGGGTATTTGTTCCACTACGGGAAAACACGCGAATACCGTCGGATTTTCCGGCGGAAAATTCTGGACGGTAATAAACGGCGCAGTTATCGGTGGATTTGCTCGACGTAAAGTTTGCGTCAACCTTTCCGGCGCAATGCTACAGGTTTACGTCGGAATTTGCGCTGGAAGTTCGCCGGAAACGACGATACAACGAATCGTATCGTATGTACCGTCGCCTTTGTTCTGACGGAACCTACCGGCGTACTTACCGGCGCACCGTCCGCCGGTAATTACCGGCGTATACGTTGCGTCGCAAGCGAGTTCGTGGGTTTCCTACATGCACTTTGCGGCGTTATATCCGTCGGTAATGGCCGGCGCAAAATGCGACGATAATTACCGACGGATATTGAGCCGGAATTAAGACGTTTTTCAACGTCGAAAACGATCCGTTTTTTCGCCGGTAGTTCGTCGGAACATGCGCCGGAGAAATTTCCGACGCAATATTCGCGCCGGAAATAATTTATCGACGCGGCCAAAACCGGCGTATGAATTTCCGCCGAAACGTGCGACGAAAACTTATGGTTCCGTCAGAATATCTATGTTTTCCGGCGGATTTCGTCCGCCGGTAATAACGGGTTTTCCTGTAGTGTTCAAAAGTTGGAGCCACCAGACGTTTCCCCCTCATATGCATAGGCTTGCATTGCAAGCCTAAATCATATACTCTGTCATGTTGCATTCCTCCTACCGCTTGCGACCAAGTGTGGTACTCAGAATATACTGCTGTTCTATCAGAAGAACTTGCACCTACAGCAACCTGGCTCTCTTGAAGCCGTGTATACTCCTCCTATGAGAATTAATAGAAATTTAAGCAATTTAGACATTATATCAAAAATATTAAACTTATATACTGCATAGGTTTTCTTCGCTCGTTCATCAACTCATTAATGGTCCTCCTGCCGCTTGTGGGTATGACTATACAATTTAATAGGGGTTGGTTATCTACCTAGCACCTCTTTCTGCAACAAACATATATTAGTATTGATTTTTATATTAAAAAGTTGCTTTAAGAAAACAGTAAGAAAGATGTCCCAAACGAAGCCTAAAATTTATCATTTATGAAGGAATTTTAACTTTACCAGCCACTCTCAATAAACCCTTGGCATTCTAGCAGCATAAAGGAAATTTGAGAAATTTGACCCATATATGAAAATCCTCATTAAAATGTTGGAAGTCCTATGACCACTTCGAAAGATAAAATGCTTGTCATTTACGACACAAGAGTCATCATTTCAAACAAAGTTGTAGTCCTCCATGCAAGAAAGGATTGCTAGGAACGAGAGGGAAAGAAAGGCTCTCATGAAATGGGGGAAGCAAAGAGGAAGAATAAAACTAGCTAGTAAAGCACTCCCGTGAGACTTTAATTCACTTAAAAGATTCTTAATTAGTTCACAAGCTGATTATTCTTCGATAGTCGGCTAGGCTTCAGCTACTGTTTAATTTATTTTGAACTCTATTGGTTGGAAGAAAAGAGAGAGAGAGAGAGAGAGAGAGAGAGAGAGAGAGAGAGAGAGAGAGAGGAAGTATAGATAGAGATATATTGAAAAATATTTATTGAGATAAACTGAGCAATATACTAAGTGTACATATATTTAGGTTTCGCTTGGGACAGATTTTTCTTGCTTTCTAAAATAATTTTTAGTGTAAAATATTTTTAAAAGCAGCGAAAAAAGTCTCATAAAACTATCCCAAACGAAGACTTAATTCTCTTTGTCAACGTGAATTTCACCAAATTATACAAAATCTCCTCGATATTTTCTTAGGCTTGCCCATTATTCTCTTATTTGATCATATTTATTATTGCTCAACTTTTAATTTTATGCAACAAATTCAATTATCTAAGAAAATGATGAAAATTTTCCATGAAAAGCCAACCAAGAGAACAAAAGGTTTGATATGAAGTGGAATCAAATCACAAAGAATTGCTGTGTATTACCTTCATAATCATCCATGGTGGGTGTGAGAAAGCATTCCTGAAAAGAATGGAAGGGAGAAGCCATGGGACCACCACTTTACTATAAATATGCCAAGAATCTATAGTCAAATATCATTATTAATGATATCCCAGAGGCCAATTGAACTTTCTTTGCTGAGTTTATTCTCTAAATAAAGATGATGGAGAGGAATCCTGTCAACTAGAATTCATAAAATGCTTGCAACTTCAGACCACCAATGGCTTAGCTTCTGATATCAATTAAGAGGTAACTCGAGTTTGGATCGACTACTTAACTCGCAAGCTCAAATTTGAGCTCAAGCTCAAGTCGTGCTCATACATTGATATGAAGTTAAGATATTAACTTAAATTTTGTTCAATCTTTCACCACCACCGTCGTACCTTATGAACATAAAGTCTAGCATTAAAATATAGTTTACCTTTCGTATCTTTACATTCATAATATTCCATCTTTCACCACCACCGTCAGTCATTGCCGCTCAACAGCATCCACCACCGCTGAAGCCTCCATCATCTTTAAACTTTACTCTACATTTATTACTTCAAACTAAGCAAGAAAAATTATTCTCCTACATTTACTTTATATTCATCCAAACAACTCCAAAGACATTGCGAACAATTCCATCATAACAAAAATATGTTTTGCGAATGAACGACTTCGCTTTAATATCCTTCATATATATATATATATATATATATATTGGCATTTAGGCGTTTGAATGTGAGCCGTGTGGGAGGAAATAGCTTCGCTCAACCAGCGAGCTGCACGTGCGAACTCCCTTACATTGTTTTAGGTTACCTACATATGGGTAATATATATAAAAATAAAATATCAAGATCAAAATTATAATTCTATGATAAATAGAATAGAAGAAAACAAAACATAATGCAACCAAAACCCTACCCATTACGTTGTCCTGCATGCCCTATTTATCTAAACCAAAATGACGGCCTCCCTTTTGTTTGGACTTTAGAATTTGAAATAAAATAGTCCAGAACAGCGACGTAGCCCCTACAAGACGCAGGGAAGATAGTTACGTGAGGAAATTTTTCAAGGAGCTGCCAGATTATGACACGTGTACGGTGGATATTCATCCTCAAGCTCTTCTTCCTCCTATAAATGGAGGTCACTTCATCCACTTCCGCCACATCCCAGCTTTAGAGAACTAAACTTACCTAAAAAAAACCTCCTTTTCCATCCTTTTCTTTGAAAAGAGTCTGAAAATGTCTTGCTGTGGTGGAAACTGTGGGTGTGGCGATAGCTGCAAGTGCGGCAGTGGATGCAGCGGGTAATATTTGAATTTTGATCCAGTTCATAATTTAAAATTTTATAGTTTCTTAATTTTTTCTCTTTCTGTAATGATTTTCATAGAGATATTGCTCTTGAAATTGTCTTTTCCATCTGTAACTTTGGTTAATATCGTTTTTTGTTGTCTTTGATGCTTTAAGCGTAGCTTAAGCCCTTTAATATTCTCGTTAGCTAATGTTTCTGCTTTCTGTAATGATTTTCTGAGAACTATATGTTGCTTTAAGGGGCGGACATGTGTTCTATCTCTCTCTCTGTTGAGGGGACAATTGCCCCTAAAAATAAAAAATAAAACTCTTAAAATAGTTAGGGTTATTTGTAATATACCACGCCCCTCCTCCTTTAATTTTATTTTTTGCCCCCAGCTGACCTTTTTTTTCACGCAATTTGCCACACCAAAAATCGGAAAGCCTCTTGGCCTCTCTCTATTTTCATCCGATTAAGCTGAACTTTTTTAATGCTAACAAGCAAGTCTATGGAAAACTATTATGTGCAAAATGAATTATTTTTGCACCCTTTTATATATTTTTATTTTTTTATAAGTTTGTCATTTGCCCCCCTTCAGAACTAAGGCTAGTTCTGCCCCTGGTTGCTTCTTGTGGCTTTTCAGCCCAAACCTTAGGTTAAGGTTTCATTTGGAACGGCTTTTTACTATTTTTTAAATCAAAATTTTAATAAAAAATTTTGTACTAGAAAACTGATCTAAAAAGCAGTAACAAAGTTGTCCCAAATGAAGCCTAAATCGTGCCTTTCTCTTTCATTTATGCCACCTTTTTTTATGGGTTTGCTTTCTCATAAAATAGTTAAATGTTTATATATTTAACCATTGGCCTTCAATTATATACTTACAACGTGTTTGAGGTAGCTTTCTAACTGTTTTGCTTTTCAGACATTCATATGCCTACTATTTTCTTATTACTTTGCATAATTTTTTTGTAATAACAAGCATCTTTTTACATTCTAATCTACTAATATTTGAGAACTATAAGAAAGCTTTTTAAACCTTTTTTCTAATTGAAATTTCACAAAAGCATCATAATCACCCCTTTATTTATCTTCTTTGGCAATCTTGTTTAGTGATTTCTCCTCTTTCTATAGTAATTTCTTAGAACTACTTCCTGGTCTCTTCAGTCCAGATCTGGGCACTGTGTAAAAAGTCTTATCTATTTCTTTTCTAATGATGCTTAAATTCCTTATTTTAAGCTTTATTTTTTCTTAGCACCTGATTTTTTTTTTATATTTTTGAAATATTTCTTAGATGCAACATGTACCCTGGTTTGGCTGAGGAGAAGATCACCACAACTCAAACTGTAATTCTTGGACTGGTGCCAACAAAGGGGTATCTGATTCTTCTCATCTATTTAACTTTATTGATGTGGTTTTCTTCTTTAATAAGGAGAATAATTATTTTCTTATTAAACTTAGGCATAGGTTGGGAAGGCTTTTTTATGGCTTTTTGAAGCAATCTATTGGTATAAAATTTAAATTTTTTTTTACTAAAAAACTGCTTTAAGGAACAGTAAAAAATAATCCCAAACGAAGTCTTAATTTAATGTCTATTATCTTCTATGATTTTTAAATTCTTGACGATATCTTTTGACTTCAATCTATGATATAAAAATTATTCATGAATTGAATTTCATTATTTTTTATAATAAGTAAACATTTGTGAAAATATTTTAGATTTTATTAAATATATTTTATATACTATTAAAAATTAATCATTAAAATTTTTAAAATCATACTTATATCTGAATACAATGATATAGAACTATAGAGATGAGTAGATATAAGAACACAAGTTATTTGATTAATTTAATATTAAGGTTTCGATTGGCATGGCTTGTTTACTGCTTCTTAAAAGCAGCTTTTGAGTACAAAAATTTTAACTTTTGTACGAGAAAGTTGTTCTAAGAAGTAGTAAGAAAGTCGTCCCAAATGAAGCCTAAAGTTCCGTTTATGATGACTATAGAGTTTTGTAAAGATGATTGTAAAGATGTTGTGGAGAATGTTACTTTTTTAAAAACTCCTTTGAATATTAGAAATATATATATTTTTTTGAAAATAGAACAAGCTACCAAATATTAGCAGCTATGGTTGTAAAAATAGTTTACCACCATAGAAATTTATAGAAAGCAACAGAAAAGCTAGCAATAGCCAAATAAAATTTTGGTTGCGGTCTAAAAATAAAAAGTACTGAGAAAGCTATCCTAAAAAATTCCTAAGAGGGAATTAAGTAATAATCATATAATTCAACTAAATCAATCAATTATTTTCTATATATCATTGCTTTTTAATTTTTGTTTAATTTATATTTTTTGTCTTAACAGAAAACTTGAGGGATTTGAGATGGCTGAGGGATCTGAGCATGGGTGCAAGTGTGGATCCAACTGCACCTGTGACCCATGTAACTGCAAATGAAATAAACTTGAAGAAGGAGCTTGGTTTGGTGTTTGCCTGGTTTGTTAATCAAGAGTCTATGAAGAATTAATAAGATGCCTATGTGCCATGTATGTTTTATGCATATATGATGATATGATGCAAACCATACATGATACATGCATGCATGATCGATGGTCATGAATAGTTTGTGTTGGTAGCCTATCTATGTTTGTCCTGTGTTGTGTGTGACATTTTATATTAATGGTAAAAAGAATATAGCTCCTTCTTAATTTAATTTTGTTTCCATGGTTATTATATGATCAATTTATACTGTGTGGTTATAACCTCTAAATTGAAATGAATGGTGGTGAGAATGTGATTATGGACTTTTACATGCTTGTGGATTGGAAATATATTTTACAATATGATAATTGTTTTTTAGTTCGAATATAAATGAATTAATGTTGATTTTTATTTCCACAAACATTTCAAATGAAATGAAAATAAAATACATAGAAATATATTTTAATTAATAAGATATTATATGGGACCTTAGATTTAATGAAAATATACTTTAAGATTTTATTTAGTATAGAAGCTTCAACATTAGGATTGATGTTGTAAGACTAAGGCTTTGTTTGGGACGACTTTCTTCCTGCTTCATAAAGCAACTTTTAGTATAAAAATTAAAACTTTTGTATTCGAAAGCTGCTATAAGAAGTAGTAAGAAAGTCGTCCCAAACAAAACCTAAGTCTACTGACTTTAGCTATATGACACATTAGTTATGATGGTTAGTTTTTCGGCTGCAACTTTTTATAAAGGCATTATGAGGTTATTGAGAGAAAATTTTATTTATTCGAAGCTGTAATGATTATTATAAATATTTTTGAAGAAGTTGGATAGAGAGTTTTTACTATCAATCTCAAATAGATTTAGGTTTTGTTTAGGACAGCTTTCTTACTGTTTTTTAAAGTAACTTTTTAATATCAAATTTTAATTTTTTTACAGGAAAGCTGCTTTAAGAAGTAGTACTAAAGTTGTTCCAAACAAAATCTTAGTTATAAAAAACAGCTTCTCATCACACAGATTTTTTGAAAGCTATAGAGAACCTGAGCTAAATAGAAATGTGATAGCAATTTGTAAAAGCAAAGTAGTGAAGAGGTTATCCTAAACAAACCATTAATAAAATTTCTCTTCTATTTTTCAATCATATGTATGAAGTTGGATGCTTGAATCTTAAAATGTGGTATTAGTGTGAATACGTATTTCTAGGGAAAATCATCTTCTTATATTATTGTGAGGATTGGATTTATTACTATAGTAAATTCTTTTTTCTTAACTTAATTTCTTATATGTCCTTTAAGATTAGTTTCCTAACGTTCGTTATTTCATTCAAATTTAATATAATTAGGATTCTATTTATAGGGATCAAATTGTAATTTATCCTTTGATTTTTATTGGCTTACATCTTATGTCAATTTCTTCATATTTATTCAATCATTATATTATTGATTGGGTGTTAATTCTCATCTTCATAATTTGCATTATGTAATATATTT
Source organism: Dendrobium nobile (assembly GCA_022539455.1). Classification (NCBI taxonomy): domain Eukaryota; kingdom Viridiplantae; phylum Streptophyta; class Magnoliopsida; order Asparagales; family Orchidaceae; genus Dendrobium; species Dendrobium nobile. Next base: position 13,806,357 of record CM039723.1, on the reverse strand, counting down.
TTTTAAGTTCAAATTTATTATTAACAATATATGTGTCATATATGTGTGCCAGTTATTTTTTTTATTGAGTGTATAGATTGCATATCTGGCATCTGTCAAACACTTCACATAAACGTACAAATCTTGTGTGTATCTGACATGACACACTTCATTATTATGAAGTGTCGGTACATCATAAAATAAGATTACAAAGTTTGGATTAACAACCTAACCTCCCGCGAGAGTATAAATTGAAAAATACTAAAGAATAATAAGTGCTTGAATTATATACATTTTATTCTAATTGTATTATAAAATCTTAACACTAAATCATCATTCATCAGAGTTGGATTGCATTGTATAGATTCCCTTAACAACAATTTATGTTATATCTCATATTATAAGAACAATCGATGTTTGTACTATTAATATGACTGAAGATGCATTTAGTATATATACATTTTATATTAATAGTACCAACATCAATTGTTCTTATAATATGAGATACAAAATTTCTATGATCACCCAAAATCACAAAGGTTTCATTTGAGATGGCTTTCTTATTGATTCTTAAAGCAGTTTTTTAGTATAAAAATTAAAACTTTTGTGCTAGAAGTTGTTTTAAGAAGCAGTAAGAAAGCTGTCTCAAACGAAACCTTAATGTACAAAATATCCTTAGCATAGCTTATAAAAAAGGCAATAAAGTGCATTTTTATTCATTCTCATATTTCGATATTTATAATTTATTTCACATTTTATTTATTTGATATAATCATTAAGAGGTGTATGGATCATTTGGGTCCATAACTTATTTTGCCAAATTGATCATTTTCTTTGGACTCATATATCTATATACCCTAGCTAAGACTTGAACTTTGGAGCAATGCACATAGTTGTTCAACTAATTATGAGTATAATGTGTCCTAGTGGGCCCCACATGATCAATTTAGTAGCTATTTCGAAATATGAACTATGGTTTCGTTTTCGTTTGGGACGACTTTTTTACTGCTTCTTAAAGCAGCTTTCTAGTTAAAAAAAATACAAATTTTATATTAGAAAGTTGTTTTAAGAAGCATTAAGAAAGTTGTCCCAAACGAAGCCTATATGTAATGCAATACAATTTATTTATGAAAAAACTGCTTTAAAAAATGGGCTTAAAAAACCAAATGCATATAAGCCTAAAATATAACATGACTTAAAAGATATAATCACACTAGTTCTAAATAAAAGTGAGTAGAAAATAAATAACTAAAATAAAATTTGCAACAATAATATGTTTGGTACACAATATCTATTCTATGATAATGACGATGATGATGATATTTGTGATGCCCTCCATTACATGTACTAAGCATATGTAATCAAATGTTATGATATTTTTTAAAAATATAAATAAATTATTCAAGTAAAGTTTTTGTATTTATTAAATTGATTAGTTTACACTTGCATTCTTTTTTTTTTTTTTCTCTCACCACCATATCTTTTTAATCTGTTATATGACTTTTAAAAAATATTTCAATACTAAATTATATAAATGAAAATAATATTTGAGAACATTATTGCATTTTAAAAATTCAAATGGCAATGCTAAATAATGTATATAAATTTTTAATTTTCATGAATTAACAAAAATTCATCCGAACAAATATGAATTTTTGTACAATTTAAAGTTATAATTTTTCTTAATTAAATTGAAGGCTATCCGAGCTCCAATTATAGTCAACTTAAGTTGAACTAAACATTTCAATATCAAGAGCACAATAACATAAAAAGTGATATAGTCCTACTCCAAATGAGCCAAAGTCAAGAACTTGAAATATCATTGAAAACTTTGAGATATTAATTGAAGAACCTAATGATATTCAAATCTCGCATGCTTATAGTCAAAATAAGCATCTTGATGAAATAAAACCAACGAGACTAATATCACTCAATTTTTAGGACCTTAAGGCACCAAAATATTGAAAGAATTGTATTTTGAAGATTTTGGCTAAAATTAGCTACTTAAAACTAAAATTATAGCCTTATTATCCAATTTAAAGAGGGCTTGGAGCTTGATAATTGACTTAAAATTAAAAAAGTTTGGAGATCTATAGGAATCTAAAGCTTCATCTGACATTTGAGGTTGATGATTACCACCAACAATGATGCAAAGCATCTTAACTAAATTGCTCCTTAGGCATATTTTAATTAGTTTGTTATGTGCTTTTTACAAGTGCCTTCTAGAGTATTCTATTTAGATTATATAAACAAGTTTTGTAGTAGGGAAAACCCATTGAATGAAATTATCCCCTTTTTAAAAGCTTTGAAAGCTTCTTCCTCTTCTTCCCTGGATTGGGAAAACCCAAATCCTTCTTGCAGGTCGCATCTTCCGACGATCCACTACATCAAACAACAATTATCATCCTATCACCATCGACTATTGTCACTTATCCATCATTTTTGACCTCTTTCATATAATTGTCATCATCAGACCACCATTGTCCAATCATCATTGTCAAACTATTATCTCCTATTGATTTTCTTGCTAACAATATCAATGCACAACATCACCTATAAGGTCGATATATGTTGTCAACACAAATATTAATCCCACCAACTTTGTCACCCTCAATTACCAATAACATTAATGGTTGTTAGTTTTGTTGGTAACTATCGTCAACATCATTGATGCATACCAACATCATCAATATTGATGCATATTATCACTTATAATGCCAATGAATTAATGCCATTGCGACAAACTTTAATGCCCATTAACTTCATTGCATGTAATTATAGACAATGTCAACACATGTCATTGTCTATAAGGATGATGTAACACATCACCTACTCTTATTTATGACTTCATCATCCACCATCATCAATAACGTTGATACATGCTATCAACTATAAGGTCAATGTATCTTATCGACACACATGCTAATGCCAACCGACTTTATCACACATTATTGCAAACAATACTAACGAATGCCACCTCCTATAAAGTTAATGCACGCCATCAAGAAAAATGCCTATGCTTTCCGAATTTATTGTTCACCATCATTGATAACATCTACACACACCATCGTTCATAAGGCCAATGCACGTCATCGACAAAAATATTGGCACCCACCGACTTTGTTTGCCCACTATCACAATTAAAAATACACACTTCATTGCATATAAGGATGATACACATCATCAATACAAGCTCCAATGCCCATCAACTTCATTACATGCCATCACCATCAAATAGCCACGTGCCATCACCTATAAGATGATGCATGATGTCAACAAAAATGTGAATGCTAGACAAATTTATTACCCATCATTGCCAATAATGTCAACATGCAATGTCACCTATAATGCTGCTGCATTAAATCGACTAAGGGTTTAAAAATGGGTGAACGGGTTGGGTTTAGGTCCTACTCAAAATTGACTCGACCTGAATTTTGTCAACTAGAATCTAGCTCATTTAATAAACGAACCAAAAAAATCAAACATGAACTCAACCCATTAGCAATCCAAACACGGCCTGATAAACTATTTTAAATTTAAAAAAATATATTTATTAGCTTCTTAATCATAAATTTTAGGTTAATTGATAAAAAAATAAAAAAGGATTATACCAATAAATAAAAGAAATTTAAGAAAAAAATATTAAATAGATCAATTTTGGGTCAATCTCGGGTTAGCAGGTTGACTTGAATCTTGCTCATTTAATAAACAGGTTGGAATGCACGACGCAAACATGGCCTATTTATTAAATGTGTCAACCCAAAATCAAATTTTTTGGGTCAGGTTTGGATCGTTTTGATGGGTCATATCATTTTTTTTAACCCCTACTATAGACATTAAAATTGGTATTTACATATATTGTCACACACCATCGCCATTAACTTCAATGCATATCATTTGCCTATAAGGTCATTGTACACCATCAAACAAAGGATGATGGCCGTCTACTTTGACACCCACTATCACAAAAAAAGTCTATGCAAGCATTATGTATAAGGTTGATACAAACCATCGACACAAATGGTGATGCCTACCAACTTTGTCACATACTATTGTCATTAATGTTAACGCACACAATAATTTGTAAGGATAATGCACTCTATTAACACAAATGATGATACCCACCAACTTTATTGTTTGGTATCACCACTAACATCAATGCACACCATATATATATATATATATATATATATATATATATATATATATATATATATATATATATATATATATATATATATATATATATATATATATATATATATATATATATATATATATTTAATACAAGTTGTCTACAAAAATATTAATACCCACTATCACTAATAATGTTGACACCTATCATTACTTATAAGGCTGATGCACACTGTCAACACCAATGTCGATGTCTTCCAACTTTATCACCTAACATTACCAACAATATTGAGACATGCCATCACCAAGAAAGTTGATTTTCACAGTTGACATAAATTTTGACTCCTAACATCAGCAGTAAGATTTATACTCTATTTCTTAGTGACCAATCAATAATAGGATTTTGACTTCAAGGTTCATCCAAATTCTATCATAAATTCATGTTTATTATATTGTATCAACACCTTCTCCAATTATGAGAAAAAATATTATATATAACATATCATACACACTCATGGAATCATTCCAACAAGGTAAATCCCCATGATTTTCCCCCTTTCTAAATTTCAAATAAAAATTCTTATGCATTCTATAAGCGATTTCAACTTATATTATCTCTGTATGTGTTGAATCTTTATATAATACTAAGATAATCAACTCTTGCTTTCTAAGCATACATTTAACAACATGCAATAATTTTATTAGGCAATTACAGACAAGAATTGACAATGGGGCAATGGTGATCTCCTAACCACAATCGCTTAACTGTCATCTCTCATGGACTTTGACATTAATAACATAAACGTACTTTATCACTTATCATGTAAAAGAACATCGTTGATATAAGTGTTGATGCCAACCAACTTTGTTGCCCAACATTGCCAACAACATCGACACACGTCATCACCTATAAGGACCATATATTCCATCGACACAAACATTGATATCCACCAACTTCATTGTCATCAACATCGATACACACCATCATTTATAAAACCAATGCACAATATTGATACAAACCATTGATGCATGCCATCGCCTATAAGGCAAATGCTTGTTTCTTACACAAATGTTGGCAAACATTGACTTTTAGTTTGTCATCACCACCAACATTGACGCACGATACCACTTATAGGTTGATGCCAATACAAGTCATTAACACAAATGCATATGGCCATTTACTTCATAGCCTGCCATTACCAACAACATCAATATATATCATCGCATATAATGCCAATACATGTTGCATATAATGCCAATACATGTTGCTAACATTAATGCATATATCTCTTGATTGTCACTCTCCATTGCCACCAAAATCTATGCACTTCACACTTATAAGGCCAATGCATACCATCGATACAAAATACTAATGCCCATCGACTTTATATCATGTTGTCACTGATAATTCTAACACACTCATCATTTACAAGGTTGGTACACATTGTTAATAAAAATGTTGATGTTCGTCGACTTCATCATGTACCACAGTTAATAATATTCATACACGCCATTGTATGTAAGGACAAAGCACAATATTAACACAAATATTGTTGCTCATTGACTTTGTTGCATGTTATTACCAATATTATCAATTCAAATAATCACATATAAGGTTGATGCATGACATCAACATCAACCAACTTCATCACCCACCATTGCCTATAATATTGATTCAGACCATTGTAACACCCTAAGACCTAAATAAGAAGAATTATATATTTTAATTCTTAATTAATCTACCATAGCCCCTAATTTCTAATTATTTGAGCAAAATATAGGAAACAAAATACAATATGTAAATCTTGATCTGCCTCTCTCCATTGAGTCTGAACCCCTTCCAAGGCATGAAAGTCAATAAAATTCACTTAATGAGCTACAAAAGTCCAATAGGAGATATATATAATGCTTGGCACTATGGCGCTACAGACTGCAATGTCGTAGCGCTGCATGTAGAATCCCGAGTTACTGTAGAATATAGAGTAGATCGTAACTTTGCTACACTTCATATTTTCATAATTTCAAATAAATTCATTTGATTAAATTTTGTGTTATTACAACCATTTCCTATGTTGTCAATGCATGATGCCACGAATTTTATATATCACCATCACTACGAGCATCAACTTATGACATCACCTACAAGGCTAATACATGCAATCAAGATAACAGGTTGTTCTTGTCAACTTTATCCATGCACGCCATCACATAGAAGGCCAATGCACCTCTTTGACACCAATGTCGACGTGCACTAACTTTATGTAATATCAAAAATCTGCTCCAGGATCGTCCGGGCCGATCTGGATCGTCCCGGGACGATCAGTGCATTTTTTTGTTCCAGATTCTGTCCAGAAGTTCCAGGAATGATTTCCTGTAGGGATCGTCCAGGACGATCGAGGCATCGTCCCAGGACGATCAGTGGATGGCACAAGTCAGAGAGCAAGGGGTTTTGGAAATTACTTATCGTCCAGTATCGTCTTGTGAAATCGTCCCAGGACGATGTGAAATTGGTCTGATCGTCCAGGACGATCTTGCGATCGGCCAGGACGATCTGAGTAATATTAAGCTGAAATTAAGTCATTTTGAAGAGAGAGAAAATCATAAAATATCTGATTTCAGATCCGAGGAAAGAGAAAAAAGAAAAGAAAAGGAAAAAGTTGATTTCGGGAAGCCGCGGGTTCATTTTCGTTCGACAAGACTGTTCAGGATATTGCTGTACGCAAGATAAGGCACAATCCGCCTTTCTCAATTTTCAGAACCGTCGCGTTTGGCGGTATTATCTGTCCGGAATTGATTTTTTGTTAGCGATTTTCGTCCGTATTTTCCGACTGGTTCAGTTTTTACCGCGTAAGTTTCCGTATGTTGTTGACGGTGCCGAGTGTGCACATTTTGGTTATTTTCTGGAGATTTTTGTCCGGGTATTTCGAATTCAGCGGTGTTTTATTTTGACTGTATTTTTCTGTGATGATATTAAATATTGTGGCAATAGAATAAATGTTCTGAAATATTGTTATCTATATTATGTGCAAATTTGGTATTCTGTGATTTTATAGGAAAATTGTGTAAATTTCGTATACAGCCGTTGTGCTGCCCGATTTTTGTATGATTTCTGAATTCGTCTGGATTTCTTTTGAATTGATATGCTATCTGTATATGCTATACAAAGGGAGTTATAAGGGGTCTGGATCCTATGAGATTCAGTTAGTGTCTGGGAAATCTGAAATGAGCTCAATCTGAAATCTGATATCTGTTCTGTTCCGGATCCGATGAAATCTGTTCTGGTGCTATAAGCACATCTGTTCTGGTGCCGTGAGCACAAAGGGAGGCATAAGGGGCCGGAATCCATAGAGATTCCGTCAGTGTCAGAGAATTTAGCTATTAATTAAATAATATCTGATATCTGATTTGAAAGGATTTCTGATTTCCGTATCTGTTATGTAAGCAAATCTGATTCTGATTTGACATGAGTTCTGATTTCCGTACGATATAATTTGATATGATCTGTAAGATATGATTCTGGTACGATTCTGACATGATTCCGTTCTGTTTCGATATGATCTAAATTTTTGATTTCTGTACGATTCTAATTCTGTTGATTTGATCCATATGACTCAGTTCTGATTCGATATTTCTGATTCTATTCTGATTTGATATACGATTTTTGTACGAATATTCTGATTGGATTTGGTCTGATATGTTTGGTTTTGGATTCTGGAAGTTTTGATTGGAGGTTTGTTGCTTTGCTGAGCTGTTGAGCTCACTCTTGTTTTCTGGTGGTTTTCAGGTTCTGGGAAAGGGAAGGAGGTCTTGGACTAGAGTTCAGAGTCTGATCTGTAAGTATTTTGTTCTTTTGATTTTTGTACAGTCATGGCTTTTCTGTTCTATCTTTCTTTCTGTCTAAAAGCCATGAGTTGTATTTGTACATGATTGTTTTGAGGAAAAGAAAAATATAGATGATCTGTTCCGCTGTGATTTGATGTTTATAGTAGCTCTGTTTGTGCGTCTGTTTTTGAGTTGAAATATTTGGAAGATTCAGTCCTGAAACAAATTCCAAAACTAGATCCTGGTCTGTCTGTTCGTTAAGCTGGTCGCGACCCGGTGCGAGCGGGAGCCGTCCCGGTCGGGTTGGGTCGTGACAAGCCTTTTGGTGGTATCAGAGCCAGGTTTTGGAATTTAGTTGAATTGTAAAACAGAGCTATATGAAGTGATCTGTAAGTGAGTCTGTCTGGGGTAGTTTTGATTTGTTTGGCTTTTTATTGTGTTATTTTTGTGATAGTTTTCTGAATTTTTCTGGATTTTCTGTATGGATCAGCCAGACCCAGACATGACTGATAGGCAGAGTGCTAGTCAGGCAGCTCCAGTGGGGAGTATAGCCCCAATGGCCGGTGCTGATACACTGTCTCAGTTTGCTACACTCGTTGCTCAGATGATGAGCGAGACTCAGAGCAGAGCTTCTACCGTCAGATCTGATGATATTGATAGACATCTGCAGCTATTTTTGAGGTTGAAACCTCCGAGGTTTGAGGGCGCTGTTGAGCCCAGAGCAGCTGAGGAGTGGCTGAGGAGGATAGAGAAGACTTTTGACGGCATGCAGTGTCTGTCAGACAGGAAGGTACCGTTGGCTATTTTTCTATTGGATGGAGAGGCTGAGCATTGGTGGGTTGGCCAGAAGGAGGCCAAATTTCAGGGCATATCAAACTCTTTGATTACTTGGGAAGAGTTTACTGAGGTGTTTCGAGACTGGTTCATTCCCCCTTTTGCACGACAGCAGATGCAGGAGAGTTTTCTGAGGCTTGTTCAGGGGAGCAAGACGGTGATGCAGTACGAGGCTGAGTTTACTGCATTAGCCAGGTATGCTCCGCAGCTGGTTAGTACTTCTGCTGAGAGGTGTTACAGATTTCTGAGGGGATTACGAGATACTCTGAGGTAGCCCCTGATACCGTTCCGTATCACTGACTTTTCTGAGCTTGTGGAGCGAGCTCGTCTGATTGAGAACAACTTGATGGCTACTCAGCAGCGGTGGACAGCGAGTAGGAAGAGATTCGGAGGCGAGGCTTCCGGTAGTGGTTCCTCTGGGAAGAGGAGATTTGTAGCTGGTTCTGGATCTGTCAGTATGGCACCTGTGTGCCAGAGTTGTGGACGACGACACCTTGGCCAGTGCTACAGGATGGCTGGTCTGTGCTTCCGATGTGGTCAGCCAGGACATCGGATTGCAGAGTGTCCACAGGCTGGATTTGATCGACGTTCTGAGTTCCGATCTGAGGGCTTTGTCAGACCTGCTAGTTCAGTAGGAAGACCGAGGACTGTTCCTCCACGCCCTGAGGGATTTTCTGGCAGAGGTGGTGGATCTAGTTCTGTACCACGGAGACCACCTACTGTTAGTGTGACTACCCAGGTGTCAATAGTGAAAGGATTCGTCTGACATTCTGATCGAACTCCATTCCAGTTGCCTTGCTCGGACCTGAAAATTTTAACCACGTATAATGAGCTTACTAGCCCAGCAGGTCACCAAAGCCTACAACTGAAATCAAAGCACGGCGATGCTATCAATATGCAGGTCAATAAAGTCAAGTCAATCAATGGTCAATGAGTCTATGCAATACGGAAATCCGTCGTCAATGAAATCAATAGTCGATACAGCGGAAATCAATACGGAACAGAAATCACTAAAATCAATAACTAGTAGAAAATCCATCGAATAGTCGAATCAACTCAATAAATCAACACAAATCATGAAATCATCAGGTCAATTGAAATCAATACAATCAGCTCCAGAGAGAAATCTATCCTACGATAAATCAAATCCATACGACAACAATCCATTCAATCAATCAATCGATAATCGGCACGACGAATCAATGTATCAGTATATCAATAACCTATCAGGATCTGTCGTATCAATAGTATCCATATGTCAATATCATATCTATCAATGTCGATATCGGTATCTATCAATCAATACAATCTATATCAATATCAGTGTCAATACACAGGATCCATATCAATATCGGTGCCAGTATCTATGAATCAATCAAGTCGAGAAAATCAATCGAAAAAGTAATACGATAAATCCAATCGGAAAAGCAATACGATAAATCAATAAAATCAATAAATCCGTCAAATCATCAATCAATCAAATCCAGTCTATACTATCAAGTCGATCAAATCAATCGGAAATCAATCAATCAATGCAGATCGGGAAATCTATGCGATGCAATATCATATACATGCAATTTCATACCATGATCTTACTCGACAAGCACAAACACTAGTCATTATCAATAGTGCTGTTGTAGAAATCAACTAGATTAACTGGCTATTATCAATAGTGCTGTTGTAGAAATCAACCAGATTAACTGGCTATTATCAATAGTGCTGTTGTAGAAATCAACCAGATTAACTGGCTATTATCAATAGTGCTGTTGTAGAAATCCATATTGCTGTTGTAGATATCCATATGTTGGTTTCTATAACCAACGTTCAACTAGGTTTCCACTTGTCTTTCAGAATCAATCAAGTCAATCAATAGTCAATGCAATAATCGATGCAATAAGCAATATTAAAGAAATTTAGAACGATCATATCAATGGTCATGCACATATCAATTCAATCTATCAATTCTGGAAAAATCAGTAATCGTACGAAAATCGGGCAGAGTAACGGCAGTCGGTCAAATTTACACAAAAATCCTGCAAAAAGGCACAAATTCCAAATCTCTCCAAATTACAGAAGAATATCTATGACATCAATACAAGACTATTATTCTATAGAAACCAAATCAAATCATGTCCTGATTATTTTCTATTCGATTAAAATCGCGTAGAATCAATTCCGACCGGTAAAATCTTCGCAGAAAATACTCAAATCGTGTACAATAGTCATATCTATAACATAATAAAAGTTGTGCGGTGAAAGTTGTGTCAAATCAAAATCACGTCGAAAATTCGACTACGAAAACACAAAACAGATCATAACTCAGTCAAAACTCAATATCTTTGAAAACAGAAATAGGGTTCGGAGTCCTTACCACGAGATCTACACTTTTCCCAACAGCGACGTCGGACGAAAAGCGCTCCGCGACCTCCAAAACCAAGCTTTTCCTCTTTTCCCTTTCTCTTTCTCTCTCCTCAAAATATCTGATTTTATAAAAAATGATTTTCTCTCTCCTCAAAACGAGCTCATTTTCATATATCCTTAGTCTGATCGGCCCGGCCGATCGCCAAATCGTCCCGGGACTGTGGGTCTCCGAAAGGATTCCGCTCGTGTGGTTCGAATGCAAAGAGTACGATCACACTATCCCGTAGGACAAAATGGTCGTAGACCTTTACAATCGACACAAGCAGGCCGATGGAAGAGCAGATGGAGTTATAGATACGATTAGCCATGGAGGATAGCGGCTTTCACCTACCAACCTCGATGGATAATAATATCTATAACCCAAAAGTTCACGAGATTTCCCTATTCGATACATCAGCATCGAATAGGGTTTATTTGATTGTGGGGATCGGTTCCCTACGGGCGCAAGCCCCCGTAGTTAATTACATCCTAAGCCTTGACTTAGGAAAACTCTCGATTAAGGATGTTAGATTATCTTCTCTAGGTGGGTTTAGTGCAAAAGGGTTTCTAGGCTTTCCTAATCAAAGGGGAAGGTCCCAAATTGGCTCAATCAATCACACGGGGTTCAATCGACATCCGGCCGGCTAGAAGAAGTGAAAACTGGAGAAAAGAAAGAGGGACAATACACTCAGACATGCATGAGAGAAAGAGGGAGGTGGCGTCATCTGTGTGACGCGGATGGGCAGGATTTATAGCCTCCGAAAGAAAGGAAGACTTACCCACCGATAAGGCATATAGTGGTACACTCGTACCACTAGCCTTTAGACCCTAAATCTATAAAAGATGTAGTGTTGCACACACAACACTAACATCTACGACCTAGCTAATGCGATCTGGACTTATTCCTTGTCTGACAAAGGAAGCCAGCTAAAACCTCCTAATCGTGTAAAATCCATGCTATCCGGTCCGTATGAGAGATGGGTGGGTAGTTTGGACACTGAAATTGGGATCGACAACTAAGAAATTCCCTAATTGATCCCACACTTATGAGTGGTAAAATGCTTCTAAAACTAAGCGATTAAATCTTAATTTTAATTAGTTACTAATGCAATTTTATGCTGGTTAAAGTCTCCAAATCAGATATGTATGAATTTTAAAAAAGGCTTATAGAAAATAGTTTTTGAATGACTAAACTTCCCCAGGTCCGGCACTTCATCCTCATAGGCCAGATTATCCGGACTCTACCCGCAGGCGGGGAAGCTTGTCTAATAGATGAGAGAATGCATGCATGCCACCCCGGACGATTCCGGCTGTTTCCTAGAATCGTTATGGTTTCTATGTGAATTATTCTTAAAATTTTTATTTAATAATTACGAGTATAAAAATTTTATCCCTAAAGAGCCTAACGGTCAGACACAAGCACATACAAGAAAGAAACCTATGAAAAACATGCTGGTTCTACTGCGCAATCAGAGTAAACAAACAACAGTAAAAAGAACAAAATCTCACGGAAAAGAATGTCCATGGCAAGTGCCATACAATATTACATCACAGAATGCAGTAAGTAAAGGTGGCCGGGCTCCACCGACAACAACCCGGGAACGACGCAAATCTTAAAATAAGGCATTTTTATCTCTTCAGTCTTCTTCTTCTCTTCCTTGATTCGTCTTTGGATCGTCTTCGTTCCTCCTTCTGGCTCCTCGTAGTGACTCTCCCAAAAAGATATCCAAATGAAAAAGGAAACCCCCTGTAGGGGTTTACTTTTCCCTTTGGACTCCTCGTAGTGAGTGCTCCAAAAGGATATCCAAATGAAAAAGGAAACCCCTGTAGGGGTTTACTTTTCCCTTTGAATTCCTATCTCTTTAAAAATGCCTTATTTTGAAGATTTTCACAAAATATTACTACATCTCAAATACATTACATCAGAAAAGAGAAAATCTAGACTCTCCTGCAGGGGTTATCCTAAGCAGTTATAATAAGAAGAATTCACCCAAACAGTTATATATGTAAATGAAAATGCGCACATCAATCACTTGGCCGTGCTCTGATTATTGGGGGGGGGGGCTAAGCAGCTGAAGCAGGTACCTAGAGCAGTTATAAATAATCATTAATTTTTAGCCCCCTTTTTTAGCAGCATTATATGAGCACGGCCACCTGCAGGAAGACAGCATTAGTATAAAAGAGCGTGCCTAACCTATGGGTATTCTAACGTCACAACCACAGTGCAGAAAAGAAAAGCTAAAAGAAAGCAGTACGAAAACAACACAGCAGAAAAGCTACAACAGGTAGCAAAAACAACAACCAGCACACAGGTCACATGCAGAGCGTCACAACAAAGTGCAGAAAAAGTAAAACGGAACAACAGCCTAGCCTAGAGCTAATAGTCGTGTCCTAGCAAACTCATCTATGTGTGTGTTGGCTGTGTGGTTTTGGTGGATCCTATATGGGATTGTTTAATTAAAATTGTTTGTGTTTGATTTGTTAAAAAAAAAGGCAAAGGAAATTTAGTAAATATTCAAATCTTAATATTTGGGGTTAATTTTAAGTATCTTTTATTTTAATGTTTAATTAATTACCACCATTTGTCACACCGAGGCCGTGAGGTTTATTTCACCCTCCTTGGGCTAACTTAATAGCCTCGTAGGCCTGGTTACCCAGCGATAATTAACTTTGTTTAATTATTATAGTTTGTTATGAAAAAGAAAAGAAAAGGTAGATTGGGTGTTTTTAATTAATCAAATTAGTTAATTGACTTTTAGAGATTATTATTCTAAGGTTTGATATTTAGAAGTGTATTATCCTAATGCATTTTAATTTAAGATTAGATTTCCTAATTAAATCTGCATCTTTTAGATTTTTGGTTGGTTAAGAGTTTATTATTAAATTAATTGAATTAGATTTAGGTTTGCACTTTAGATTTAGAGTTTAATAATTATAAGGAATGTTTGATTATGATTTGATTAAGGATTGGATGTTTCAGAATATTTTAAGGATTAAGTTAGGGTTGGTTGGTTGATTATTAGTGAATTAAAAGAAAGCCAAAACCTAGGAAAACGTGTCACTAAGTTTAAGTTTTAGTGTCTCTACCCTATAGGGAGCATGCATCCTAAGTCTATATTTTCTAAGACTCGGTCCTTAATTTTTGTCCTTAAGTGTTACTAGTGTTGTAGGGCTAAAAGTGGTGTTTTTCTAATTCCTAAGACTTCTACGGATGCCACAGGGTTAAGGGATCTAATAAAGTAAAACAAGAGCAACCCTAAGTATAATTGAAGTTTCTACAAGGCCCTAGGGTGGGAGTCGTACAATCAACTAGGTCCCTAAAGGTTTTCTAAGTTTTAGAAAGCTTACAGCACCGGGGCTACGACCCGGTGGTTCCGCCCGTAGCGCCCCTACTAGATGAGTAGGGACGACTGATGCTTGGATCCCATTGTCCTAGCTCCAGTTCCAAGTGCTCCAATGCTCCTTGTCTTTTGCTTTCCAAAAGGTACCTCGCAAGATATGGAAAAGAGAGGTGTATTAGAGCAGTTCTATAAATAAACGACAGTGTAAGGAAATGAAAAATGCAATAAAAACTAGAACGTACCTTTTGTTATTTGTTGAGCCACTTGTTCTTTAGGTTCTCCTTGTTTTGCAAGCATGTAGTACCAAAAACAGAAAAAACAAATAACGGAGAGAACAACGAAAGAAAATCAAATGCAAAAAGGGGTGTAGGCATTGTTGTTATCAGACACACTTCGTAGCAGTCAAGTGCATCCTATAATGACAACAATGCCCTTTGATGTTCCCACTCCAAACAAGGCACTTGATACGTTTGACATACCTACCCACGACATTCTAAACCAAACCCAAACCAACGGAGGGAAAAAGACTTCTAAAACTGAACTAGAATAAGACTCTCTATTTGTTTTAGATTCATTCAAAATTCTATATTTTCTTAGATATTAACCTTAAGGAAAACTAACTTAAGTAAGGATTAGTTTTGCTCCAAAAAGTCACTAAAAACGTCCTCCAACACAAAGCCACCTAGAGCTTCAATTCTTTAAAACTCACTTTTTTGAAGAAAATACTAGCAAAATCTAACTCGCATTTGAAAGCACCCACCACTCCCAAAAGACACCAAAGAAACACTTCCCATAAGTCTAGTTAAACCCAACACAACTTGCAAGAACTTCTAACCGAAATACTACCCAAACACTTACAAAAAAAACTCTACTACATTCCTCTTTTTTTTTTGACTCAAAACTCTATAAACAAGCTAACAATCAAGCGCCTCTTCTCATTTGGAGTGGGGTAAAAAAAACTCAAAGCTTCCCAACAAGAAGGTTTTATAAAGACCTCTCATTGCAAAGCATTCATCACAAAACATTCACAAAAATCTTCAATAAAACCCTTCGATATAAATAATTAGCAAAGTCTCTTTCTAACATGAAATCAAATATGAAACTTGTAACATTTTTAACAGCCTTTACTTTAAAATTTTATGAAAGAAACATTCCAAAGATTGCATTTAGACAATTTCTAAACGAACTAGGCTATCATATAAAAATTCTAATGCGAGCAAAGAAGACTAAGCTCTCTTTTGTAACATTCCACCCAATTATTTAATGTGCATGATTTGGTGTAAGAACAACGTGATCCCTTAAGACTTGCCATCATTCTTCAAAAGTTTACAAAACACCTCAAATGATTACTGCTCCTTTTGATGCAAAGAAGTGATACATCACTCTTCTTTTCAGCACAAAACACAATTACAAAACTATGCCATCTAATTATGCTCCCAAACATTCATGAAATCTGCCAACTATCTCCAAAGCATCGTCGTATTAAGTCCATACATATTTTCATAAGAAACACAGGATGACATGAATATTCTTTAACACAACTATTATATAAAGCACTAAAGATTTAGCAAATAAATATATAAGTATAAGTATCACATCAGAAATTATAATCCCAAAGAATCAAATGAACTTCCAATGCACTTATTCCAACATGATCGATATACACATAGAGTGAACCAAAAATCTTTTATGTAAATAACTTTGATTGTCTGTAACTTTAATAATTGACTTATTCTTCTAAACAATACAAACACAATGTATTTAGCTCAGATAGCTAATTCATCCATCATTTTTATAGCCATGTGTGTTGAAACCAAATATGAGAATATTCAACCCTCTCAATACAATGTCAATGTCAGTTCTTATCATAAAGTAAATGGACTCAA
Organism: Dendrobium nobile; assembly: GCA_022539455.1. Lineage (NCBI taxonomy): Eukaryota > Viridiplantae > Streptophyta > Magnoliopsida > Asparagales > Orchidaceae > Dendrobium > Dendrobium nobile. The sequence continues at coordinate 13,789,961 of CM039723.1, read as the reverse complement.
GTAGCAGATAAGAATATTTATGTCGATTCGATGTGATAAACATTGCAAATGAAACAAACAATAATAACAATATTCTCCAAAGATCATCATAAGTAGAAATTCGTCTCTAAACACAAATTTTTTTTTTGTTTTTTTTTTGTTGCCATGGGTCAAATGCACTTGTATATATATATATATATATATATATATATATATATATATAATATATATATATATATATATATATATATATATATATAATATAAATATATATATATATATATATTTCACAGATAACATTAGTCTCTAAGAACCAATAATAAATTACAAAGTTATTATCATAAGTGTATGCGGCAACTTCTAAAAATTTTTTTTAGAAAAGGAATTTAGAATAAAATGAAACAGCCACATGAAGCCCTCATTTCCTCAATTCACATTGAAGAGGATCTTATCAATATGCATTATCCCATGGACATAAAGCTAAACAGGAAAGCAAAACCTTACATAAATCTTGTCACTTTATCCATGAACCAAAGCTTTTGAAGAAAAACTTTCAAAGAATCTCTTGGAGATACAAAGTCATTAATTAAGAAACGATGAAACTTGCTCATCATGAAGAGTGTATATCAATGTCTAGACTTATAGAGCTAGGGACCTATCAAACAAAACAACTAATTCTCACAAAGATCTTTAACTTCAAAGAGAAGGGAGAAGAAGCTTTTATGCAACTATAAGCTTTATGAATCATGACCCATGTAAAGCCTTAACTCAAACAAGACCTTAGAACCTCTTTTCTTTTAATGACATCTCACTTAACACTTAATTAAATAGCTTCACATACATACTTTAGTAAACGAACAACATAGCTTTCCAAGTTGACCACCACTGCAAGCTTAGAGAAAAGGTTCAATAAAATTTATCAAGGAAATTTCTGTAGCAAAGGAGCTCTACACACCTAATTAGAGAATTTTTTTTTTGAGGAACACTTAACAGACAAAATGATGCATGAATTCACAAAAGACCAAATAGAGGAAATTGCTCATCTAATTTTAGTTAGGTAGCTTCACATGTTTCATGAATTATCCACAAAAACGTTACAACCTCTCCTCAACAACATTTTATCAAACACTTGGTATGCAAATATCAAAAGCTGATACAAAATTAATTTATGAAAGACATGATTTTCACACTTAATTGATTGAGATTTTCTAAGTAATTTAGAAGAAAACTTTCAAGCTCAATGTAACAATTATCCCAATGAGAAGATAGAGAAGAAACGTACACGTATATACAAATAATGGAACCTCCATTTTTCAGATTTTGTAAAGGATTCAAACACAGTTGCTTTTTTTTTTTTTTTTTTTTTATACCAATGAAGAAGAATAAGCAAAGAAGAAAGAGGAATGAACAAAAAAAAAACAAAGAAGAAGAAGAAGAAGGAGAAGAAGAAGAAAGAGCCACGGAAAACACTCGAATAACCGTCGGATTTCCGGCGAAAATTCTGGACGGTATAAACGGCGCAGTTATCGGTGGATTTGCTCGACGTAAAGTTTGCTCAACCTTTCCGGGCTCAATGCTAACAGGTTTACGTCGGAAATTTGCCTGAAGTTTTCGCCGGAAACGACGAAAACAACGAATCGTATCGCGTAATGTAACCGTCGCCTTGTTCTGACGGAACCTAATCCGGCGTACTTACCGGCGCACACGTCCGCCGGTAATTACCCGGCGTATACGTTTAGCGTCGCAAGCGAGTTCGTAGGTTTCCTACATGCACATTTTGGTTGCGGCGTTATATCCGTCTTGTAATGCCGCGGCCAAAATTCGACGATAATTACCGACGGATAATGAGCCGGAATAAAGACGTTTTTCAACGTCGAAAACGATCCGTTTTATTCGCGCGTTAGTTTCGTCGCAACAAGCGCCGGAGAAATTTCCGACGCAATATTCGCGCCGGAAAAATTTATATTAATCGACGCGGCCAAAACCGCGTATAGATTATCCCCGAAACGTGCGACGAAAACTTATGGTTCCGTCAGACTATATTAATGATTTTCCCCGGCGGATTTTATCGTCCGCCGTAATATCAGCGGTTTTGACTCCTGTAGTGTTCAAAAGTTGGACCACCAGACGTCTGCCCCTCATATGCATAGGCTGTCATTGGCAACCTAAATCGATATCTCTTCATGCTGCATTCCTCCTACCGCTTGCGACCAAGTGTGGTACTCAGAATATCTGCTGTTCTATCAGAAGAACTTCACCTACACAACCTGTCTCTCTTGAAGCCGTGTATAACTCCTCCTATGAAATTAATAAAATTAAGCAATTTAGACATACATATCAAAATAATATTAAACTTATATACTGCATAGGTTTTCTTCGCTCGTTCATCAATCATTATGGTCCTCCTGCCTTGGTGGTATGACTATGCAATTAATAGGGTTGGTTATCTACCTAGCACCTCTTTCTGCAACAAACATATATTATATTGATTTTATTATTAAAAATTGCTTTAAGAAACAGTAAGAAAGAGTCCCAAACAAAGCCTAAAATTTATCATTTTGAAGTGATTTTTAACTTTACCAGCCACTCTCAATAACCCTTGGCATTCTAGCAGCAAAAGGAAATTTGAGAAATTTGACCCAATATAAATCCTCATAAAATGTGTGAAGTCCTATGACCACTTTGAAAGATAAAATGCTTGTCATTTACGACACAAGAGTCATCATTTCAAACAAAGTTGTAGTCCTCCATGCAAAAAAGGATTGCTAGAACGAGAGGGAAAGAAAGGCTCTCATGAAATGGGGGAAGCAAAGGAAGAATAAAAACTAGCTATAAAGCACTCCCGTGAGCATTAATTCACTTAAAAGATTCTTAATTAGTTCACAAGCTGATTATTCTTCGATAGTCGGCTAGGCTTCAGCTACTGTTTAATTTATTTTGAACTCTTTGGTTGGAAGAAAAGAGAGAGAGAGAGAGAGAGAGAGAGAGAGAGAGAGAGAGAGAGGAAGTATAGATAGAGATATATTGAAAAATATTATTGAGATAAACTGAGCAATATATACTGATATTACAATAAATATTTAGGTTTGCTTGGACAGATTTTCTTGCTTTCTAAAAATTTTTAGTGTAAATATTTTTAAAAGCAGCGAAAAAAGTCTCATAAAACTATCCCAAACGAAGACTTAATTCTCTTTGCAACGTGAATTTCACCAAATATACAAATCTCCTCGATATTTTCTTAGGCTTGCCCTTATCTCTTATTTGATCATATTTATTATTGCTCAACTTTAATTTTATGCAACAAATTCAATACTAAGAAAATGATGAAAATTTCCATGAAAAGCCAACCAAGAGAACAAAAGGTTTGATATGAAGTGGAACAATCACAAAGAATTGCTGTGTATTACCTTCTAATCATCCATGGTGGGTGTGAGAAAGCATTCCTGAAAAGAATGGAAGGGAGAAGCCATGGGACCACCACTTTACTATAAATATGCCAAGAATCTATAGTCAAATATCATATTATGATATCCCAGAGGCCAATTGAACTTTCTTTGCTGAGTTTATTCTCTAAATAAAGATGAGGGAGAGATCCTGTCAACTAGAATTCATAAAATGCTTGCAACTTCAGACCACCAATGGCTTAGCTTCTGATATCAATTAAAGATAACTCGAGTTTGGATCGACTACTTAACTCGCAAGCTCAAATTGAGCTCAACTCAAGTCGTGCTCACATTGATATGAAGTTAAGATATTAACTTAAATTTTGTTCAATTTTCCACCACCACCGTCGTACCTTATGAACATAAAGTCTAGCATTAAAATATAGTTTACCTTTCGTATCTTACATTCATAATATTCCATCTTTCACCACCACCGCATTCATTGCCGCTCACAGCATCCACCACCGCTGAAGCCCCATATCTTTAAACTTTACTCTACATTATTACTTCAACTAAGCAAGAAAAATTATTCTCCTACATTTACTTTATATCCATCCAAACAACTCCAAAGACATTGCGAACAGTTCTAACATAACAAAAATTTTTTTGCGAATGACGACTTCGCTTTAATATCCTTATATATATATATATATATTATGGCAGTTAGGGTTTGAATGTGAGCCGTGGAGGAAATACTGCCAACCAGGAGCTGCACGTGCGAACTCCTTACATTGTTTTAGGTTCCTACATATGTATATATATAAAAAAAAATACAAATCAAATTATAATTCTATGAAAATAAAATGAAGAAAACAAAACATAATGCAACCAAAACCCTACCCATTACGTTGTCCTGCATGCCATTTATCTAAACCAAAATGACGGCCTCCCTTTGTTTGGACTTTAGAATTGAAATAAAATAGTCCAGCAGAACAGCGACGTAGCCCCACAAGACGCAGGAAGAATAGTTACGTGAGGAAATTTTTCAAGGAGCTGCTAGATTATGACACGTGTACGGTGGTATATCATCCCACTCTCTTCTTCCTCCTATAAATGGAGGCACTTCATCACACTTCCGCCACATCCCAGCTTTAGAGAACTAAACTTACCTAAAAAAAACCTCCTTTTCCATCCTTTTCTTTGAAAAGATGAAAATGTCTTGCTGTGGTGGAAACTGTGGGTGTGGCGATAGCTGCAAGTGCGGCAGTGGTGCAGGGTAATATTTGAATTTTTGATCCGTTCATAATTTAAAATTTTATATTTTTAATTTTTTTTTTTCCTTCTGTAATGATTTTCATAGAGATATGCTCTTGATTGTCTTTTTCATCTGTACTTTGGTAAATATGTTTTTTGTTGTCTTTGATGCTTAAGCGTAGCTTAACCCTTTAATATTTGTTAGCTAATGTTCTGCTTTCTGTAATGATTTCTGAGAACTATATGTTTGCTTTAAGGGGCGGACATGTGTTCTATCTCTCTCTCTGTTAGGGGACAATTGCCCCATAAAAATAAAAAATAAAACTCTCTTAAAATAGTTAGGGTTATTTGTAATATACCACGCCCCCTCCTCCTTTTTAATTTTATTTTTTTGCCCCCAGCTGACCTTTTTTTCACGCAATTTGCCACACCAAAAATCGAAAGCCTCTTGGCCCTCTCTATTTTCATACCGATAAGCTGAACTTTTTTAATGCTAACAAGCATCTATGGAAAACTATTATGTGCAAAATGAATTTATTTTGCACCCTTTTATATATTTTTATTTTTTTATAATGTTTCATTTGCCCCCCTTCAGAATAAGGCTAGTTCTGCCCCTGTTGCTTCTTGTGGCTTTTCAGCCCAAACCTTAGGTTAAGGTTTCATTAGGAACGGCTTTTTACTATTTTTTTAAATCAAAATTTTTAATAAAAAATTTTGAGTACTAGAAAACTGATCTAAAAAGCATAACAAAGTTGTCCCAAATGAAGCCTAAATCGTGCCTTTCTCTTTCATTTTTGCCACCTTTTTTTATGGGTTTGCTTTCCAATAAATAAGTTAAATGTGTTTATATATTTAACCATTGGCCTTCAATTATATACTTACAACGTTGTTTGAGGTAGCTTTCTAACTGTTTTGCTTTTCAGACATTCATATAGCCTACTATTTTCTTATTACTTTGCATAATTTTATTTTGTAATAACAAGCATCTTTTTACATTCTAACTACAAATATTTGAAACTATAAGAAAGCTTTTTAAACCTTTTTTTCTAATTGAAATTCACAAAGCATCATAATCACCCCTTATTTATCTTCTTTGGCAATCTTGTTTAGTGATTTCTCCCTCTTCTATATAGTAATTTCTTAGAACTACTTCCTGGTCTCTTCAGTCCAATCTGGCACTGTGTAAAAAGTCTTATCTATTTTCTTTCTAATGATGCTTAAATTCCTTATTTAAGCTTTATTTTTTCTTAGCACCTGATTTTTTTTTTATATTTTTTGAAATATTTCTTAGATGCAACATGTACCCTGGTTTGGCTGAGGAGAAGATCCCACAACTCAAACTGTAATTCTTGGACTGGTGCCAACAAGGGGTATCTGATTCTTCTCATCTATTAAACTTATTGATGTGGTTTTCTTCTTTAATAAGGAGAATAATTATTTTCTTATTAAACTAGGCATAGGTTGGAAGGCTTTTTTATGGCTTTTTGAAGCAATCTATTGGTATAAAATTAAATTTTTTTTTTACTAAAAAACTGCTTTAAGGAACAGTAAAAAATAATCCCAAACGAAGTCTTAATTTAATGTCTATTATTCTTCTATGATTTTTAAATTCTTGACGATATCTTTTGACTTCAATCTATATATAAAAATTATTCATGAATTGAATTTCATTATTTTTTATAATAAGATAAACATTTGTGAAAATATTTTAGATTTTATTAAATATATTTTAATATACTATAAAAAATTAATCATTAAAATTTTTTAAAATCAACTTATATCTGAATACAATGATATAGAACTATAAGATGAGTAGATATAAGAACACACTTATTTTGATTAATTTAATATAAGGTTTCGATTGGCATGGCTTGTTTACTGCTTCTTAAAAGCAGCTTTTGAGTACAAAAATTTTAACTTTTGTACGAGAAAGTTGTTCTAAGAAGTAGTAAGAAATCGCCACAAATGAGCCTAAAGTTCCGTATGAGAGACATAGAGTTTTGTAAAATGATTGTAAAGATGTTGTGGAGAATGTTACTTTTTTAAAAACTCCTTGAAATTAGAAATAATATATTTTTTTGAAATAAGAACAAGCTACCAAATATTAGCAGCTATGGTTGTAAAAATAGTTTACCACCATAGAAATTTATAGAAAGCAACAGAAAAGCTAGCAATAGCCAAATAAAATTTTGGTTGCGGTCTAAAAATAAAGTACTGAGAAAGCTATCCTAAAAAATTCTAAGAGGGAATTAAGTAATAATCATTAAACAACTAAATCAATCAATTTATTTTCTATATATCATTGCTTTAATTTTTGTTTAATTTATATTTTTTTTGTCTAACAGAAAACTTGAGGGATTTGAGATGGCTGAGGGATCGAGCATGGGTGCAAGTGTGATCCAACTGCACCTGTGACCCATGTAACGCAAATGAAATAAACTTGAAGAAGAGCTTGGTTTGGGTGTTGCCTGGTTTGTTAATCAAGAGTCTATTGAAGAAATTAATAAGATGCCTATGTGCCATGTATGTTTTATGCATATAGATGATATGATGCAAACCATACATGATACATGCATGCATGATCGATGGTCATGAATAGTTTTGTGTTGGTAGCCTATCTAGTTTGTCCTGTGTTGTGTGGTGACATTTTATATTAATGGTAAAAAGAATATAGCTCCTTCTTAATTTAATTTTGTTTCCATGGTTATTATATGATCATTTAACTGTGTGGTTATAACCTCTAAATTAAATGAATGGTGGTGAGAATGTGATTATGGACTTTTACATGCTTGTGGATTGGAAATATATTTTACAATATGATATTGTTTTTTAGTTCGAATATAAATGAATTAATGTTGATTTTTATTTCCACAAACATTTCAAATGAAATGAAAATAAAATACATAGAATATATTTTTAATTAATAAGTATTATAGGGACCTTAGATTTAATGAAAAATATACTTTAAGATTTATTTAGTATAGAAGCTTCAACATTAGGATTGATGTTGTAAGACTAAGGCTTTGTTTGGGACGACTTTCTTCCTGCTTCATAAAGCAACTTTTAGTATAAAAATTAAAACTTTTTATACGAAAGCTGCAATAAGAAGGTAGTAAGAAAGTCTCCCAACAAAACCTAAGTCAACTGACTTTAGCTAATATGACACAGTTTGATTGGTTAGTTTTTTTCGGCTGCAAACTTTTATAAGCATATGAGTTATGAGAGAAAATTTATTTATTCGAAGCAGTAATGATTATAATAAATATTTTTGAAGAAGTTGGATAGAGTTTTTACAATCAATCTCAAATAATTTAGGTTTTGTTTAGGACAGCTTTCTACTGTTTTTTAAAGTAACTTTAATATCAAATTATAATTTTTTACAGGAAAGCTGCTTTAAGAAGTAGTACTAAAGTTGTTCCAAACAAAATCTTAGTTATAAAAAACAGCTTCTCATCACACAAGATTTTTTGAAAGCTATAGAGAACCTGAGCTAAATAGAAATGTGATAGCAATTTGTAAAAGCAAAGTAGTGAGGAGGTTATCCTAAACAAACCTTAATTAAAAATTTCTCTTCTATTTTTCAATCATATGTATGAAGTTGGATGCTTGAATCTTAAAAGTGGTATTAGTGTGAATACGTATTTCTAGGGAAAATCACTCTTACTTATTGTGAGGATTGGATTTATTACAATAGTAAATTCTTTTTTCTTAACTTAATTTCTTATATGTCCTTTAAGATTATGTTTCCTAACGTTCGTTATTTCATTCAAATTTAATATAATTAGATTCTATTTATAGGGATCAAATTGTAATTTTCCTTTGATTTTTATGGCTTACATCAATGCAATTTCTTCTTCATATTTATTCAATCATTATATTATTGATTGGTGTTAATTCTCATCTCACAAAATTTGCATTATGTAAATATTTTTTTAAGTTCAAAATTATTATTAACAATATATGTGTCATATATGTGTGCCAGTTATTTTTTTTATTGAGTGTATAGATTGCATATCTGGCATCTGTCAAACACTTCACATAAACGTACAAATCTTGTGTGTATCTGACATGACACACTTCATTATTATGAAGTGTCGGTACATCATCATAAAATAAGATTACAAAGTTTGGATTAACAACCTAACCTCCCGCGAGAGTATAAATTGAAAAATCTAAAGAATAATAAGTGCTTAAATTATATACATTTTATTCTAATTGTATTTAAAATCTTAACACTAAATCATCATTCATCAGAGTTGGATTGCATTGTATAGATTCCCATAACAACAATTTATGTAATATCTCATTATTATAAGAACAATCGATGTTTGTACATATTAATATGACTTGAAGATGCATTTAGTATATATACATTTATATTAATAGTACCAACATCAATTGTTCTTATAATATGAGATAACAAATTTCTATGATCACCCAAAATCACAAAGGTTTCATTTGAGATGGCTTTCTTATTGTTCTTAAAGCAGTTTTTTAGTATAAAAATTAAACTTTTGTGCTAGAAGTTGTTTTAAAGAGGCATTAAGAAGCTGTCTCAAACGAAACCTTAATGTACAAAAATCCTTAGCATAGCTTATAAAAAAGCAATAAATTGCATTTTTATTACATCTCATATATTCGATATTTTAATAATTATTTTCACATTTTATTTATTTGATATAATCATTAAAGGTGTATGGATCATTTGGGTCCATAACTTATTTTGCCAAATTGATCATTTTCTTTGGACTCATATATCTATATACCCTAGCTAGACTGAACTTTGGAGCAATGCACATAGTTGTTCAACTAATTATAGTATAATGTGTCCTAGTGGGCCCCACATGATCAATTTAGTAGCTATTTCGAAATATGAACTATGGTTTCGTTTTTCGTTTGGGACGACTTTTATTACTGCTTCTAAAGCAGCTTTCTAGTTAAAAAAAATACAAATTTTATATTAGAAAGTGTTTTAAGAAGCATTAAGAAAGTTTTCCAAACGAAGCCTATATGTAAGCAATACAATTTATTTATGATAAAAAACTGCTTTAAAAAAATGGGCTTAAAAAAACCAATGCATATAAGCCTAAAATATAACATGACTTAAAAGATATAATCACACTGTTCTAAATAAAAGTGAGTAGAAAATAAATAACTAAAATAAAATTTGCAACAATAATATGTTGTTACACAATATCTATTCTATGATAAGGACGATGATGAGATATTTGTGATGCCCTCCATTACATGTACTAAGCATATGTAATCAAATGTATATGATATTTTTTAAAAATATAAATAATTATTCAAGTAAATTTTTGTATTTATTAAATTGATTAGTTTACACTTGCATTCTTTTTTTTTTTTTTTCTCTCACCACCATATCTTTTAATCTGTTATATGACTTTTAAAAAATATTCAATACTAAATTATATAAATGAAAATAATATTGAGAACATTATTGCATTTTAAAAATTCAAATGGCAATGCTAATAATGTATATAAATTTTTAATTTCATGAATTAACAAAAATTCATCCGAACAAATATGAATTTTTGTACAATTTAAAGTTTATAATTTTTCTTAATTAAATTGAAGGCTATCCGAGCTCCAATATAGTCAACTTAAGTTGAACTAAACATTTCATATCAAGAGCACAATAACATAAAAAGTGATATAGTCCTACTCCAAATGACCAAAGTCAAGAACTTGAAATATCATTGAAAACTTTAGTATTAATTGAAGAACATAGGAGATACAATCTCGCATGCTTATATTCAAAATAAGCATCTTGATGAAATAAACCAACGAGACAATATCACTCAATTTTAGGACCTTTAAGGCCACCAAAATATTGAAAGAATTGTATTTTGAAGATTTTGGCTAAATTAGCTACTAAAACTAAAAAATATAGCCTTATTAACCAATTTAAAGAGGGCTTGGAGCTTGATAATTGACTTAAAATTAAAAAGTTTGGAGATCTATAGGAATCTAAAGCTTCATCTGACATGAGGTTGATGATTACCACACAAAATGCAAAGCATCTTAACTAAATTGCTCCTTAGGCATATTATTTAGTTTGTTAGTTGCTTTTTACAAGTGCCTTCTAGAGAATTCATTTAGATTATATAAACAAGTTTTGTAGTAGGGAAAACCCATTGAATGAAATATCCCCTTTTATAAAAGCTTGAAAGCTTCTCCTCTTCTTCCCTGGTATTGGGAAAAACCCAAATCCTCTTGCAGGTCGCATCTTCCGACGATCCATACATCAAACAACATTTATCATCCTATCACACCATCGACATTGTCACTTATCCATCATTTTTGACCTCTTCATATAATTGTCATCATCAACCACCATTGTCCATTCATCATTGTCAAACTATTATCTCTCCTATTGATTTTCTTGCTAACAATATCAATGCACAACATCACCTATAAGGTCGATATATGTTGTCAACACAAATATTAATCCCACCAACTTTGTCACCCTCAATTACCAAACATTAATGGTTGTTAGTTTTGTTGGTAACTATCGTCATACATCATTGATGCATACCAACATCATCAATATTGATGCATATTATCACTTATAATGCCAATGAATTAATGCCATTGCGACAAACTTTAATGCCCATTAACTTCATTGCATGTAATTATAGACAATGCCAACACATGTCATTGTCTATAAGGATGATGTAACACATCACCTACTCTATTTATGACTTCATCATCCACCATCATCAATAACGTTGATACATGCTTCAACTATAAGGTCAATGTATCTTATCGACACACATGCTAATGCAACCGACTTTATCACACATTATTGCAAACAATACTAACGAATGCCACCTCTCATAAAGTTAATGCACGCCATCAAGAAAAATGCCTATGCTTTCCGAATTATTGTTCACCATCATTGATAACATCTACACACACCATCGTTCATAAGGCCAATGCACGTCATCGACAAAAATATGGCACCCACCGACTTTGTTGCCCACTATCACAATAAAAATACACACTTCATTGCATATAAGATGATACACATCATCAATACAAGCTCCAATGCCCATCAACTTCATTACATGCCATCACCATCAAATAGCCACGTGCCATCACCTAATAAGATGATGCATGATGTCAACAAAAATGTGAATGCTAGACAAATTTATTACCCATCATTGCCATTAATTTCAACATGCAATGTCACCTATAATGCTGCTGCATTAATCGACTAAGGTTTAAAAATGGTGAACGGGTGGGTTTAGGTCCTACTCAAAATGACTCGACCTGAATTTTGTCAACTAGAATCTAGCTCATTTAATAAACGAACCAAAAAAATCAAACATGAACTCAACCCATTAGCAATCCAAACACGGCCTGATAAACTATTTTAAATTAAAAAAATATATTTATTAGCTTCTTAATCATAAATTTTAGGTTAATTGATAAAAAAATAAAAAGGATTATACCAATAAATAAAAGAAATTTAAGAAAAATATTAAATAGATCAATTTTGGTCAATCTCGGGTTAGCAGGTTGACTTGAATCTTGCTCATTTAATAAACAGGTTGAATGCACGACGCAAACATGGCCTATTATTAAATGTGTCAACCCAAAATCAAATTTTTTTTGGTCAGTTTGGATCGTTTTGATGGTCATATCATTTTTTTTAACCCCTACTATAGACATTAAAATTGGTATTTACATATATGTCACACACCATCGCCATTAACTTCAATGCATACAATTTGCCTATAAGTCATTGTACACCACAAACAAAGTGATATGGCCGTCTACTTTGACACCCACTATCACAAAAAAAGTCTATGCAAGCATTATGTATAAGGTGATACAAACCATCGACACAAATGGTGATGCTACCAACTTTGTCACATACTATTTGTCATTAATGTTAACGCACACAATAATTTGTAAGGATAATGCACTCTATTAACACAAATGATGATACCCACCAACTTTATTGTTTGGTATCACCACTAACATCAAGACAACCATATATATAATAAATATATATATAAAATATATATATATATAAATATATATATAAAATATATAAATATATATATATATAAATAAATATTATATATAATATATATATATAAATTTTAATACAAGTTGTCAACAAAAAATATTAAATACCCACTATCTAAAATGTTGACACCTATCAAACTTATAAGGCTGATGCACACTGTCAACACCAATGTCGATGTCTTCCAACTTTATCACCTAACATTACCAACAATATTGGAACATGCCATCACCAAGAAATTTGATTTTCACAGTTGACATAAATTTTGACTCCTAACATCAGCAGTAAGATTTATACTCTATTTCATAGTCCCAATCAATAATAGGATTTTGACTTCAAGTTCATCCAAATTCTATCATAAATTCATGTTTATTATATTGTATCAACACCTTCCCAATTATGAGAAAAAATATATAATATAACATATCATACACACTCATGGAATCTTTCCAACAAGGTAATCCCCATGATTTTCCCCCTTTCTAAATTTCAAATAAAAAATCTTATGCATTCTATAAGCGATTTCAACTATATTATCTCTGTAGTGTTGATATCTTTATATAATTACTAAGATAATCAACTCTTGCTTTCTAAGCATACATTTAACAACATGCATTAATTTTATTAGCAATTACAGACAAGAATTGACAATGGGGCAATGGTGATCTCCTAACCACAAATCGCTTAACTGTCATCTCTCATGGACTTTGACATTAAATAACATAAACGTACTTTATCACAATCATGTAAAAGAACATCGTTGATATAAGTGTTGATGCCAACCAACTTTGTTGCCCAACATTGCCAACAACATCGACACACGTCATCACCTATAAGGACCATATATTCCATCGACACAAACATTGATATCCACCAACTTCATTGTCATCAACATCGATACACACCATCATTTATAAAACCAATGCACAATATTGATACAAACCATTGATGCATTGCCAACGCCTAAAAGGCAAATGCTTGTTTCTTACACAAATGTTGGCAAACATTGACTTTAGTTTGTCATCACCACCAACATTGACGCACGATACCACTTATAGGTTGATGCCAATACAAGTCATTACACAAATGCATATGGCCATTTACTTCATAGCCTGCCATTACCAACAACATCAATATATATCATCGCATATAATGCCAATACATGTGCATATAATGCCAATACATGTTTGCTAACATTAATGCATATATCTCTTGATTGTCACCCTCCATTGCCACCAAAATCTATGCACTTCACACTTATAAGGCCAATGCATACCATCGATACAAAATACTAATGCCCATCGACTTTATATCATGTTGTCACTGATAATTCTAACACACTCATCATTTACAAGGTTGGTACACATTGTTAATAAAATGTTGATGTTCGTCGACTTCATCATGTACCACAGTTAATAATATTCATACACGCCATTGTATGTAAGGACAAAGCACAATATTAACACAAATATTGTTGCTCATTGACTTTGTTGCATGTTATTACCAATATTATCAATTCAAATAATCACATATAAGGTTGATGCATGACATCAACATCAACCAACTTCATCACCCACCATTGCCTATAATATTGATTCAAACCATGTAACACCCTAAGACCATAAATAAGAAGAATTATATATTTAATTCTTAATTAATCTACCATAGCCCCTAATTTCTATTATTTGAGCAAAATATAGGAAACAAAATACAATATGTAAATCTTGATCTGCCTCTCTCCTTGAGTCTGAACCCCTTCCAAGGCATGAAAGTCAATAAAATTCACTAATGAGCTACAAAAGTCCAATAGGAGATATATATATAAGCTTGGCACTATGGCGCTACAGACTGCAATGTCGTAGCGCTGCATGTAGAAACCCGAGTTACTGTAAGAATATAGAGTAGATCGTAACTTTGCTACACTTTCATATTCATATTTCAAATAAATCATTTGATTAAATTTTGTGTTATTACAACCATTTCCTATGTTGTCAATGCATGATGCCACGAATTTTTATAATCACCATCACTACGAGCATCAACTTATGACATCACCTACAAGGCTAATACATGCAATCAAGATAACAGGTTGTTCTTGTCAACTTTATCCATGCACGCCATCACATAGAAGGCCAATGCACCTCTTTGACACCAATGTCGACGTGCACTAACTTTATGTAATATCAAAAATCTGCTCCACTAGGATCGTCCGGGCCGATCTGGATCGTCCGGACATCAGTGCATTTTTTTTGTTCCAGATTCTGTCCAGAAGTTCCAGGAATGATTTCCTGTAGGGATCGTCCAGGACGACGAGGCATCGTCCCAGGACGTACAGTGGATGGCACAAGTCAGAGAGCAAGGGGTTTTGGAAATTACTTATCGTCCAGTATCGTCTTGTGAAATCGTCCCAGGACGATGTGAAATTGGTCTGATCGTCCAGGACGATCTTGCGATCGCCAGGACGACTGAGTATATTAAGCGAAATTAAGTCATTTTGAAGAAGAGAAAATCATAAAATATCTGATTTCAGATCCGAGGAAAGAGAAAAAAAGAAAGAAGAAGGAAAAAGTTGATTCGGGAAGCCGCGGGTTCATTTTCGTTCGACAAGACTTTCAGATATTGCTGTACGCAAGATAAGCACAACCGCCTTTCTCAATTTTCAGAACCGTCGCGTTTGGCGGTATTATCTTCCGGAATTGATTTTTTGTTAGCGATTTTCGTCCGTATTTCGGACTGTTTCAGTTTTTACCGCGTAAGTTTCCGTATGTTGTTGACGGTGCCGAGTGTGCACATTTTGGTTATTTTCTGGAGATTTTTGTCCGGGTATTTCGAATTCAGCGGTGTTTTTATTTTGACTGTATTTTCTGTGATGAATTAAATATTGTGGCAATAGAATAAATGTTCTGAAATATTGTTATCTATATTATGTGCAAATTTGTGATTCTGTATTTTTTAGAAAAAATGTGTAAATTTCGTATACAGCCGTTGTGCTGCCCGATTTTGTATGATTTCTGATTCGTCTGGATTTCTTTGAATTGATATGCAATCTGTATATGCTAACAAAGGGAGTTATAAGGGGTCTGGATCCTATGAGATTCAGTTAGTGTCTGGGAAATCAAAATGAGCTCAATCTGAAATCTGATATCTGTTCTGTTCCGGATCCGATGAAATCTGTTCGTGCTATAAGCACATCTGTTCTGGTGCCGTGAGCACAAAGGGAGGCATAATGGGCCCGGAATCCATAGAGATTCCGTCAGTGTCAGAGAATTTAGCTATTAATTAAATAATATCTGATATCTGATTTGAAAGGATTCTGATTTCCGTATCTGTTATGTAAGCAAATCTGACTGATTTGACATGGTTCTGATTTCCGTACGATATAATTTTATTGACTGTAAGATATGATTCTGGTACGATTCTGACATGATTCCGTTCTGTTTCGATATGATCTAAATTTTTGATTTCTGTACGATTCTAATTCTGTTGATTTGATCCATATGAACAGTTCTGATTCGATATTTCTGATTCTATTCTGATTGATATAACGATTTTTTGTACGAATATTCTGATTGATTTGGTCTGATATGTTTGGTTTTGGATTCTGGAAGTTTTGATTGAGGTTTGTTGCTTTGCTGAGCTGTGAGCTCACTCTTGTTTTCTGGTGGTTTTCAGGTTCTGGGAAAGGAAGGAGGTCTTGGACTAGAGTTCAGAGTCTGATCTGTAAGTATTTTGTTCTTTTGATTTTTGTACAGTCATGGCTTTTCTGTTCTACTTTTCTTTCTGTCTAAAAGCCATGAGTTAGTTTTGTACATGATTGTTTTGAGGAAAAGAAAAATATAGATGATCTGTTCCGCTGTGATTTTGATGTTTATAGTAGCTCTGTTTTGTGCGTCTGTTTATGATTGAAATATTTGGAAGACACAGTCCTGAAACAAATTCCAAAACTAGATCCTGGTCTGTCTGTTCGTTAAGCTGGTCGCGACCCGGTGCGAGCGGGAGCCGTCCCGGTCGGTTGGGTCGGACAAGCCTTTTGGTGGTATCAGAGCCAGGTTTTGAATTTAGTTGAATGTAAAACAGAGCTATATGAAGTGATCTGTAAGTGAGTCTGTCTGGGGTATTTTGATTTGTTTGCTTTTATATGTGTTATTTTTGTGATAGTTTTCTGAATTTTTCTGGATTTTCTGTATGGATCAGCCAGACCCAGACATGACTGATAGGCAGAGTGCTAGTCAGGCAGCTCCAGTGGAGTATACCCCAATGGCCGGGCTGATACACTGTCTCAGTTTGCTACACTCGTTGCTCATATGAGCGAGACTCAGAGCAGAGCTTCTCTACCGTCAGATCTGATGATATTGATAGACATCTGCAGCTATTTTTTGAGGTTGAAACCTCCGAGGTTTGAGGCGCTGTTGAGCCCAGAGCAGCTGAGGAGTGGCTGAGGAGGATAGAAGACTTTTGACGGCATGCAGTGTCTGTCAGACGGAAGGTACCGTTGCTATTTTTCTATTGATGGAGAGGCTGAGCATTGTGTTTGGCCAGAAGGAGGCCAAATTCAGGGCATATCAAACTCTTTGATTACTTGGGAAGAGTTTACTGAGTTTTTCGAGACTGGTTCATTCCCCCTTTTGCACACAGAAGCAGATGGAGATTTTTCTGAGGCTTTGTTCAGGGAGCAAGACGTGATGCAGTACGAGGCTGAGTTTACTGCATTAGCCAGGTATGTCCGCAGCTGGTTAGTACTCTGCTGAGAGGTGTTACAGATTTTCGGAGGGATTACGAGATACTCTGAGGTAGCCCCTGATACCGTTCCGTATCACTGACTTTTCTGAGCTTGTGGAGCGAGCTCGTCTGATTGAGAACAACTGATGGCTACTCAGCAGCGGTGGACAGCGAGTAGGAGAGAATTCGGAGGCGAGGCTTCCGTTAGTGGTTCCTCTGGGAAGAGGAGATTTGTAGCTGGTTCGGATCTGTCAGTATGGCACCTGTGTGCCAGAGTTGTGACGACGACACCTTGGCCAGTGCTACAGGATGGCTGGTCTGTGCTTCCGATGTGGTCAGCCAGGACATCGGATTGCAGAGTGCCACAGGCTGGATTTGATCGACGTTCTGAGTTCCGATCTGAGGGCTTTGTCAACCTGCTATTCAGTAGGAAGACCGAGGACTGTTCCTCCACGCCCTGAGGATTTTCGGCAGAGGTGGTGGATCTAGTTCTGTACCACGGAGACCACCTCCTGTTAGTGTGACTACCCAGGTGTCAATAGTGAAAGGATTCGTCTGACATTCTGATCGAACTCCATTCCATTGCCTTGCTCGACCTGAAAATTTTAACCATATATGAGCTTACTAGCCCAGCAGTCACCAAAGCCTACAACTGAAATCAAAGCACGGCGATGCTACAATATGCAGGTCAATAAAGTCAAGTCAATCAATGGTCAATGAGTCTATGCAATACGGAATCCGTCGTCAATAAATCAATAGTCGATACAGCGGAAATCAATACGGAACAGAAATCACAAAAATCATAACTAGTATAAAATCCATCGAATAGTCGAATCAACTCAAAAAATCAACACAAAATCATGAAATCATCAGTCATTGAAATCAATACAATCAGCTCCAGAGAGAAATCATCCTACGATAAATCAAATCCATACGACAACAATCCACAATCAATCAATCGATAATCGGCACGACGAATCAATGTATCAGTATATCAATAACCTATCAGGATCTGTCGTATCAATAGTATCCATATGTCAATATCAATATCTATCAATGTCGATATGGTATCTATCAATCAATACAATCTATATCAATATCATGTCAATACACAGGATCCATATCAATACGGTGCCAGTATCATGAATCAATCAAGTCGAGAAAATCAATCGAAAAAGTAATACGATAAATCCAATCGGAAAAGCAATACGAATAATTCAATAAATCAATAAATCCGTCAAATCATCAATCAATCAAATCCAGTCTATACAATCAAGTCGATCAAATCACTGGAAATCAATCAATCAATGCAGATCGGGAAATCTATGCATGCAATATCATATACATGCAATTTCATACCATGATCTTACTCGACAAGCACAAACACTATGTCATTATCAATAGTGCTGTTGTAGAAATCAACTAGATTAACTGCTATATCAATAGTGCTGTGTAGAAATCAACCAGTTAACTGGCTATTATCAATAGTGCTGTTGTAGAAATCAACCAGATTAACTGGCTATTATCAATAGTGCTGTTGTAGAAATCCATATTGCTGTTGTAGATATCCATATGTTGGTTCTCAAACCAACGTTCAACTAGGTTTCCACTTGTCTTTCAGAATCAATCAAGTCATCAATAGTCAATGCAATAATCGATGCAATAAGCAATAAAAGAAATTTAGAACGATCATATCAATGGTCATGCACATATCAATTCAATCTATCAATTCTGGAAAAATCAGTAATCGTACGAAAATCGGGCAGAGTAACGGCAGTCGGTCAAATACACAAAAAATCCTGCAAAAAGGCACAAATTCAAATCTCTCCAATTACAGAAGAATATCTATGACATCAATACAAGACTATATATCTATAGAAACCAAATCAAATCATGTCCTGATTATTTCTATTCGATTAAAATCGCGTAGAATCAATTCCGACCGGTAAAATCTTCGCAGAAAATACTCAAATAGTGTACAATAGTCATATCTATAACATAATAAAAGTTGTGTCGGTGAAAGTTGTGTCAAATCAAAATCAACGTCGAAAATTCGACTACGAAAACACAAAACAGATCATAACTCAGTCAAAACTCAATATCTTTAAAAACAGAAATAGGTTCGGAGTCCTTACCACGAGATCTACACTTTTCCCAACAGCGACGTCGGACGAAAAGCGCTCCGCGACCTCCAAAACCAAGCTTTTCCTCTTTCCCTTTTCTCTTTTCTCTCTCTCTCAAAATATCTGATTTTATAAAAAATGATTTTCTCTCTCCTCAAAACGACTCATTTTCATATATCCTTAGTCTGATCGCCCGGCCGATCGCCAAATCGTCCCGGGACTGTGGGTCTCTCGAAAGGATTCCGCTCGTGTGGTCGAATGCAAAGAGTACGATCACACTATCCCGTAGGCAAAAATGGTCGTAGACCTTTACAATCGACACAACAGGCCGATGGAAGAGCAGATGGAGTTATAGATACGATTAGCCATGGAGGATAGCGGCTTTCACCTACCAACCTCGATGGATAATAATATCTATAACCCAAAAGTTCACGAGATTTCCCTATTCGATACATCAGCATCGAATAGGGTTTATTTGATTGTGGGGACTCGGTTCCTACGGCCAAGCCCCCTTAGTTAATTACATCCTAAGCCTTGACTTAGGAAAACTCTCGATTAAGGATGTTAGATATCTTCTCTAGTGGGTTTATGGCAAAGGAGTTCAGGCTTTCCTAATCAAAGGGGAAGGTCCCAAATGGCTCAATCAATCACACGGGTTCAATCGACATCACCGCGGCTAGAAGAAGAGAAAACTGGAGAAAAGAAAGAGGGACAAACACTCGACATGCATGAGAGAAAGAGGGAGGTGGCGTCATCTGTGTGACGCGGATGGGCAGGATTATAGCCTCCGAAAGAAAGGAAGACTAACCCACCGATAAGGCAATAGTGGATACACTCGTACCACTAGCCTTTAGACCCTAAACTATAAAAAGATGTAGTGTTGCACACACAACACTAACATCTACGACCTA
This sequence comes from Dendrobium nobile, assembly GCA_022539455.1. Taxonomy (NCBI): domain Eukaryota; kingdom Viridiplantae; phylum Streptophyta; class Magnoliopsida; order Asparagales; family Orchidaceae; genus Dendrobium; species Dendrobium nobile. The sequence continues at coordinate 13,769,533 of CM039723.1, read as the reverse complement.
GCAATGCGACTTGACTATTCCTTGTCTGACAAAGGAAGCCAGCTAAAACCTCCTAATCGTGTAAATCCATGCTATCCGGTCCGTATGAGAGATGGGTGGGTAGTTTGGACACTGAAATTGGGATCGACAACTAAGAAATTCCCTAATTGATCCCACACTTATGAGTGGTAAAAGCTTCTAAAACTAAGCGATTAAATCAAAATTTTAATTAGTTACAAATGCAATTTATGCTGGTTAAAGTCTCCAAATCAGATATGTATGAATTTTAAAAAAGGCTTATAGAAAATAGTTTTTGAATGACTAACTACTCCCCAGGTCCGGCACTTCATCCTCATAGCCAGATTATCCGGACTCTACCCGCAGGCGGGAAGCTTGTCTAATAGATGAGAATGCATGCATGCCACCCCGGACGATTCCGGCTGTTTCCTAGAATCGTTATGGTTTCTATGTGAATTATTCTTAAAATTTTTATTTAATAATTACGAGTATAAAAATTTTATCCCTAAAGAGCCTAACGGTCAGACACAAGCACATACAAGAAAGAAACCTATGAAAAACATGCTGGTTCTACTCGCAATCAGAGTAAAACAAACAACAGTAAAAAGAAAAAAATCTCACGGAAAAGAATGTCCATGCAAGTGCCAATACATATTACACACAGAATGCAGTAAGTAAAGGTGGCCGGCTCCACCGACAACAACCCGGGAACGACCAAATCTAAAATAAGGCATTTTTATCTCTTCAGTCTTCTTCTTCTCTTCCTTGATTCGTCTTTGGATCGTCTTCGTTCCTCCTTCTGGCTCTTCGTAGTGACTCTCCCAAAAAGATACCAAATGAAAAAGGAAAACCCCCTGTAGGGGTTTACTTTTCCCTTTGGACTCCTCGTAGTGAGTGCTCCAAAGGATATCCAAATGAAAAAGGAAACCCCCTGTAGGGGTTTACTTTTCCCTTTGAATTCCTATCCTCTTTAAAAATGCCTTATTTTGAAGATTTTCACAAAATATTACTACATCTCAAATACATTACACAGAAAAGAGAAATCTAGACTCTCCTGCAGGGTTTATCCTAAGCAGTTATATAAGAAGATTCACCCAAACAGTTTAATATGTAAATGAAATGCGCATCATCAATCACTTGGCCGTGCTCTGATTATTGGGGGGGGGGCTAAGCAGCTGAAGCAGGTACCTAGAGCAGTTATAAATAATCATTAATTTTAGCCCCCTTTTTTAGCAGCATTATGCACACGCCACCTGCAGGAAGACAGCATTAGTATAAAGAGCGTGCCTAACCTAGGTATTCTAACGTCACAACCACAGTGCAGAAAAGAAAAGCTAAAAGAAAGCAGTACGAAAAACACCACAGCAGAAAAGCTACAACAGGAAGCAAAAACAACAACCAGCACACAGGTCACATGCAGAGCGTCACAACAAAGTGCAGAAAAGTAAAACGAACAACAACGCCTAGCCTAGAGTAATAGTCGTGTCCTAGCAAACCATCTATGTGTGTGTTGGCTGTGTGGTTTTGGTGGATCCTATATGGGATTGTTTAATTAAAATTGTTTGTGTTTGATTTGTTAAAAAAAAGGCAAAGGAATTTAGTAAATTTCAAATCTTAAATTTTGGGGTTAATTTTAAGTATCTTTTATTTAATGTTTAATTAATACCACCTTGTTTCACACCGAGGCCGTGAGGTTTATTTCACCCTCCTTGGGCTAACTTAATAGCCTCGTAGGCCTGGTTACCCAGCGATAATTAACTTGTTTAATTATTATAGTTTGTTGATGAAAAAGAAAAGAAAGGTAGATTGGGTGTTTTAATTAATCAAATTAGTTAATTGACTTTTAGAGATTATTATTCTAAGGTTTGATATTTAGAAGTGTATTATCCTAAGCATTAATTTAAGATTAGATTTCCTAATTAAATCGCATCTTTAGATTTTGGTTGGTTAAGAGTTTATTTTAAATTAATTAATTAGATTTAGGTTTGCACTTTAGATTTAGAGTTTAATAATTATAAGGAATGTTTGATTATGATTTGATTAAGGATTGGATGTTTCAGAATATTTTAAGGATTAGTTAGGGTTGGTTGGTTGATTATTAGTGATTAAAAGAAAGCCAAAACCAGGAAAACGTGTCACTAAGTTTAAGTTTTAGTGTCTCTACCATAGGGAGCATGCATCCTAAGTCTATATTTTCTAAGACCGGTCCTTAATTTTTGTCCTAAGTGTTACTAGTGTTGTAGGGCTAAAAGTGGTGTTTTTCTAATCCTAAGACTTCTAACGGATGCCACAGGGTTTAAGGGATCTAATAAAGTAAAACAGAGCAACCCTAAGTAAAATTGAAGTTTCTACAAGGCCCTAGGGGTGGGAGTCGTACAATCAACTAGGTCCCAAAGGTTTTCTAAGTTTTAGAAAGCTTACAGCACCGGGCACGACCCGGTGGTTCCGCCCGTAGCGCCCCTACTAGATGAGTAGGGACAGACTGATGCTTGGACCCATTGTCCTAGCTCCAGTTCCAAGTGTTCCAATGCTCCTTGTCTTTTGCTTTCCAAAAGGTACCTCGCAAGATATGGAAAAGAGAGGTGTATTAGAGCAGTTCTATAAATAAACGACAGTGTAAGGAAATGAAAAATGCAATAAAAACTAGAACGTACCTTTTGTTATTTGTTGAGCCACTTGTTCTTTAGGTTCTCCTTGTTTTGCAAGCATGTAGTACCAAAAACAGAAAAAACAAATAACGAAGAACAACGAAGAAAATCAAATGCAAAAAGGGGTGTAGGCATTGTTGTTATCAGACACACTTCGTAGCAGTCAAGTGCATCCTATAATGACAACAATGCCCTTTGAGTTCCCACTCCAAACAAGGCACTTGATACGTTTGACATACCTACCCACGACATTCTAAACCAAACCCAAACCAACGGAGGGAAAAAGACTTCTAAAACTGAACTAGAAAAAGACTCTCTTATTGTTTTAGATTCATTCAAATACTATATTTTCTTAGATATTAACCTTAAAGGAAAACAAACTTAAGTAAGGATTAGTTTGCTCCAAAAAGTCACTAAAAACGTCCTCCAACACAAAGCCACCTAGAGCTTCAATTCTTTAAAACTCATTTTTTGAAGAATACTAGCAAAATCTAACTCGCATTTGAAAGCACCCACCACTCCCAAAGACAACCAAAGAAACACTTCCCATAAGTCTAGTTAAACCCAACACAACTTGCAAGAACTTCTAACCGAAATACTACCTAGAAATAAAATTAAAATGTACAACCAATATTTCATTTATGAAGTTTTTAGGATGGTACCTCGGGCTGGGGCATTAAGTGTTTTGAGGAGGCCATGAGTCCTCATGCCCATTGTAACAATGCCACGAACAAATTTGATGGAATGCAAATCATAAATCACAAGCTTAGTAAATCATTAACAAGATAATCACACATCTAGATAATTTAATCAATAAATTAAATCAAACTTAAACTCAAAAAAAAATTGATGGGTAATCCGGGCCTACGAGGATATTAAATTAACCTCAAGGATGGTGAAATAAATCTCCCGGCACTGATATATATAAATAAAGACAATTATTATTCAACATAAATAATTAATAATAAACCACTAATAAATCAGAGCCTTTATACCTTATGTTAGCTTTCTTATGGAGAACATAAGTGTATTAAAACTTAGGATCTTAAAATTGAATGTCTAACCATATTCAATAACTAAAACACTTCTTAAAATGAACATTAAAATATTAAGACTTGAACTCAAATTAAATCCCCTCAAACTTGAAAATAAACCAAAGCAAAATGTAAGAAAACTTTAAATAATAATGACACTACAGGAAAACACTCTATTATCGGTGGACAAAAATTTGCCGATAACACTAGAAAGCCGCAAGAAAATCCTTCTTTCTAGAAAAATACCGGCGAAAACTGTTCTAATGGTAATTCGCGCATCTAAAAATCTAAATCGACAAAAACTTTCAGCCGAAAATGTTTCCGGCAGCATTCCAGCACAAAAAAATATGATAAATCAACGTATTTAATTAGTTAGCAAATATCGACATTTTCTCCGCTGGTATCTCTGGCAGAAATGGTACACAAGAAAATATTGGCGGATAATCTGCCACCCTTGTCCGATGCATTATTATCGGCAGAGTTGGAAAGTCCGGTGCAAATGTACACCGAAAATAACGATTCAATTTCATTATATCGTGTTGCCAACAGTTTTTTCGGCGAAAAATCTGTCGGAAACCTATAGCATAAACAAAAAAAGCAACCATGCGACTTTTAAAACTGATTTTCACAATACAATCTGCATAGAAAAAAATGCAATAATATATAGATTCAAGTATCCATCTCTAATCAAGAACATCACCAAACTTATACACAATAACCAAAACAAGAATAATATAATCAACAAATATCTATTAATAAATAAGTGCTTATGTCCATAAAACAAATAAGTAAATATGACCAAATTAAAAATACATAATTACATACATTTATATCATTAAAATAAACATCTACTTTGATCAGTCTCCTCCTTTGTTGATGTTGTATTATGCCCACTTAACTGCTCCCTCTTCTTTCGCATTTCCTCTAACAATTGAGTTTGCTGCAAATGCATTTGAGTTTGTTGCATCTTCACCTACTACTGCATCTCCATCTATCAGTCAGCTTGTGCTTTCTTGCTCTGCTCTAGCTCGGCTGTAAGGGCAACTACATGTTGGCTATATAAAGACTCATGGGTATTTGTTCAAAAGTTGGAACCACCAGACGTCTGCCCCTCATATGCATAGGCTTGCATTACGAGCCTAAATCGTATACTCTATCATGCTGCATTCCTCCTACCGCTTGCGACCAAGTGTGGTACTCAGAATATTCTGCTGATCTATCAGAAGAACTTTCACCTACACAACCTGTCTCTCTTGAAGCCGTGTATACTCCTCCTATGAAAATTAATAAAAATTTAAGCAATTTAGACATTACATCAAAAATATTAAACTTATATACTGCATAGGTTTTCTTCGCTCGCTCATCAATTCATTGATGGTCCTCCTGCTTCTTGTGGGTATGACTATGCAATTCAATAGGGGTTGGTTATCTACCTAGCACCTCTTTCTGCAACAAACATATATTATTATTGATTTTTATATTAAAAAATTGCTTTAAGAAAACAGTAAGAAAGACGTCCCAAACAAAGCCTAAAATTTATCATTTCTGAAGTGATTTTAACTTTACCAGCCACTCTCAATAAACCCTTGGCATTCTAGCAGCAAAAAGGAAATTTGAGAAATTTGACCCATATATGAAAATCCTCATTAAAATGTTGGAAGTCCTATATGACCACTTTGAAAGATAAAATGCTTGTCATTTACGACACAAGAGTCATCATTTCAAACAAAGTTGTAGTCCTCCATGCAAGAAAGGATTGCTAGGAACGAGAGGGAAAGAAAGGCTCTCATGAAATGGGGGAAGCAAAGAGGAAGAATAAAACTAGCTAGTAAAGCACTCCCGTGAGACTTTAATTCACTTAAAAGATTCTTAATTAGTTCACAAGCTGATTATTCTTCGATAGTCGGCTAGGCTTCAGCTACTGTTTAATTTATTTTGAACTCTGTTGGTTGGAAGAAAAGAGAGAGAGAGAGAGAGAGAGAGAGAGAGAGAGGGAAGTATAGATAGAGATATATTGAAAAATATTTATTGAGATAAACTGAGCAATATACTAAGCGTACAGATATTTTTTATTTTCAAACCAAAGAAAATATTTAGGTTTTGCTTGGGACAGATTTTTCTTGCTTTCTTAAACAATTTTTAGTGTAAAATATTTTTAAAAGCAGCGAAAAAAGTCTCATAAAACTATCCCAAACGAAGACTTAATTCTCTTTGTCAACGTGAATTTCACCAAATTATACAAAATCTCCTCGATATTTTCTTAGGCTTGCCCATTATTCTCTTATTTGATCATATTTATTATTGCTCAACTTTTAATTTTATGCAACAAATTCAATTATCTAAGAAAATGATGAAAATTTTCCATGAAAAGCCAACCAAGAGAACAAAAGGTTTGATATGAAGTGGAATCAAATCACAAAGAATTGCTGTGTATTACCTTCATAATCATCCATGGTGGGTGTGAGAAAGCATTCCTGAAAAGAATGGAAGGGAGAAGCCATGGGACCACCACTTTACTATAAATATGCCAAGAATCTATAGTCAAATATCATTATTAATGATATCCCAGAGGCCAATTGAACTTTCTTTGCTGAGTTTATTCTCTAAATAAAGATGATGGAGAGGAATCCTGTCAACTAGAATTCATAAAATGCTTGCAACTTCAGACCACCAATGGCTTAGCTTCTGATATCAATTAAGAGGTAACTCGAGTTTGGATCGACTACTTAACTCGCAAGCTCAAATTTGAGCTCAAGCTCAAGTCGTGCTCATACATTGATATGAAGTTAAGATATTAACTTAAATTTTGTTCAATCTTTCACCACCACCGTCGTACCTTATGAACATAAAGTCTAGCATTAGAATATAGTTTACCTTTCGTATCTTTACATTCATAATATTCCATCTTTCACCACCACCGTCAGTCATTGCAGCTCACCAGCATCCACCACCGCTGAAGCCTCCATAATCTTTAAACTTTACTCTACATTTATTACTTCAAACTAAGCAAGAAAAATTATTCTCCTACATTTACTTTATATTCATCCAAACAACTCCAAAGACATTGCGAACAGTTCTAACATAACAAAAATATGTTTTGCGAATGACCGACTTCGCTTTAATATCCTATATATATATATATATTGGCAGTTAGGGATTTGAATGTGAGCCGCTTGGGAGGAAACAATTTTGCACAACCAAAGAGCTGCACGTGCGAACTCCCTTACAATGTTTTAGGTTGCCTACATATGCATAATATATAGAAAAATAAAACATCAAAATCAAATTTATAATTCTATGAAAAATAGAATGGAAGAAAACAAAACATAATGCAACCAAAACCCTACCCATTACGTTGTCCTGCATGCCCAATTTATCTAAACCAAAATGACGGCCTCCCTTTTGTTTGGACTTTAGAATTTGAAATAAAATAGTCCAGCAGAACAGCGACGTAGCCCCTACAAGACGCAGGGAAGATAGTTACGTGAGGAAATTTTTCAAGGAGCTGCTAGATTATGACACGTGTACGGTGGATATTCATCCTCAAGCTCTTCTTCCTCCTATAAATGGAGGTCACTTCATCCACTTCCGCCACATCCCAGCTTTAGAGAACTAAACTTACCTTAAAAAAACCTCCTTTTCCATCCTTTTCTTTGAAAAGAGCCTGAAAATGTCTTGCTGTGGTGGAAACTGTGGGTGTGGCGATAGCTGCAAGTGCGGCAGTGGGTGCAGTGGGTAATATTTGAATTTTTGTACCGTTCATAATTTAAAATTTTATATTTATAATTTCTTAATTTTTTCCCTTTCTGTAATGATTTTCATAGAGATATAGCTCTTGCTATTGTCTTTTCTATCTGTTACTTTGGTAAATATTGTTTTTTGTTGTCTTTGATGCTATATGCGTAGCTTAAGCACTTTAATATTAATTATTGTTTGCTAATGTTTCTGCTTTCTGTAATGATTTTCTGAGAACTATTTTTTTTTTTTAAGTTAAAACCCACAAAGGAGAACTATATGATGCTTCTTGTGGCTTTTCAATCCAGACTTTAGGTTAAGGTTTTATATATTTGGGATGTTTTTTTTATTATTTTAAAGTAGAAATTTAGTACAAAATTTTTTTACTTGAAAACTGGCCTAAAAGCAGTAACAAAGGCTTAGGCTTTGTTTGGGATGGTTTTTTCATTGCTTTCTAAAACGGAGTTTTAGTACAAAAATAAAAAAATTTGTATTAAAACTCCGTTTTAGAAAGCAATAAAAAAGCCGTCCCAAACGAAGCCTTAGTTTGGGACGGCTTTCTTATTGCTTCTTAAAATAATTAATTTTTGTTCTAAAATTTTGTTTTAAGAAGCAGTAAGAAAGAAAGCTGTACCAAATTGGGCTTAAATTATGCCTTTTTCTTTCATTTATGACACTTTTTTTTTCGGTGGGCTTAACTTCTCATAAAATAATTAAATGCTTATATATTTCACTGTTGGCCTTCAATTATATGTTGTTACAGCGTGTTTGAGGCAGCTTTCTAATTGTTTTGCTTTTTAGACATTCATTAATTTGGCTACTGTTTTCTTACTACTCTGCGTAAATTTTTGTAATAACAAGCTTCTTTTTACAATCAGATCTACTAATATTTGAGAGCTATGAAAAGCTGTTTAACTTTTTTTTTTTAAAGAAAAATTCACAAAAGTTTTATAATCACCTTTATAAAAAGCTACGGATTGAAGAAAAAAATTGATTTATCATGCAGCTGGCCAGATTTTAAACCCCCTTTATTTATCTTCTCTGACAATCTTGCTTAGGGATTTCTCCTCTTTCTATAGTAATTTCTTAGAACTACTTCCTGTTCTCTTCAGTCCAGATCTGGGCACTGTGTAGAAGGCCTTATCTTTTTCTTTTCTAATGATGCTTAAATTTCTTATTTTAAGCTTTATTTTTTCTTAGCACCTGATTTTTTTTTTTTTGAAAATTTTTCTTAGATGCAACATGTACCCTGGTTTGACTGAGGAGAAGATCACCACAACTCAAACTGTAATTCTTGGACTGGTGCCAACAAAGGGGTATCTGATTCTTCTTATCTATTTAACTTTATAGATTTGGTTTTCTTCTTTAATAAGGAGAATAATTATTTTCTTATTAAACTTAGGCATCATTTGGGACGGCTTTCTTACGGTTTCTTGAAGTAGCTTTTCGGTGTAAAATTTAAAATTTTTGTACTAAAAAGCTGTTTTAAGAAGTAGTGAAAAAGTTGTCCCAAACGAAACCTTAATTTAATATTATCTATTATCTTCTCTGGTTTTTAAATTCTTGATGATATCTTAAGACTTTAATCTATGATATAAAATTTATTTATGAATTAAATTTCATGATTTTTTATAATAAGTAGGTCAATCAACATTTGAAAAATATTTTAGATTTTATTAATTATATTTCAGATACTATTAAAAATTTATCTTTAAAATGTTTAAAATCATACTTATATCTAAAAATAATGATATAGAATTATAGAGATGAGTACATATATGAACATGTGATTTGATTTAATATTAAAGTTCCATTTATGATGGCTACAGCATTTTGTAAAGATGGTTGTGAAGATGTTGTGTAGAATGTAATTTTTTTGAAAGCTGTTGTAAATATTAGAAATATATTATTTTTTTTTAAATCGAACAAATGTTTTTTTAAAGCTACCACACATTAGTAACTATAGTTGTAAAAATAGCCTACCACCACAAAAATTTGTAGAAATTAGCGAAAAATTAAGCAACAGCCAAATAAAATTCTGGTTGTGGTCTAAAAATACAAAGTAGTGAGAAAGCTATCATAAATTAAACAAACCCTAAGAGAGAATTAAGTAATAATCATATAGTTCAACTAAATTAACCTATTCTTTTCTATACATTTTTGCTTATTAATTTTTGTTGAATTTATATTTTTTTGTCTTAACAGAAAACTTGAGGGATTTGAGATGGCTGAGGGATCTGAGCATGGGTGCAAGTGTGGATCCAACTGCACCTGTGACCCTTGTAACTGCAAATGAGATAAACTTGAAGAAGGAGCTTGGTTTGGTGTTTGCCTGGTTTGTTAGTCAAGAGTCTATGAAAAATTAATAAGATGCCTATGTGCCATGTATGTTTTATGCATATATGATGATATGATGCAAGCCATACATGATACATGCATGCATGATGGCCATGACTTGTTTGTGTTGGCAGCCTATCTATGTTAATTTGTCGTGTGTTGTGTGTGACCTTTTATATTAATGGTGGAAAGAATATAGCTCCTTCTTAATTTAATTTAATTTCCATGGTTATTATATGATCAATTTATACTGTGTGGTTATAACCTCTAAGGCCTCGTTTGGGATAGCTTTCTTACTGCTTCTTAAAGCAGGTTCCTAATGCAAAAATTAAAATTTTTGTACTAAAAAATTCTTTTAAGAAGTAGTTAAAAAGTTGTCCTAAACATAATCTAAATTGAAATGAATTGTGGTGAGAATGTGATTATGTACTTTTCTATACTTGTGGATTGGAAATATATTTTACAAAATGACATTTTTTTTAGTTTGAATATAAATGAATTAATGTTGATTTTTATTTCCACAAACTCTTCAAATTAAATGAAAATAAAATACATAGAATTATATTTTAATCAACAAGATATTACATGGAACCTTAGATTTAATGAAAATATACTTTAAGATTTTATTTAGTAAAGAAGCTTCAACATTAGGGTTGTTGTTGTTAAAACTCAGGCTACTGACTTTAGCTATATGACACATTAGTTATGATGGTTAGTTGTTCGGCTGCAACTTTTTATAAAGACAATTATGAAGATATTGAAAGAAAATTTTATTTATGGAAAGCTGTAATGATTATTATAAATATTTTTGAAAAAGTTGGATATAGAGTTTTTACTATCAATCTCTAATAGATTTAAGTTTCATTTGGGGCGGCTTTCTTACTGCTTCTTAAAGCAACTTTTCAGTATAAAATTTTAAATTTTTGTACTAGAAAGATAGTTTAAGAAGCAATAAGAAAGTCGTCCCAAACGAAGCCTTAGTTATAAAAAATAATTTCTCATCCCATATATTTTTTGAAAAGCTATAAAGAACATGAGATAAATAGAAATGTGACAGCAATTTGAAAGAAAAAAAAACATAGTGAAGAGGTTATCCTAAACAAACCATTAATAAAAATTCTCTTCTATTTTTCAATCATATGTATGCAAGTAAGATACTTGAATCTTAAAATGTGGTATAAGTGTGATTGCTTAATTGGAAATCATATTCTTATATTATTGTGAGGATTGGATTTATTACTATAGTAAATTCTTTTCTTAAATTAATTTCTTATATGCTATCAACTGTAAGGTCAATTTATCTTATCGACACACATGTTAATGCCAACCAACTTTATCACCCATTATTACAAATAATACTGACACACGCCACCTCCTATAAAGTTAATGCACGCCATCTATAAAAATGCATATGCTTGCCGAATTTATTGTTCAACATCATTAATAACATCTATGCACACCATCGTTCATAAGGCCAATGCACGTCCTCGGCAAAAATATTGGCACCCATCGACTTTGTTGCCCACTATCACAACAAAAAAAAACACACTTCATTGCATATAATGCCGATACACACCGTCAATACAAACTCCAATGCCCATCAACTTTATGGCGTGCCATCACAATCAAATTTCCACGTGCATCACCTATAAGATGATGCATGATGTCAACAAAAAATTTCAATACTAGACAAATTTATTACCCATCATTGATAATAATGTCAACATCAACTATCGCCTATAATGCTAATGCATTTAATCGATTAGGGGTGTAAAAATGGGTCAACGGATTGGGTTCAGGTCCTACTCAAAATTAACTTGACTTGAATATAGTCCACCTGAATCCAGCTCGTTTAATAAACGGGCCAAAAAATCAAACCTGAACCTACCCGCTAGCAACCCAAACCCGGCCTAATAACCCATTTTAATTAACAAAATCATATTTTATTAGGTTACTACTACTAAAAGCCCCATCTGCGACCTCCAACATTGTTTGCTAGACCTTAAAAGTGCCCTTAAGAGGAGACCTTGGGCCTCCTCCAACTTCATTTCTAACTCCATTTTGGAGTTGAAAAACAGGCAACAAATTTGCCTTGATAACATTCAAATCTCTCCTTTGGACAATCATTTAAATACTACTCTTAAAGGTATCAATGTGTAACTAGTCAGTTTTCAAGCCTCTTGGGCTTCTTGGATTTCTCAAAGGGCTAAAGAGAGATCGATGGTTGTATCAGGGGGAAGATGACCTTGATTTTTTGTATGCCAAAATTCATGACAAAAGGAACTTAAATAATTTCTATGAAATTTTTCAATGCCAATGGCTCCCTCACATCTCATCAAGACATTGATGCTGCCTTCATTCAACATTTTAAAGGTTTCTTCAACTCTCCAAAATTGATTAATGCTGATAATTTCTTGATCCACGCTGGGAATTTCATTCCCCCCAATCTGACTACCTCCTTGGTAGTTCCTTTCTTTTATGAAGAAATCAAAAATGTTGTTTTTGAAGGGAATGATTCCTTCACTCTTGGTCCGGATGGTTTTTCTTTTGCCTTATATAAAAGATCTTGGCACATGATTGGCCCACACGTCTGCGAAGCGGTGATGGATTTTTATACTTTTAGTTTTTTACCAAGAGGTGTTAAGGCCACTGCAATCATTTTAATTCCTACAGGAGCTCGTGTATCTTCCATCTCTGACTATAGACCAATCTCTCTTTGCATTGTGTTGTATAATATTATGGCTAAATTGATTGCTAATAGACTTAAACAAGTGCTGCCTCTCATTATACATGAAAGTCAGGTGGGGTTTATTCAAAAAACGGTGTTCTACTGATAATATTCTTTTAGCCTCTAAGAGTCTCAAAGGCTTCAACTCTTCAAGTAATACTTTATGTGTGAAGTTGGATATTCTCAAAGCTTTTGATTCTGTGTCTCATGATTTTCTGTTTTATAGGTTGAGACAAAAGTTTTTCGGAAAAATTTTTTAAATGGGTGAAAGGATGCATCTCCAGTGTTTATTTCTCTATTTGTATCAACGGCTCCCTCAATGGATTTTTCAGCTCCTCCTCGGGCCTGCGTCAGGGATGTCCATTATCCCGTTACTTTTTTGTATTGTTATGGATGATTTTTTTTGCAGCATGCTTCATGCAAACCCCCATTTTTTAGGCCCACAAATTAATGGCTGCTCTATTAATCATCTCATCTGTGCGGATGATGTCTTGGTCTTTGGATATGCCTCTCCTGCTAATAATGTTTGCCTAGCCAACACTCTTTCCATTTTTGCTAATGTTTCGGGGCTTTTCATCAACCCTTCTAAGAGCTCTATCCTCTCTTCAAAAAATGTCTTCTTTCCGGATCACATTTGTGATATTTTGGATATCCCTCATATGAGCTCCTTTCTCAAATACTTGGGTATTCCTATCTCTTCCTCTCGGCTCAATTCTATTCACTTCCAACCACTATTGAGTAAAATTTTTACTCTACTTGCTGGTTGGAAAATAAATTTTCTTTCTTTTGCAGATAGAGTGCAATTTTTAAAATTAACTATTGCTAACACAATTGCTTACTAAATTAGAGGATCCATCATACCCAAGGCGTGCTACAAAGTTATTTCTAGACTATGCTCTAGATTCTTATTCCATGGCCGGATTTTTGATAAGAAAATTCATTTAATTTCTTGGTTTAAAATTACTCTATCTAGACATTTGGGGGGCCTCGGCATACAATATATTGATGCATTTTATCATGCTAGTTATTGCTCATTTTTGTGGTTGTTTTTTACTACATACAATTTGACTATTTCCTGGTTTAAAGAGAAGTATTTATTCCCTTGGAAACCCCTCCCAACTAATGCTTCTAAATTATGGAAGAAGATCTGTGTTACTGCTCAGAAGGTTAAAAGCTCTATTTCTTTGAATGTTTCAACTAATTGCAACTTTTCTATGGCTTGGGACCATTGGTGTAACGGGAAGTTGCCGCATGATATTTTACCCATCTTTTAGTTTGAGTTGTCTTTTGTTAATAGCTATATTAACAACAACTGTAGGGATCTCCCCACTTCTTTCCCAGATCTGTTTCTTTCTGAGCTCTCGGGTATTATCATATGCGAGCAAATAGCTGTGTCTTGGGATGACTTACATAATCCTACTCTCTCTACTTTTTACTCTAGTTTTCTTGGCAATTTGGAGGAGGTTGTTTGGTTCAAGTTTATCTGGCATAAACATCACTCTCTAAGATCTTCTTCTTGTGCATGGATGACAATTTTAGGCAGGTTAAAAATTTATATATGCTATCCACTGATATTATTGATATGTGCGAGACCTTTATAAAATTATTAATTTTTTTAAATTAGACCTTTATAAAAAAATTAAATTAAAAAAAATTATCTACTCTACGTAATAAAAGATAAATAAATAAATAGACAAAAAGTAATAGAAATAGAAAAATAATGATGACCCATCATCAAGCACGGATCAAGGCGATCCACCGATTACCTGTAGGACACGTTTATAAATATGGAGTTTGAGCTAGTTAGTGAATAGGCAATCGAACGGCTCAGATTGCTAAAGAAGAATACAAATTCTTAACCTTGCTCGCGTGGTTCTAGAACCCTAGAACAGCAGAGAAGAAGACGGAAGAGCAGCGAAGAAAAAAGCCAAAAGATGGACAAAAGCATGCTCGGCGACCTGGATAACCTCCCAGAGGAGGACAAAGTCCGAATGTCAACGATGATTGATCAGCTCCAGATCCGTGACAGGTTCCTCTTGTTCCTTTTAGCACGTATTGAGCTGGATTTTCTTTTATTCTCTTGCAAATTCTGGAATGATTGCTTTTGGTTGATTCGAATCAGTAAATCAACCATTTTTCGCTAGGGTTTTGTTCATGTTAGAAACTTGGAGGAATTTTGTCCATTCTTTGAGATTTCAGCTCTTACTGTGGGGGATGGCTATAAGGGTGGTTTATTGATTCACATGGGATGGTATTCCTTGTATCTTATACCCTGTTAAAATGGAGCTTTTGGAATATTGGAGGTGATTTGCTGGCTTGAATGCTGGTTTGAACTGCTAAAAACATGGAAGCTTGGTGGTTTTTTTTGATATGTTGGCTTCATTAGGCACGTCTATCCCTTCCAATATGTTGGTAAGAAAGCAAATAACTTAAATGATACTTACAAGCTTTTACTGCATTCCCTTTGATGTCTTCTGTGACACTACAGAACTATTTTATGAAATTGATTACTTTGCACGGATATCCAGCACACACACAGAGAAAACAAAACTTTTTACGTGGAAAACCTTTAAAAGAGGAAAAACCACGAGGCCTAGCCCAGTTGAAAATAATTCCACTAGAATTTGAGTCGGTTACAAAGGGTTGACTCGCCTCCAAGGGCGATCAGATTACAACTAGCAACTGTTCGGTAGAAGTCTGATGTTAGACCCGGTGTCACTTGATAGTACCCTGGCGTCCCCTGGAAGTTCGGGTGTTAGTTGGTAGTCTGGCCTTAAGCAGAACGTCGGGCCTTGAGCAGAACGTTGTGCCTTGAGCAGAACGTTGGGCCTTGAACAGAGCGTCGGGTTTTTCCTCAAGATTTGTGCCTGATTAAGATAATTTCATGATGAAGTATCAGTTGCCCCCCTATTTTCGGATGTCGAAGCTCTAGGAGTCCGAAAATGCTTGTTCCAAAATTTTACATTGGTCAAATCATAAAAATTTGCGTTAAAAAAAATTAAAAACTTGCTCGAACTTGATCATAGATGCCCCGTTGAGCTCCGAAAGTATCGAAATCGAGTCCGGAACGTCGAAAAACGTATCCGGGGACCCCAAAAACGTTGAATTTGGACTTTCTGGGATAAAAATCGGGCAAAAACATATTCCGTAACTTATAATTTAAATAATAAAATAGGTATAATTATATCAACTCTTCCCTAGTGGATGAGTGGTAAGTCTTTTGTCATCCATGCCCAAGGTCTTGGGTTCGAATCCAGTGGAAGGCATGGATTTTTTGGTGATAACGTGACAGCGACATGCAGGACAGATCGATGACGTGGCAGTAGCATGCGGATCGATGACGTGACACCTATAATCTGTTGGGTCGTGGGTGATGTGGCCACGACACAGATCGTGGATAACGTTGCACCCATGACCTGTTGGGTCATGGCTGACGTGACCACGACACAGATCGTGGATGACGTGGCACCCATGACTTGTTGGGTCATGGCTGACGTGGCCACGACATGCAGAATCATGGCTGATGTGGCAATACCATGCAGGACGGATCGATGACGTGGTAATGTCACATATGACAGATTGGTGACATGACGCCCATATGCAGGGCGGATTGATGACGTGGCGTTGACGTGGCATCCAATTTTTTTTACTCACCCTTCTTCCTATAAATAGCCCCCCCTCTGGGTCTTATTCCTTGCACATTCTCCTTCTTTTCTTCTCCTCTTCTCCCTCTATCCTTACAATTGAGGCATTCCCTTGATCTTCCAAGGCTCCTCTCTTTGCAAGGAAGTCCGGAGATTCTCCCTTCTCATCTTCTCCCTATATACTTACAATTGAGGCATTCCCTTGGTCTTCCAAGGCCCCTCTCTTTGCAAGGAAGTCCGGAGATTCTCCCTTATTTCCTCCATCATCTTCAGGAGAAATATCAGGTGATCGTCTTCCACCGAGAGATCCTGTGATCCGGGGAGCCCCCATCCCCCAGCATGATTGCGAGCAGAGGCCAAATAAGGAAGCGAGGGTGGATGAAACAGCATCGACGGTTACAAATGACTTCCTATTTCTTTTTCGCAAGAATTATCATTTCCCGAATGATGTGAAGACGATGGTCCCCAGGAGGTCTGATCGAGCTAGCCTTCCTCCTTGCGGGTACTTGACCGTTTCTAAGACCCACTTGCAGGCTGTGTTATGCTTTCCACCTTCTACCGAGTTGATTGAAGTTTTACAAAGGTGCGGAGTGAATTTATCCCAATTTTCATTTAGAGTGATGTCGGTGACTAAGGGATTGATTGCTCTCTTCCGTGATCGGGGAGCTACTATGACACCAGGCTTTTTAAAGGGGGTTCGCCTGATGCAGCGGAACGGAAGAGAGCAATCAATCCCTTAGTCACCGACATCGCTCTAAATGAAAATTGGGATAAGTTCACTCCGCACCTTTGTAAAATTTCAATCAACTCGGTAGAAGATGGAAAGCGTAACCCAGCCCGCAAGTGGGTCTCAGAAACGGTCAAGTACCCGGAAGGAGGAAGGCTAGCTCGATCAGACCTCCTAGGGACCATCGTCTTCACATCATTCGGGAAATGATAATTCTTGCGAAAAAGAAATAGAAAGTCATTTGTAACCGTCGATGCTGTTTCATCCACCCTCGCTTCCTTATTTGGCCTCTGCTCGCAATCATGCTGGGGGGTGGGGGGCTCCCCGGATCACAGGATCTCTCGGTGGAAGGCGATGACCTGACAGTTCTCCTGAAGATGATGGAGGAAATAAGGGAGAATCTCCGGACTTCCTTGCAAAGAGAGGGATCTTGGAAGACCAAGGGAATGCCGAATGCCTCAATTGTAAGGATATAGGGAGAAGATGAGAAGGGAGAATCTCCGGACTTCCTTGCAAAGAGAGGAGCCTTGAAAGACCAAGAGAAGGCCTCAATTGTAAGGATAGAGGGAGAAGAGGAGAAGAAAAGAAGAAGAATGTGCAAGGAATAAGGCCCAGAGGGGGGCCTATTTATAGGAAGAAGGGTGAGTAAAAAAAATTGGATGCGACGTTAGCGCCACGTCATCAATCCGCCCTGCATATGGGCGCCATATCACCAATCCGTCATATGTGACATTGCCATGTCATCGATCCGTTCTACATGGTATTGCCACATCAGCCATGATTTTGCATGTCATGGCCAAGTCAGCCATAACCCAACAAGTCATGGGTGCCACGTCATCCACGATCTGTGTCGTGGCCACGTCAGCCATGACCCAACAGGTCATGGGTGCCACGTTATCCACGATATGTGTCGTGGCCACGTCACCCACGACCCAACAGGTTATGGGTGCCACGTCATCGATACGCATGCTAGTGCCACGTCATCGATCCGTCCTGCATGTCGTTGCCATGTCATCATTAAAAAAATCCATGTCTTCCTCTGGATTCGAACCTAAGACCTTGGGCATGGATGACAAAAGACTTACCATTCATCCACCAGGGAAGAGTTGATATAATTATACCTGTTTTATTATTTAAATTATAAGTTACAGAATATGTTTTTGCCCGATTTTTGTCCCGGTAAGTCCAAATTCAACGTTTTTATGATCCTCCAATACGTTTTTCAACGTTCCGGACTCGATTTCGATACTTTCAGAGCTCAACGGGGCCTCTATGATCAAGTTTGAGCAAGTTATTAATTTTTTGAACGCAAATTTTTACGATTTGGCCAGTGTAAAATTTCGGAACAAGCATTTTCGGACTCCTGGAGCTTCGACATCCGAAAATAGGGAGGCAACTGATACGTCATCATGAAATTATCTTGATCAGGCACGAATCTCGAGGAAAAACCCAAACTGAAAACTTCAAAAATTAAATCCGGGAGCACGTTAACTCCGATTTCAGCAAGCTTACAGTCAAACTGAGCGTCTAAAAAATACGACACCAAATTCAACCCAATCCGAGCCCAAATGGGTCCGAATCATAGACCCGAAGCGCTGTTGGAAGGTTCAAACCGCAATTTGAGTTACCAAACGGTCTCCGATTTTAACGAGCTTATACTCGAATCGAACGGCTCGGCAAGACGAATCCAACGAGCCCAAGATCACAAAATTCCGACATCATTAAGGCCTTCAAATGTCCAACGAACGGTGCATGATCGTAGGATTCAATATCGGCCGTCCATTCGACCACTCCCTATTCGCCCCTGATCTCACGCCTATTTACGAGCTAGGCTACTCCAGAAAATCTATAAATAGAGCCCTCATTCTTCACAAGAGAGGGCTCAAGCAAGAAGGGAAGAGAAGAAGAGAAGAGGAGAAGAGAAGGAAGAGAAGGAAGAAGCTCCTCCTCGACCACCGACGAAACCTCGCCGGACCACCACCGGAGCTCGACGGACCACTGCCGGAACCTCGCCGGACCACCGCTGGAACCTCGCCGGAGCTCGCCGGACCGCCGCCGGAACCTCGCCGGACCATCGTTGGAGCTTCGTTGCACCACCACCTCAAGGCCCGACATTCAGGCCCGACGTTCAGGCCCAACATTCTGCTTAAGGCCCGACGTTCTACTGAAGGCCCGACGCTCTACTTAAGGCCCGACGTTCTACTGAAGGCCCGATACTCTGCTCAAGGCCCAACGTTCTGCTCAAGGCCCAACGTTCTGCTTAAGGTCAGACTACCAACTAACACCTGAACATCCAAGTGACGCCAGGGTACTATCAAGTGACATCGGGTCTAACACCATACTTCTACCGAACAGTTGCTAGTTGTAATCTGATTGCCCTTGGAGGCGAGTCAGCCCTTTGTAACCTACTCAAATTCTAGTGGAATCATTTTCAACTGGGCTAGGCCTCGTGGTTTTTCCTCTTTTAAGGGTTTTCCACGTAAAAAGTTTTGTTTTCTCTGTGTGTGTGCTGGGTATCCGTGCAAAGCTAAGACGTATAGTTAAAACTCTATCGCCGCGTATATTCAAGCCCGCAACAATTACAAAATTTTGTTTTGTAAACATTTGAGATTTGTGGCGCCTCCATTGGACTTCCAATAATTATGCTAAGGTTATTCCAAAGGATGTGAAAATTTCATTTTCACCATGTTCCTGCATTTTAAGGTGTGAGATTGGGTACGAATCAAATATGAGAATTATAACGTCTTCTATGAACAGGAAATTCCATGCCAGCTTCTTTGCAATTGCACTGTAAATTGAAACTGTGTTGTGAGCTAGTGATAAGGAAAATTTAGTTCAATTTTTGAAGAGCTACCCTTTCATATACATTCCCGAGTCTGTCCTACCGTTGTAGTTCTTAGTATAAAATTTTCCTTTTGCCCGACGTGATTTCATCTTATGTTAGCAATTCAGAATGATTATTTGAACATGGTATTTGACAGGTAGGTCGAAGCTCAAAGGAGGTACCATTGATGACAGTCCTAATTTTACTTTTACTTTATGAATAGATCTCCTATAGAGATTCAATCCATTGCATTAAGCTCCCATCACTGCAGAGTTTTGTGACGGTTTATGTACGTAGTCTGCATTTGTAGGTAGTGTTGTGTTTATGACTCGACTAAGATGTTTTTAAAATTGTTTTGTGCACTATTCCAATATTTAAACTTTTGATATTCCTTTTACATTGAATGACCTTTTATATGTGGATGAGTTAGTGTGCTATACTATGAAGAACAAAAGTCCTAGAAGGCCATCATGTTGTAATGTGGAACATGCTTGCATAATTAAACATTCATAAGCATAGGAACGCAATAGCCAACATGTTGAGCAATTCTCTTTTTTTTTTTTCTTGTAGAAGGTACTGATATTTCTTGACACCCTTGATATAACTCAAGCATGTTGTGGGTCTCCGAAAGGAAATGCTTGTGTGAGTTAGAATGCAAATAGTATGATTGCACTATCACATATGACAAAATAATCACAAACCTTTACACTCTACGCAAACATGTCAATAGAAGAGCAGATCGAATCATACAATGATTATCCATAGAAAATAGTGGTTGTCACCTACACATCTTGATGGATAATGATATGAATGATTCAAAAGTCATGGGATTTCCCCATTAAATACATCAGCTCGAACGAGATATTTGATGTGGGTGTCTGCTTCCCACGGGTGCAAACCCTCGTGATTAATTACATCTTAGGCCTTAACTTAAAAACACTTTCGATTATGGACGCTATTTTATTCTATTCTTGGTTTGGTACATAGTGAAATTCTTAGGTTCTTCTAATCCAAGGGAGATAGGCTCATGGACTTTTCAACACACTCAAAGATCATGCAATCATCCTATCAATCTAAGGGGAATGAATCAAGAGAGAAGACATCACACTTAAAACATACAAGAGAGAATGATGGAAGAAATATCATTAATGTGACGTAGATAAGTGAGATTTATAGCCTCCCAAGAATGAAGAGCTCACTCAACAATAAGACATACAATGATATACTCATAACGTCAGACTTCGATCCTAAATCTAGAGTTGTATCGATGCTCTCGACCTAGCTAATGCAAGACAGCGAGGGGCCTTATAATTCAAATCTCACTAGGGATTTAAGCAGCCATGACCTAAATTTAGAACCTTACTCGGAAAGGGATATTAGCTAAAACTCTATCTAGAATTTTAAACTTATGCAGTTCAGTCTTATGTAAATATAAGACTGGTGGGGGGTATAAAAGAGGAATATGCATCGAATCTGGTCATGAACTATAATATATTAATTCAATGATGAACTATCCCTCTATGTGATAAAAATAAAATCTACATGTTTGACTCAGGCTATGCATGAAGGGTAGAGCTAATCAAAACAAGCCAGAAGCTACCATAAAGTGGGTTGGATTTATAATATGAGTTGTATTATGAAAAAATGATCCAAGAGGAGTCATGTATTAGGTTTTGAAAGCATGTTGATTAATTTTAAGCAATATATTTCTTTTATCTTGATTAGACAAATTTTATCTTTTATAGAAAATTTAGCATTCTTAGAGTAACGTGAAGTCGAGTCACTCCAAGCAAAACAATTAAGAAATCTAATAAAGCAAGTAGTTCTAGTGCACAAACAAATTAAACACACCAATCATCCAGTAATAAATAATAAATAAGAGGCTAGAAGTGCAGTTGGGTTCTGCAGTATGCCTCAAAAAAAGAAAGATAGTCTAGCTCTACCATAATTACAACTCAGTCTAAAATTATACATCAATGAAATGGTATATAGGGTCTTGATTAGGGGTATAAACGAGTCGAGTTGAGCTCAAGTCAGGGGAGTGTTCGAGCTCGACTCATGAGTCCAATACTGAGCTCGAACGCGAGTCGAGTCGAGCTCGACTTGCTACAATGAAACGAGCTCGTTGAGCAGCTCGATTTCGCCTGCCATTCGAAATCGTGAGCCTCCGACGTCTTCTGCAAGCGACGGACCGTCCGTTAAACGCCTTTCGTGCTCGTCCTATCAGCATGCTGCACGAGCAGACGTGACTGCCTTGAGCCACGCGAGCGCCTCAACATGATTAGGCAGGAAGAATAAAACATTTAGTATTTATTTTTAGGCAGGATTAGACGGGTTAAAATTTAATAAATAAAATAAAAAGTATTTTAAAAATATTAATAGTGAATCGAGCCAGCTCGTGAGCTCGCAAGCCGAGTGTCAACCAAACTCGAACTCGAATTCATTTATTAAAGAGCTCGAGTTTGAGCTCAAGCTCGACTCGTGAGCTCGATAAGCTTGGCTCGTAAGCCCATAAATAAGTCGAGCTCAAGCTGGCTTGACTCACTTAAGCCCCTAGGCTTGATTGATCTTCATATGTTTGACCTCCTGCCTTCTTAAATACCTACACACCTATATAGCTTTCCTAGCTAAAATTATTTTTATAAAATATATTTACATATGCTCCTTACAAAATAGAGATTAACATAATTATGATAAAGTAATTATGTTTACATGAAGACCTAATCCTTATGACCACATTTCAAAGGGCTTAGTAATCCTTGTGATACCTATTAGAGAGCACATTTATAATGATAATTACAATATTTTTATTAGCTTCTTGGGAACATGGCCACATATATGAGATATTTTTAGAAAAATTATAACCACTTAAGGGTAAGTGTTCACTCATCAATTCACAAAATAAGAAACAAAATAATTATAAACAATCTAAAATAAAACATCACATCATAACATCATAAATGCAAATGAAAAAATAAAAAAAATTTAAAAATGTTATCCTAGCTATATCATACCCTAGGATGCCTACAAAAATGAGCTCTCCATTCTTGGAAGGCTATAAATTCGACTCATCCACATCATACTGATAACATCTCTTTCATCTTTTTCTCTTTTATGCTTTATGTGTGATTTCTTCTCTTGATTTCTTCCCTTCAAACCGACCAGATGATTTTGTGTGTTGAATAGTCTGTTGAATCTATCTCCTTTGGATTAGAAGAATCTAGGAATTCCACTATACACCAAACTAATAACGTTCCTAATCGAGAGTGTTCTTAGGTTGATGCCTAAGATGTAATTAACCACTAGGGCTTATGCTTGTGAAAAATCGACACCCATATTAAATAAATCTCATTTGAGTTGATGTATCGAATATGAGAGATCTCGTGACTCTTGAATTATATATATCATTATTCATCAAAATGTGTAGGTGAAAGCCATTTTTTTCATAGGTAATCATATGTATGACTCGATATATTTTTCCATTGACCTGCTCGTTTCGAATGTAAAGATCTACGACCATTTTAATCTAAGGGATAGTACGATCATACTCTTTGCATTCTAACCCCTGCAAGCATACCCTTTTGAAAACCCATAACAACAACACGGTTAAACAACACCCAATTATTTTGGATCTATTTTATGCAAAAAAAAAGCATGTAGATGAGAATACAAGTTTTAAAGGTAAAAGTGGGTGGCAAAGTGGAATAGTACTTGAGGTGTAATATGCGATAAGTGGATATCATGTTAACTTGAAAGGCAAATTTATAAAATTATATTAAAGTTGTCAATGACATATGGATCAACTATTATGCTGTCAAAAAGTCATTGATAGCTAAGTTCAGCGTGATGAATAGGAGATTGCTATCATGAGTATGTGAAAATAAATAAGAAGGAATAAAAATAGCTTAGGAAATGATTATGCTTGAAAAAATGATTATGAGTTTCATTTATTGAAGTTGCATGTAATTGAAATATACTTGGGTGGCTTTTGACATATGTTATGATGGATAAAACATACACTCATTAAATTAATAAAGTTAGTGTATGAAGATTGATGTGGGCAAAGTGCTGTTTGGAATTCCCAAAATGTTGTTTGCTCTTCGCTAGGTGTTGTTTATGCTGTTTGGAATTCCCAATATGCTGTTTAATCTTCCCTAGGTGCTGTTTGGACTTCCCTAATTGTTGTTTGTTCATTCCCCATGCTGTTTTGAATGCTGTTGGCTGCTCGTTTTTCTCATTGTTGATTCCTATGCAAGAGGCTGTAAATGTGGGCTATTTTGGTGGTTGATTTTGGGCACATTTATGTGATCTATTAAACAATATTTTCTTCTTATTTCTTTTATAAATTAGAACTAATTTCCTTATGAAAATAACTAAGAGATGGGTGATGAATATTTGGAATGTATAACCTGCATGTTATCTAGCTTGCGAGCTATCTTCCTGTACCTTTCTTCTTCTACTTCGTCTTGGACTTATGTTTGCTTCTTTTCTCTATGGTTTTCATTCCATCTATATCTTTCTTATCAAAACTTTCATAAGTTGTAAGGTGTCGTTGAGTCGTGTTTTATTTTAAATTGTAAGCTATGATGCACGGACACGGACACGGCGACACGGACACGACACGACACGACACGGACACGGACACGGGACACGGTTTTTTTTTTAAATATAGGACACGGGTACGACGCAGACACGACAATACATTTTTTTATATAGTGTATATATATTAATGTAATATCATATTAAAAATGACAAACAATAATAAATGAATGGCATGATAACTTGTATAGCTTATAACATAAAATATTTAGTTCAAAATATCTAATACAACCACAAAAATATAAGCAAATAATCACTTACTACAACATCAAGCATTCAAGCTTCAACTACTAGGATTAGCTTTAGAGGTTTGTTTTTGGCCTTCAATATCATCATCATTGAATATCATTGCTTTAATCTCTGGTTCAACAAGAGAAAGATTTGTAATTGTACAAAAAGAGAGGAGATGACTTCACTGCCAAAGAGAAATGAAAATGAGAATATTCGATGAATGGGTATTAAATGCAGACGTTGATTTGGTGTTGTGGATAGGAAATAGGAAATTTAGTTTAAATCTCACCAAACATAAGAAATTATATTTAAAAAAAATTATAAAATATTTAAGATACGCGTGTCCGACACGCGTGTCCAATTAGTTTTTAATATGTTTTTAATCGGACACGTTTTCGGCGTGTCCGACACGTGGACGAGTGTCATGTCGGACACGGTGTCGGACACTTTACGCCTCTTTGAGGAGAAGTGTCGGTGCATCATAGATTGTAAGATGTTATGTCCTTTTTATTTGAAGTTGTAAGGTGGTGTCCATTTTATAATAGTATTGTTATATGCAATATGTGTTAATTTTTGTTTTAAGGAAAGGAAGACTTGAGTTTGCAATACTTGTGTTTTTATTACATCAATTTGATATCAGAGATTTAGGTTGTTGGCCATGTCTTTTCTTTTTTTAAAAAATCTAAAAAAAAAAAAATGGAAAGCCGAACACTCAACAGGTCAAAGTTTCACCTCAAGAAGCAAATGAGTCTGTAGATGGTGAAAGTCAACCTTCTATACAAACGATCTCATCAGGAGATGAGATTTCTCCACCAAGGGAGAATTGATGTGGGTAAATGTTCCTTCTGGAAAAATCTTTTTCACAAACAAGATGCAAACCTTGCTCTTATGAACTTAGGATTCCCTTTTACTTTTTTGGAGGTATATTGAGTTTAATATTTAATTAGATTTCTTCTGAGAGTAGTGTTAAAGTTTATTTAGATATGAGTTTTACTTCCTATGAGCGCAAGCTCTCAGAGTTAATTACCCTCCTAACTCATTAGAAGAGCACTCTCGATTAAAGATGAAATATACTTAGCTTCATGTAATGAGTGTGAAATGTGCAACAAAGTCTTAGACTTAGTTATGGGGGGATGAAGGTACACCGATCAAGATCCCATAGTTTCATCGTCCCGGGTATACCGTGGGTTCAGTCTACCAACACTGAAAACCATTGATTGTAGTGTCCAGAGAAACTGATTAGCAGTCATGAGTTGCATCCTCTCAGGAATCCCGAGTAGACTGGAGTGAAAATGTGTGAATTTTATTTTATTTTAATTTAATTTGGGTTGAGACTTATGGCTTCCTTAGAAGTTGTTCGTTAATTTGTTTAGTTTGGGTCTTACTGCTCCAGTTAGGAGTTGTCTATTAATTTGTTTAGTTTGGAGAGCTTTTGAGGTCATTTGTTGGAAAGAGTTGCTCTGTTTGAGAGTCTATAGCTCTTTGAAGAGTTACCAGTTTGAGAGCAGTTTGAGTTGTCTAGTAGTTTGTGTATAGACTGTGGAAGATATTGATTTTTCGTATTTTATTTGATTTTAATTGCATTAATTAGATTGATTAAAAGGATTTACACTTATTTAAAGTTGAAATTTAAATGCCCAATTCTCCAATTAAAATGTGTTTTAAAGTTGTTCAATTAATTTTAATTTTTCATTTAATTTTTTTAATTTGATTTTAATTTATTTAAATATTTATTCAATTATTTAAATTAGATTGTTTATTAATTTTTCAAATGTTTAATTAAATTCGGGCTTTAATTAAATTTAAAATTTATTTAAAGATTTTAGCCTTCTCTCTTTTTAATTAAATTCAATTTTCTTGATTAATTATTTAAATTGATTTAATTGATTAAGTTGATAGAAAATTAAATTTTATTAAATTTTAATTATCGAACTCTCATATCATTTAAAATTTGAAGTTTTGATAAAGCTATATTTCAAGTTCAATTGGATATCAAATAGGTTTGAGTGCAAAGCATAACTATTTCCTAGTAAGTTATAAGGATGCAACCTGTAACCAACGTTCATAATAGAGAGTAGTCTGTTTTAAATTAATCATTATAAATTGGAATTGATTAGTTCAGGTTAAAGAAGGAGAAACTGATTATTCATTATTCTAACTTCTATCTTGCAATTTGGCCTAAGCTTAAATCACCTCTCTCTTGTTTCAAGATTTGTTTAAGTTGCTGAAGTAAACTTAATTATTCTTGCTCTAATTTAGAAGGTGTTTATTTTAACATTACATAATTACCCACGCATTTAGTTCTACGTCAGATTTCTTTTGGTGGCTTAGTTTTCATAGCCATCTCGTTGTTGATCACATGCATGAAGAGCCCCCCTATAAGTTTAATGCAAAGAGACGAAGCTGTATTGAAAAACCATGAGGAATGTGGGAGATCGCTATGAAACAATATGGAGAAGGACGTGGCTGCAATGTACAATTCAATCTATGGAGAAAGTTCCTCTGGGCGTGGAAGCTTTGATGGTGCTTTCACGACTGTGAGTGGGTCGAGATCAACAGGGATCATGGATTTAAGATCCAGATCTACATGGATCAGCGCAACCTGTTCCTCCCCTTCATTTTTTTCTGCAAGCTTTCAAGCAGGATCTCGGACAGATTTGTGCTTTACTAGTGAACACATTGGCCCTTCGGCAAAATCTCAAGAACAACTTGACATAGAGGGAGTACGCCTTGACCAATTAATCAACATGAAGAACTAACTCTTCCTCGGCAGTACGCCTTAACCAATAGAATTTGAATCTTCAAAACGAATGATGAATGAATGTATGATTGAAATGATTTGGTATGAATATTATTTCTAAATTTTTATGATTTTTTTATTAAGTGATACAGTATGCTATTTTGGAACGCACAAGTTAGCTTTCATTTTATTTGTTACCGGTTTTTTCCATTTCAAGTCTTCAATCCACCTACCCGGACCACGCAATGCTTCAACGGTAGGAAAATAGCTAGGGCATTGTCTCGAGAAAACCTGCTCTAATTTTTGTAATTCTTCATTTTAAAGTTATTTATTAATTCACATAAGTCACAAACATTTTTTTCTGGACACATGAAAAGCATCAATGGTTCGTTTTTCCCCTTTACTCCTCTCTTGCAACTCACGAGTCACAACCTCGAGCTCGGCTTTGTTTTCCCTTTCGCTCCTCTCTCGCCCACAAACAAAGACTGTCCGTGACAAATGTTTGTCTGCTAAGCTCTAAGGATCATATTATTTTCCTTTTTAAATTTCATCTTACAGCTCCTCTTGGCTCCAGTAATGAGACGGCAAACGGAACTTTTTTTATATTCTCTAACCTTCCAAATGAGATTGCAAACATAACTATTTTAATTTAGGCTTCCACTGAATAAAATTTCTGGCTCCGCCACTGACTACAACACATGATTAAGATATTCCTTCTACTTCTTTCCTGTGTTTTCCTTGCAGCTTGAGAATGTACAATTCGCTTGTGGAGAGATGTTTTAATGACTGTGTGGACAGTTTTCGTCGCAAAACTCTCGACAAGCAAGAAGAAACTTGTGTTCGCCGATGTGCCGAGAAATTTTTGAAGCATTCCATGAGGGTTGGAATGAGATTTGCTGAACTCAATCAGGGAGCTGCAACACAAGATTAAATATAATTGCATCTTGAATGATTGGGGCTGTTATTTTTGCTGAATCTATTCTGCTTGGACACATTAATGGTTCATTTGTAGCAACTTTGTTTTATTATGAGAGCTTCTTCTTTGGTTTTGAAGAAAGGAATTATATTTTTAAGAATGAATGTCATAATTATTGAAATTTTGTCTTTGAATATCTCAAAGAAATTTTTGAATGATTTCGTTCACTCTTTTCCATCTTGTTTAGTTGAATTTGAATCTAAGTTATTGATGCTTTGTGGGATCAATACAAGCTTAGCAAATTTGAAAATTTTAAGAAGAGCATTGGCTTGAATGTTTTCATTGATAGGTTCCCTAAAGAAATTTATAACAAGTGGTTAATAGCTTTTATAACAGTGATTTTGGATAAAAACACTTTTGTGAACTTCATTTTCTATGAAGAATGTATGAAAATTTCTTCAAGGATTGTTGTATTCTCAATGTCAGGAGAGATTATTACGTGCGAAGATCGGATACAGAGAATTGTTTGATTTTATTTATGTGAATAGTATAAGTGTAAGGGTGAATAGTAAAAGTATGATAAATTATATTTTTATTGTTCACATAGATAATTCGGACGGTTCTTTGTGTCTGATCTTCACACGTAATAATTTATCCAATGAAGATCAGTTTGAACAAAATCTCCGAATTGATTTTTATCAACTTGAAGTCCTGTTGTCTGACACTTCGGTGTTACATTAATTGATTGAAAGAAAGATATTTTCTTGTTAAACTCATAAATGTGAATGTCATAAATCATTCATCTCATCTTCTAAAAAGTTAGTGTTGTTTTTTGAGCGAAGAATAACTCTACTGATATGTTTGTGAATCAACCCGCTTTAAAAAATATTACTTTTAAATGGACATATATATATATATATATATATATATATATATATATATATATATATATATATATATATATATATATATATATTCAATTGATTTATTATTATCATTTATTTAATTTCTTATTCTTTTTACCATGTTTTATAATAACTGCTTCAATTAGAATAATTTTCTTTATTGTTTGATAAAAGAGCCAGCTCATGTGTTAACTTGATCTCATAAAATTAAGTTCGAACTTGGACTCGAACTCAATTAATTAATCAAGCTAAAGCGTAAAGCTGAAGACAAAAATGATTGAAGTTCAGCTCGACTCATTTACACCGTAGGGATAATATTGTAATAAGGGGTTATATGTGTTAATTCGGGGGCGCAATTGCCGCTCTCGGAATTAAGATGGATCCACCCCTACTCCTGAAGGCCTACAGTCCCTCCTACTCGAAACATGCTCTGAGAATAAGCTCAACACAAGAAGTTTTGCATTAGAGTAGTTCTCAAACACCTTTCAACTTTAAGATTATCCTCTTCTTGATAAAAAAAGGAAACCGCTAATTAGTTGGAAGGTGGTTGTTTAGAAAAATTTTCTAGTTATAAAATATTATAAAGGTTATAGCCCTTCTTTCCCAGTTGTTTTGGTGTCAATTAGGTTGCACGTTAACCAATATGAATAAGACAAAAAAACTTGTGTTTTCATGTTAGGGTTTAGGGTATTTTTTGCTTTGATTTGCAATCATGTACTTTATAATTGCAAAAGATTTATACTATTAAAGAAAAAACTATATAGATCATAAGCTTAATATAACTTATTTTAATTAAAAAAATTAAGAGAAATGGGATTAGAGAATGTACTACTCAATCTTTAAACTTGAGCTTATAATTTTCATCATAAAAATAACCTTCCATTGTGATAATTGATATGGCTAGCAAAATAAGCTTGATCAAGTATGGTTTTTCATTGAATTTTTTATTAAAAAATCACTTGAAATCGGATAAAAAAACATTTAAAATTAGTTAATATGTTATTCGACTCCATTTAATTGAATTACAAAATATTTAAAGTAACTTTATGAGTGAATAAGTTTCAACAAATTTAAAGTCGAGGTAGTGTGTTTTGATGAGGAAAACGCATCAAGACTAAAAATTTATGATTTTAAGTATGCTTATACTTTGGAGTTTGGATTAATTAAATTGGGTGGATTGATCGAGACTAATTTGGCTCAATCAAGGGGCCAATTAGTCACCTCCTTCCTCACATAGAGGTGGTGGTACTCCTTGGGCACGATTAAAGTGGACAACTTCTGGGTTGGTCAAAACTCTTTGGAGTCCTATCCTTTAGAGGAGCTTGGATTTGAATTCAATTCCCAAAATGTGTTCTATTTGTGTGATGCCACAAGATCTAAATTGAAAGAATTATATCTTTTATATCTTCTTGATTAAAACCAAAGCTATTAATTTCAATTGAAAGCAAATTAACCAACAAAAGAAAATCTTTATATCAAAACATCCATATACAATTATATTCTTCGTCCAAAATCAATTAAAATAATCAAAAGTTTAATGAATTTCATCCACTGCTTATCAACACTTCTGGCTGCAAAAGAAAATAAAATAAAATAAAATAAAACTAATATTGAAAGTTCAAACACTAATCAACCACACAACACTGGGGATCCTTGCCATGACATTAAAAATCAATTAAATCCATATACTGAGCTACAAAGACTAATAGGTAATCAAAATCTACTGTTGTACTCAAAGCATGAAAAGAAAAAAAAAACATGTTTGTAGTCATTCAAATCATAACAATAACATTTAGTAAGAACATAAATTTTTGTAAAATAGTGAATCTAAAAGTCATAGGTCATAGAAACAATACTAGTACAGATGTTAGAACAGTAAAGCTATACATCATGAAAATCATTCATGCACCATTATCAATTATGTAAGACGATCATATCAACAAAGAGATCACATTAATCATTTAAAGTCAAATATATGTATAACTGTTGAGAATTCATAATAATGAAAAGGTGATATCATTTACACAGTTTTATCGTATAGAAACTACACATACATATTCATCAGTTGTATATTGTCAATATCTTAATCACATTTATATCTTAATCTTGAAATTAATGTCATATCAATATCAATACATGTATGCATGAATAAGAAATCATACTAAAAAGTAAGAAGTTCTAACTTTTGTGATGTTTTTCATAATTGTATATGTATTATGTTCATTTTAATATCTTAATCTTAAATTTAATATTCATATGACTTCTTCAAAAGTCATCACACTTGCCCGCCAACATCTTAACTGCTTATAACTCTCAATCTTGATCTTGATCGAGGATATCACCACAAAATTTATTTTAAAAAAAGCTCATAGGCTTACCCTCCTATACAGGATAAAATCAATCTCCAACCAACATATCTAAATAACCAGTCTTTCTTATTTATACACAATATATGAACCTATATAATTTATAACAATTAGCAATTATTTATTCACAGTGCAATTATTCATTCACAACGTATGTTTCATTAGCATGCTCATATCACGATGGTATCAGGATGCTCAAACCACTATATATTTTATTCACACTTAAATCATACAAAATGTAATAAATAATATTTCAACTAGTAAAAATACAAAACTATCCAGTTAAAATGATCAGAATTATCCATACTAAAATATACCAAAAGTTACGCTGTGAAAGTTTACTAAATCATGAGAAAAATGGAAAAAAGTATCAATTTAAACAGAAGAATAATTATGAAATCAAAATCTTTGAAAATAGAGTTAGGATAGAAGTCACCCACAATGATCAGAATAATTTTTGTAACTAGAGCGACGGATGAAAAAACCCCAAAAGTCTCTCTCTCTCTCTCTCTCTCTCTCTCTCTCTCTCTCTCTCTCTCTCTCTCTCTCTCTCTCTCTCTCTCTCTCTCTCTCTCTCTCTCTCCGGCAAGCCAAACAAGGTGGGGAGGAAATAGCTGAGTGGAGAAAATTTATATTAAAAAAAAAATAATTCAGCTCCCAGCATGGCAATGCTCTGGACCTAGAGCCACAACATTACATGCTTAATCTAGAGTTATTATAGAATAGGGAGTTCAGTGCCATTGCATTGAGTTCCAGCACCCTAGTGTTGCTCCCCCTAGCACCGTTGTGCTCGAAAGCATAGTACCACAACATATAGTTAAGAAATTTAGGACTTTTTTAAATAAATTTATTTTAAGAACCTTGGGTTGTTATAATTTGAGTGTAGTTTGTCAAGAAAAAATTGAATGTCAAAACTTCTCCTAGTCATTAAGGCCTCCACATGATACAAAATCATAAGTCATTCATAACTTTGGCCTAATGTAGTGAAGGAGAATTATTTTTCCTTTAAAATGGAAGAGTTTTATAAACATTTTTCACTGGCTCTAAACTTGATCCCAACACCTTAAAATTATTATGCCTTGCACTTATATTTGAGTGTTTATAGATGGTGTCTTCTATTCATTAA
Organism: Dendrobium nobile; assembly: GCA_022539455.1. Classification (NCBI taxonomy): domain Eukaryota; kingdom Viridiplantae; phylum Streptophyta; class Magnoliopsida; order Asparagales; family Orchidaceae; genus Dendrobium; species Dendrobium nobile. Next base: position 13,736,976 of record CM039723.1, on the reverse strand, counting down.
TAAAATAAATTTGTTTCATAGCACTATTAGATGTCAGAGAATTGCTTGTCCTAACCATGGCTTGAGTGGGTTGATAGGGTCAACCTAAGGTCAAATTCATTTGATCATTTTTTTATTAGGTGAAGAAGGCATGATCTAGCCCAACTATTATCGATAAAAATGAAGAATATTTTAGGAGAACTATAGATAAAGCTTGGATTACCCTTTTTCAAAATATATAAATGGAAACCAATTTTCTTTAATTTTTTGATACTTTGAGTTCTATGCATTTGGTTATAGAATTTTTTGAACCTTTGACTACTTCTAGAGCTACCAAATGACCTCCATGGTCCCACCAGATGTAAGATGTTTCCCTTTACCAACATTGGATACCCCCTGATTGATACTTCTTGACTTCATGATCGAACAATATCTTACTTGTGATATTATTCATCTATTAAATGAAGTCTCTTTATTTTGTGATCAAGATTTGTCCACCAAATGCTAGCTATTCCCTTCATTACACCAAGCCTCTATGGGCCAACATTAGTAGACTTCACAGTCAACCATATGATCGAATTGATATCTTTCTCTTGATTCCAACTATCACACTTTGCTAATACAAAATATTTTTTATTGATATATCATGACTTAATGTATAATAAACATTCACTAATAACTAAATCTTGACATTAGCCATCACCTTTTACTAGTGTCATTGATAGATGCCTTGTATCCTTCATTGATGTTGCCAGCGTTTAACAAAAACTACCACCACCTCAGGAGAAAGTTCCCAATCGTTCAAATTCTTAATATTGTATACTCTCCTTTTGCATTTATGGGGAAGATCAAGCTTGTGTAATTTTAAACTTAAGCAAATAGATATATTTCAATAGTAAGAGCCTCATGATATTTTCCCCTTTGAGCTTTTCACATAAAAATATGCTTGCAACCTTTTTTATTCATAGAAGTGTGAGATATTTTTAATGTTGAGATGTAAATGTTAATGGCACAATAATTGTCAATATATATGGGAAGTAACTTCCCATCTTTAGCACCCTTATCAATCACTATTTCATCTATATTGATAAGCAAATGGGATTTGCTTAACACTAGGTCATCTTGCTCTAATTTTTGTCCATCAAGCAATCAATTTATTAATTAAGATATTGTAGGAAGCAATAGTTGGCACTATTTGTGGGAAGAAACCTCTCACCTTTGGCTTTTCCACCTACTGGCCTATTTTGTACATATGCTTAAGTGGTTAGATGGAATTCTTGAACCAACTAAGATGTAAGTCCAATAATTGCACTTTTTTTATCACATGTGATCTTGTTGTAAGTGATATATTTGATATCCTATCTATCACATGGAGGAGGTATTTGAGCTTCTTGATCTCTCACAATCAAATATTAATTTTCCTTTTTTTCATCTTTCGTATATTCTCTACCATATTGAGGAAATCTAAAGGCTTGTTGACCCCTTATGATAAACTTGTAATTCCCATATTAGGCATCTTATCCATTAATCACATGGAGGAGATGCATTTCTTTTCCTATTAGCCTTAGAGCATAAGTTCCTCTATCACTTTGGCATGTACTAATATGATGCACTGTAAATCTAATATGGGCTTCTCCCTTATGTGGTTGTGAAGTGTGTGTCTCGTCCGTTAGCTTAAGACTAAGTCCACTTTGTTATTGTATAAGATCTTATTAGATAAGATAAATCACAATTGCTTATAATGATTCTCAAGTCACTATATGACTTAGTGACCTAAAGAATATGATGACCTAGAATGATGAAACCATGTGATCTTGATTGAGATTTATCAACCTATTTAGGTTAGTTCACCTTTCCTACTTTCAATTGTCTCCTTCATAAGAGATTGGATATGAATCGTTTATTCCATATAGCTTATGATTGTTGTTATAATGGGAAGTTCTAATGATCTAGATCCATTTGGTGTTTTGGAGTATAATTCTAATCGCCTTTGGAGCCTTTCATCTTGAGCTTCTTCATAGAGCACCCTTATATTACGACTATATTTTCTAACAAAAATTTCTAAGCTCACTATAAGAAGAATATATCTTCACACTTAATATTGCAGGTTTTCCAATCACATTTTAGAAGTGTAGTCCTTTTACCCTACATATACATTAGCATACTTCACATGCACATCCACGCACATAATACACCTTGAGCCTTATATTCCTATTAGCTTGTATAACCTTAACTACATTGAGGTTACTTGTTTTTAAAGCCTCAAAATGTGACACCCCGTAATATAATGTAGAAGAATTATTTTTTATCTTTTAATATATAATAGTCAGTGCTAACTAATTTTTTTTTCATATAAATGTCAGCGAAAATAAAATTATCGATGAAAACATCATGATATATATTTGTATTCATTTACCCAAAAATCATGTATATTAGTCATGATCTATACAATCATAACACAATTACTCTATCCTGAGCACAAAAAAAAAAGATAAAAAATAAGAATATGAACTTAAAGGATTATGATCAATTTCTTACTCGTGCTACCTTGCTAATAAAAATTTATCCTTTTTTTAATAATAAAAAATAAATTTGATCAAGAAAATCTCAAAAATATCAAATTATTAAATAAAAAATAGGATAAAAATTCCTTAAATTGAGACGAGCTAATCTCTCAACAGGGTCGATCGATAAAATCGTTCTACAACCTTTAAATCCTAGGCTTTTGTGTCTCTCTCCTCTATTTTCTTTTCTAATTTCTCTAATTCCTTCTATGTTAGTCAATTTTAGGAATTAAGAAGTGGATTTTAATCAAGTTATGTTAAGTGGATTAAGATATTTATAAATAAATAATAATAATATAATAATAAAATTATATAATTTAATCAATATTTAGTATAAAATTCATATAAATCTTTTTTGAGCTTCAAAAATTATAGAAAAATATCAATAAAATATCCCAATTTGTTTAGAAAATTTTGGTCAAATTGGTTTGACTAAACAGATACATGTCTGTCCCAAAATTTTCATACTTAATTATAAATGAGCAAGTATTTAAACATCAACAAATCTCCTTAATTGAGAGTGCTATGAGATACATAAAAAATGTAATTAACCTTAGGAGTGCTCTTCTTAGAAAAACTCATACCCTACTATACTTAAAATAAATCCTATTTGAAGTCATATTTCTTGCAAGTAGAATACATGTTTTTAGTCTACTTTCTATTTATCCTCGTTAGCTTATAAAGTGCATTGATTAGCTATGTTTGATCCTCTATATAATGTTGTAGGAATCTTTTGAAGTCTACACTTGCAAAAGGAATCCTAAAAAATCCACCACTTAGCCTCTTCACCCTCTACAAACCTTAGTTACGTTATATTATCCCTATAAGCCTCTATACCATCCACTATCACATTCTAAACTCCATATCTTCTATATACCTATTCAGATACTAAAGATATATTCATGCAATCCAAAACATAATCCCATCACAAAAAATCTCAGCCCTAGTCGTGCCTTCTCGGGTTCACTAGGTTTCAAGAAGCTTAAAAAAAAAAGAAGGTTTTAAGAACATATAATCTCTACCATCAATTTCCTCCACTTGTCCACTAAGCATAGACCTTCCCCACTCCTTTCCCTCTACATTAACTCACAACCATCATCTTTACACCTTTTGATGACTCCTATTATCCATCCACTAAAAAATTATTGTGAATGATGTGAACATATATTTTTTGGGTTACTATGCTAGATAATTAAGTAATTATAGGATTGATAGGAAGAATGGATCAAGATAGTAAAATTGATTAAAATAGAGGTAAATGGTCTGGTAATCACATATATAATATCAAGGAGTTATGAATGATGGAGTTAGGAGATAAATTAAAAACCCTCTTATTGAGTTTTGTATTTATAACATTTCATTGTAACATTTATTTTGATAATCTTATAATTGCAAAATATTTTTGCTCGAAAGCTCTATAAGTTGTTTGTCCTTAGGAAAATATTTAAAACCTATTAAAACCATTTGATATGTTATCAAGCTTGACTAATTAAGTGGTCATAACAAATAAATTTCATAAGATTTTAAATCTTTGAAGGAGCACAAATACAATCTTGAGTGTACATGCAATTATGTTATCATACATTAATCTAATGTGATATAGTCATTGGGAGCTACCGGTTGTTAACCATTATTTGCCATTGTAAAGCACATTTGATGCCTTCTTAGCTAGAAAATAACTTTTGGATCATACATACATTTGATGAATCATACACACAATAAGTACAAATTTCAAGCAATTATGAAATTATTGTACATATGATCAATGATCATACACATGATTTTTAGGCTAGCCATTTTTTTGCTTTTGACCTGCCAAACCAGCTTGGGACTTCTTATAGCCATTGTGGATTGAAGGAAGTTATATGAGGCTATTTATACCCTATTTCCTTATGTTTCAAAATGTTAGAAGAATTTCTTTAGCTACACCCTTCTTTCCTTCAATCTAATGCTTGATTTCCTAGCTCCCAAGTCTTTATGTAAAATTACTTAAAATCAGAAAGAGGAGCTATAAAGTGAAATCATTTGAGCAAAACGTCGTGGAGGCATCAATCTTTCATTAATGAACAAAACATTTGAAGAGAGTACTATTTGTATTTCTAATTTTTTTTTTCGTTTGTTTGGATATTTTGTTAGTTCTTGGAAAAACTTAGGGTTTATTTGGTAGTACCAGGATTTGATTTAAGTTGGATTTCATAAATCCTCTAAATATGGATTTCGAAAATCCTGAAGGGCCTAAATCCTGAAAACTGTTTGGTAACATTCATAATGAATCCTATTAAATCTTGTGTGATTGTTTGGCTATAGAGCGGATTTAACGAGCATACTCTTCCTTTCGAGGCAATGGATTTCGTAAATCTGGAAAAAAACGGGATTTCAGAAATCCGGGATTTAGCATGAAATGAAAATGCGGAATTTTCCGTCTACGACGGCTTTCAAATTCCAAATTGCGAGGATTGCAACATATCCCAAATTTAACTTAAGATAAATAATTTTCTTAAAATTGCGAGGGTTGCAACATATCCCAAATTCTTTTACGATATAAAAAAGGAACTCAATTATTTTTTACAACATAAAAAATACTGTCTAACATAAAAAAATAATTATCTTAGAATTTTAAAAAGAAGTATCATACATTTCAGATAAAACTTATTTTAGGATAGTCTGATCCACATTTTTCCATTTTATGGTATGATGATGTGAAATACTGTAAAAGTTTGGAAGCAGAGTAAGAAGTATCATTGGATCACAACTTACATGAGAAAGCAGTGGGGTCATATGCAGCAATGATGTTGTTTGGGTACAAAATTAGGTATAATTCATTATAACAAGAACAGTAAGCTCAGCAGGAACATGTGACTCTTAAAAGTAACGGTCCTCTTTGCCCAAAGGAAGAATGCTTAACAACATTCCATTTTACTCTTATAAGCGACAAGCAATTGGAACCTAAACTAGCCCAGTCTAGAATATCAAAGGCCATGTCTGGGTTTCACTTTTATTTTCATTTTCTACTTATACTATTAACATTTTGAGCTATAGGCTATAGCTATACTTCATTAAGATCATTAAGAAGTGAGATTGATGTTTCATTTGGGACAGCTTTCTTACTGCTTCTTAAAACATCTTTTTAATTGCTTAAAAAAACAGTAAAAAAGTCATCTCAAACAAAGCCTGAATGTCTTTTTTTTAGTCACACTTTCTTAAAAATTGTTCTATTCATCCACATTACTTATCATATTAGTTACACTTCTCTGATGAAATATGATTGTTGCTATTAATTCATCAACACTTCATACTTACAATAGCTACAAATTGTGATTAAAAAGTCAAAAGTGGAGCTAAGAACCTTTTTTTTTTGGTGACAAAGAACTGTCCGTTGTCACTCTAACTTAGGCAAAGCACTTGGTAGTCCGTAAACTCCGGTCTGCCTAGCCGAGCAACCCACACCATTCTACTCGGGGCAAACGCTTATTTGGTCCCCCGAAGGGGCACTGCCGCCCGAGGGAATCGAACCCGAGATGGGGGGCACCCACCCAAACTCGCCCACCAACCGAGCTAAGCATCGGTGGGTCTAAGAAGTTAATTTTAACCATAATTTTCTAAAAAGTTTTCAGACTTTTAATTTTTATAGCACTTTTAAAGCTGAGACTCTAGTTCAAATTCCTAATATCGTTTTGTTTTGTGTTATTACAAAGTAAGTATTAAGGAAACATCTTCAGCAGTGCGTTAATCATGTTCACTGAACTTGTGGGAACCTCCAATCTACATTTGCTGATTTCACATATATAATGGCAACTGTAAAGGTGCAGTTCCAAAATCTCAACCATTCAATTCATTTCGATTGCCTAGGATTGAATAATGGCAGAAAATTTATATCTGCGACAAAATAATTATATTGATAACTTCATAGAATTTGCATCCATTGGGGTTTTAGGTACCACAATCATGCCTGTGCTGCACATGAACATGGCGCTGCAATGATGCCACTGCAGAGTCTGAAGAGGCTTCTTTTTTGTGCTTTTCATTTTGTTCCTTCTTTTATTTAAGTTGGGCCCAGCCATGAATGATTACAGGGACAAGAAAGAAAGATGATACATAGTGTCCTCTTTTGTATGAGGGAGAAGAAGAGATGTGGGGGAGGAAAATTGAGCCCCGTCCATTCATTCTCTCTCATCCTTTTCATAGTGGAGAATTTAGCTTTTTATCAACATCATCATCCAAGCAACCTTTTCCTCCTATTCAATCACTGATCAGTACATCTACTTAGGATCTATTTTATTTCTTCAAGAAAAAAAAAATGAAAGCGCACTTCTTAGTTCAAGAAATGACTTTGGATCAAAATTGGTTCTATTTGTTTAGATGCAAGTGTTTGCAATTAACTGGTTTGAGTAAAGTTTCAAAAGCAATCTTTACTTTAAGGAGAGCTTTAAAAGAAGAAATTCATGCTTCGTTTGGGATGGTTTTCTTACTGCTTTCAAAAGCAACTTTTTAATACAAAAATTTTTTAAACTAAAAAAATTTGTACTAACAAGCTGCTTCAAAAAGCAATAAGAAAGCCGTTCCAAACGAAACCTCATTTTCATCCACTTTCAACAGACAAATACTTGAGCTTGGCTTGGCTAACTTCCGAATACAGGTCAAAACAAACTGGCCTAAGAGAAGAAGTAATCTGACTGGAAAGATATTACACATCACTTTGCTCTCATTTGGTTTAGTTTTTATCTGCCACAACATAGATACAAGCTGTTTTTATTATAAAACAGGTAATTTTCTCCCACAATTTTCTTCAAAATAAGCAAAAAATCTCAATCGAAGATAACTATTGTGGCCGAAAAACAAGTTCTACAGAATTCTGATTAAAAAAACCAGAGAAGTATAAACTAAGCAAAGCTCACACTTAAATGAAGTGACTTTGGTTTCAGCTGATAACCAAATATCTGAAGTGTGTCCCTTCACCCACTTTTCACTTTCAATTGTAACAGGCAACCAAACACTTCACCTACTCTTCACTTTCAGGGCTTAATAACAGACAATTAAACAATCTCTTAACAATTCTCCAATGTTAAAAAATAAGAAAGAAAGCATTTTCTTGTGTTAATATTGAATAAACTTACTTTCTGCTAAGAAGAATATCCAAATTTAATGAACTGCATTATTGTGAAGACGCGAAAACTTTATCACAATGTAAATAACAGAGAAAAAAAACCGCAACGAAAAAGCAGCAAGAGGATTTATAGACAAAATCGTTCTAAAATAAATACTGATCCTCTCAAACACTTATCAAAGAAATCAACAGTTTCACGAGTTTACAAGGTAAAATGAAACAACATAGATACATTGATTTTCAGGCTATTGCTTGATAGCCACTAATATGTAACAGTGGAAAGAATGAATGTTATATGCTACAAGGGAAGATAAACAAATAAAAAAATTTCAACTTGCTGAAATGCAGCCATAGATCTCAAAGAAAAGAGTCACCTTTGAAGAGAAAAACAAATCTAACTACCATAAACACACAAGCTTCTTCATTAAGCCATGGAAGGAGCAGACTGGAAAGTGATGCTTTTCTGGCTCGGCAAAGCCAGCATCGCAGTATGATCAAGGAAATCCTTAAGCGCCACCACAGACTCCAAAACTTTCCTCAAATCATCAGCAGAGGGGAAAGAAGAAGCTCCCAATCTCCTGACAGCATAAATATAGAAAGTCAAGCAACCTTTCCTGAACTTAAACCTCGCCATTTCACATCCACTAAGCCCACGAATCAATTTCTTGTTCACATCTCCAAGAGGAATCATGGCTGGCCAAATTCTATCAACAGCGGCCTTCATAGTCTCTGTCTCGAAGACAAAAAGTGCAACTTTAGACTTCTTGGTGCCAAGGCCGAGAGTGAGAGTGTGCCATGCGTGGTGAGCTAGAATGGTGAAGTTGGTAGGAAGGTACATGGTCGTGGAAGGGAAAGGGAGGCCATTAGAGTGGCTTTGATGAGAAGGAGAAATGGCGAGAAGACGAAGGAGTTCTAATGGAGATGAGCGACGGACTGTGAAGGATTTGACGACGAATTGGCCGCCGAATCGAATTCCTTTGACATCTGATGTGGGTTTGAAGTGAGGGTTGGTTGGGTCTTTGTGTTTGATTTTGTGCTTCTTCTTCTTCTTCTCATTCTCCTGCATTGTGGAGTGGTGGTTGGGGGTTGCTTTGGGATGTTTAAGGGACTAAAATCTACTAAGTTGTATTGTGATATCTCGTTAAAGGGAGTTCCATCCAGTTCAATGTTTCTTCGAAGTACCCAAAAATAAATAAATAAAGGTTTTTTTTTTTTAATTTGGCTTGCATTCTGTTACTTGAAATTATTATTATTTTTAAAATTTTGCTCTGTTTTAAGCTTCATATCTTTTGTTTAATCCTTTCTTTTATCCCCCAGCATCTACCTCTTTAAAAAAAGCAAAAATATCTGTCACACGTTTCCTGTAGTTATTCAAAAAATTGAATGTGGTTACTATGTGGATTATTTCGTTATCAGAAATAGATTTATTAACAGGTTGCAACTTGCAATGACTTAAGAAGCTGAATTTTGTTCATAATAGAATGTATGTAGTTTTTTTTAATTCTGTAAGCTTAAAGTTGAGGAGATTCTACTTATAAAAAATTTAATATTATTTCTGTCCACGGGTCTGTTTGGGAAGAAATTATTCTGTGGAGGCCGGACATAGTTCTATGTCTGGAGGCGAATTAGGTGCAGCTACGTCAGTAGTATCGAGCCGCAGTCGGTACTCAACGATGGGGTGACGTGACGCATTCTGATAAGTCTCCGGACGGCGTTCGGTGTCCGCACATAATAACTTTTCATGTTTGAGACAAATTTTTTTATTGCTTGCTTTTCATTACTTTATTATAAGTTTCCTATTATTTTTTAAAAATTTCATTAACGAAAAGTTGTTTTTTACAACCAGAGTAGTGAAATCACTTTTCTCATGGTAAATTTACAACCAACTTTATAAAATATTATAGTTGTCCTTAAAAAAAATATTTATTTGATGTGATTAATCAAATATGAATGATGCTCACATCATAGTTTGGGATTTTAAATATGTAGAATATGAGAAGAAATTATGATTTGGTATGCTGTTTAGGAGCTTAGAGTAACAATATAATAAAAATAGAGTAGAAGTAATAAAATGACATAAAAATTGACATGATTCAAACTTATGGCCTAGGCCCACTATAGAAGAAGTGCAAGAGAGAATTCCTTTGATAATGCCAAAAATAATAATGTAAGGATCTCTCAGTTCTCTCTTTTTTTTTTCTTTTAGTACAAGAAATTGTATAATTATCAATACTTATCTATTTGATGTCTTGTGTGTGTTTTCTTTCCTTAATTCTCTTTCCCTAAAGGTTTGATCACTACTATTTATAGTTAATTTTTTTATATTAAAAAGCTGTATTAGAAAGCTATCCCAAACGAGGCCTTATTCATATTGATTTAAGGACAATTAAATTTAAAATTGAAATCTCAAGCAAAGAATATTTAAAGCAACTAGGATTGTGCTCCAAGAAATTATGCATTATTAAGGGAAATTGGCTATGTAGAGAGCTTTGGAAGCTTTGAGAAATCGTTTTGTGATGTCTAAAACAATTTGGCTAATTATTATCTAATAATATTGTTCTAATAAAGTCATGTGCATGATTGATATACTCTTCCATAATTAGAAGAATTCAAGGTTATATTTTCCCCTAATTTGAACTTTTATAATAGAATAGAGTTTCAAAATGACTTCATATTTCTATACATTCTCTTGACTTTTGCTCATTTGAAAGCATAAATTTGGTTCAATTTTTTGTAATAAAGAAGCAAGGGAGGATGTCCTCATTCATAAGTTTGTTAAAGTGGATAAGAAGAAACCTAAATTGGGTGAGGATTAAACAACTAATGACATTTTATGAAGACCAATATTGATTTAACCTCGATAAATACTATTGATAATATTTTATTTAAAAGCGAAAAGTAAGAGATTTTGTCATTGTCAACAACTCCATAGATGAAAATCATCCGATTGAAGTGCATAATCTTGAGGTAAGAAGCTTGACAGGATCAGAAGACAAATTGGAACATCCATCAACTTGATGTTTCAAATGCATTTTTACATGGCAAATTATCCGAAGAAGTATATATGAAACAGCCAATGGGATTTCAAGATTCGGTCCATCCAAATCATGTATGCAAACTCAAGAAGGCGTTATATGGGCTTAAGCAATCTCCAAGAGAATGGTATTCAACACTATCAACTCATATACAACAATTTGGATTCAAAATGAGCAATGCTGATCCGTCATTGTTCACATATCAAAGAGACAAAATCAGATTATATATGGTCATATATGTAGATGACATTTTATTGACAGGGAATTCCAAAGCAGAGATTGCAAAGCTATTGGAAAATTTACATAATAGATTTGATATGAGAGATCTTGGATCGTTAAATCAGTTTCTTGGGATACAAACAACAGTCACGAAGCATGGATTGATCTTACATCAAAAACAGTATGCGCAACAGATTCTAAATCGGGCAGGAATGCAAGAAACAAAAGCAGTTACAACACCGGCATCTACCAAAACCATTGTCAGCTCAAATTCTCAGGAACCTTATGCAGATGCTCAGAAGTACAGACAATTAATAGGAGCTTTACAGTATCTAACCTTAACAAGGCCAGATATACAGTTTGCCGTGAATCAGCTAAGCCAATTTATGCATACTCCATTAAATGCAAATTATGAAAGCTTAAAGAGATTGTTACGGTATATTAAAGGCTCAACAGCTAAAGGTATTCCTTTATATCGCGAATCACTTACGTTAACTGGTTATGTAGATTCGGATTGGGCTACAAATTCACATGATAGAAAATCGATTACCGGTTACTGCTATTTCTTGGGTAAATCAATCATCTCATGGCAAGTCAAAAAGCAAACAACGGTTGCTAGATCATCAACCGAAGCTGAATACCGAGCACTAGCGACAGCATCAACTGAAGCAATTTGGTTAAGAAGATTGCTTGAAGATTTTCATGTTCCACAAAAAGAACCAACGTTGGTATATTGTGATAATACATCGGCTATCGCCTTAGCCAATAACCCAGTATTTCATGCCCGCACAAAGCATATAGATGTAGATTGCCATTTCATTCGCAATTGCATTCAGAACAAGCAGCTTACAGTTCATCACATTTGCACAAATGACCAGATTGCGGACATATTTACAAAGCCATTGCCTATCATACGGTTCAGAATGTTGGCAACCAAACTGATCATGGATATTCCAAGCTCAGTTTGAGGGAGGATGTTAATTACTTGTACACGTGGCAGCAGTTGTAATTCAATTTAGTATATTTTTTGCAATTTATGAATTACCTGTAATGAAGCTTCTTGAATGTTTGTTCAAAACTTGATTTAGAAATCTATAAATAAGCCACCTAGTCCAAGACGGAGGGCGAGCTTTTCCCGCTGATTACTTATCTGAGCTTTTCTCTTGTTTTTGAATATCTCTTTTCTCATTTGTTTACAGGAGGAAATCCAAGCAGGATGAAGGTGAGGGGAGTTCTCCAATCTCTCCCTTTCTCTCTCTCTCTCTCTCTCTCTCTATCTCTCTCTCTCTCTCTCTCTCTCCCCATCTATCTATCTCTCTATCCTTATATTATTACATTCAAGTGCAGTGCCATCTCCAGCTTAAAAACTCATTTTTCCACTCCAAAATATAATAACTCATCTTCAACCGAATTTCATTGCTTAAAATCAATATATATATATATATATATATATATATATATTCTATGTACATTTTTTCTCAATCGAATTTTTTGATTAAATCTCTAATAAGAAAAAAATGACTTAAATTTATTCTATAATTATAAAATTATTAAAACATTAAACACAACCGAATGAAAAATTTTCTCTCTTTATGTTGGAGTGAAAAATGAACTTTTTCAAATGAGTATGGACTTCAATGAGGTCATTAAAATAAGAAAAATTTGAATCAATGGCTTAGAACATTTCTAATGGGCAACAAAATGAACAAAATATGAACCAAACTATGTTGCAAATATATGAATATGGTGACACAAACATAGTGTCAGGGACCTATGATATGTCAATTATTGAAAATATAAGACATGCATGAATACGTGTTTGGTATTATGATTTTTATATTTTAAAATAATGAATAGAAATTGAATAACAAAATATTAAGAATAATTAAGAAGCAAAAAGTCATTTAACTATTATTTATATTTAAACTATTAATATTAGGATATTGAGATTCGAGCATCGATGTTATATGTCAAGCATTGAAATGGGAAACAATAATACTATAAAGAATCGGACATCGATGTTGTGTAATGGGCATCAAGAATCGATGTTGAGATGACGTCAATCTTTGATGTTGATATGACATTGGATAAATATGAGATGTCGAGATGGCAAAGGGGCATGATTATTGGTGTAGAAATTGTTGTTGTCAAGTGTGAATGTTAACAACATCATACTTCGATGTTTAGATGATTTTGAAATATTAATGTTATGATGGTGTCGGACGTCGATGTTAATATGACATTCGAAGTTGTGAAACCCTAGCCACGACTAGGGGTGTAAACGAGTCGAGTCGAGTTTAGGACCTTGCTCGTTAGATGGAAAGCGAGCTCTAAGTTGAGCTTGTCTCCTGGTAAATGAGCTAGAGCCTGCTCGCGAGCCATGGGCGAGAATTTTTAAATTTAGGCAGGATTTTTAAAACTTAGTCAAAATTTATAAAAAAATATGAAAAGTTTAACATTTAAATAAACTTTGAGCGATTTTTAATATTTTTTTTAATATTTCAATTTAATAAATAAAATAAAATTATTTAAAAAATATTAATATTTATTCAAGCTGGCAAGCGAGCTCACGAGCCGAGCCGGCTCAAGCTGGAACTCGAGCTTGTTTACTAAACGAGCTCAAACTCGAACTCCAGCTCGACTCGTGGGCTCGATAAGCTCGACTCTCGAGCCGGCTTGCGAGCTGGCTCGGCTCCCTTACACCCCTAGCCACGACTGGCTAGAGAGAAATGAAAATGATAATATTAAAAAAAAATGAGTTATTGAGTGCTGAAAATGATTTGGGGTTATGAAAAGAGGAAATAAGAATTTTTTTTAATTAATAAAAATTTTAAATACAATAAATTATATTTAAAAAAAAATTTCATAAAATATTTAAGACATGAATGCTCAATTTTTTTTAAATATTTTTTTAATCTAACAAGTCTAACATGTTTTTAATGCGTGTCATGTCCAATATATGTCATAAACTGCGTACCTCTTTGAAAAAAATTATCAGTGCATCATAAGAATCAGATCATCTCTAATGCACTCTTACAATATAAAAGATGTATAAAACTTGTATACGGCAAGATATTTCTTGACTATTTGGGTGAACTCTCAAGCAGGTTCCTCATGAAGAAGCCCCTTCAAATCAACTCAAAATCACATAAGATAGAAGATAGAAGGGCTAAATCAAGCTCAAATCCAATATCAAATCAAGTCAAACCAGGCTACGTCAAATCAATCTCAATTTTTAGCCATTACAAAGCTCTAAACCTCTGCGATTCCCTCTTAATGCCAAGTTAAAACTTGCTTAATTCATAAGCAAGGAAACAAAAAATTACCAAATTGCCATTACATATTTAGAAATTTCATAAATTCTAAAACTTCTTCAATTATCATGTGAACTTTTTCGAATTGAATTATAACTACTGTAAAATAAAAGAACATGGCAAGCTGGTTTCAAATAAGTCTAAGAACTAGAAGAAACTAAACTTTGGGATACTCAATGAGAGGTTAGAGTAATAGCACAACAAAAGTTGAGAGTAAAAGAAATAAAAGGACATGAGAATTAAAGTAATTTGATCTTGTAGACATATATTCAATATGGAAGGAAAGTGTGATGATATATCTATCTTTTCTCTTTTTCTATCTGTAAAAGGAGTTATATGTATTTATGTATTGGTATCTTTCTCATGTCTCATGTGACTTCACTTTCCTTCATGACCTTCACTTGGAGTTTTAATCACTAATATTAGTAATAACATTGTTTCTAGAGATGAATTATAGTCAATAAACTATTCCCGATAATATCTACTATTATTACATCATAACACTGTCGATGTGATTTGATTTTATCTTGTTTTTAATCTCGGTAGTTATTAAAACATTTGTCATGTTAATCCTCCATTTATAGCATTTGTCTTTATTGTAAGATTTGTATTACATTTGATGATTAATGACAATAGATTTGATAGTTTTGATCTTGATTGTAGAAGATACGAAGCAATTAGTTTTCTTCCCCAAGAGATTCCGCGATTTTAAGATAATTTGGCTTTTCCAAAAGCTTTGGATGTCTCAAGAAATGTTTTGGTTATTGCCAGTTCTGTGTAAAATCTGATTGTGCTGATCAACTAGGTTATATTATTATCTTGGATCTCAATTCCATTGGTCAAGCTCGACAGAGTCCTCCCCCTGCTTCAGTTCGGGTGCTTTGCACATGAAACTTTTTTGTACAACCGTACAACACTGCAGCGCTGTGTTCACAAGCACTTTGACTATGTGTAGTTTGCTTTAAGACAGAAAGAAAGCAGAGCACTGTAGCAATCTAAATGTTGGCACGTCGGCGCTCCACGCCCTGGCGTTGCGGCGTTGTCTGGCAAACTTGAGATGAGGAGTTCAGCAACGCGGTACTCCAAATTTGGCATCACGGTGCTATGAGAAGGGCTAGCAGTTTTCTTTCTAATTTTTCATTAAGGATTGTGTCGTTTAGTGTTTTTGACATGTTTTTTCGTCGTTTGTTTATTAAGAACAATTCATGAAAGAATAGAGATAAGGAGAGAGCGAGAGAAAATGAAGGTATGTACAATTTCTCCTAAATTTTTATAGTGAATTTCTTGGTGTGGGTGGCTTTCCTGATTTCGGATTTTTTCATGTTAAATTCTAGTATTCTTTCTTTCCGTTACATTTTCTCTTTCTTGTTTATATTCGTTGCATGGTTTACTTACCTAACAATTATGTCCAAAATGTCTCAGAGCTAATTATTATACAATAATACAATATTCTTTCCATATTAGCATTTGTATGGCTGATATGCAATGGGTTTGACACTTCTGAGAATTCAACGGTTACATCTAGTTATTCAAATAAGGAACTTTGTTACTAGCTTAGTGACTATGCTTATTTCAAATCTAAATATTGTTATGAGCAAGCAAAGTGGTAAAGAATCTCTCAGTTCTTGAACTGAGCTCATGTGAATAACAGAGAAAGGTAAAGTGAAAACATAGCAGAATAGAAAAGTATTTCTTGTCTTGTTATTGAGTACAGAGGTTACATATTTATAGAAATATTTACAAGGCAATGTATATGCTATCCAATCTTATTGTGCCACGTGTATGGGTTGTTTTGTTGCTGTGGATTTATCTGCTAATATCTCCCCGCAAACTGAGGGGTTCTCGGTGACCGTCAGTTTGAGTCTTAGATGCTTGAATCTTGTAGTTGGAAGAGGCTTTGTAAAAATATCAGCAATTTGGTCTATAGTATTGATTGGATAGATGCGAATGTGCTTGTTTTGGATGTGATCCCACACAAACCGTTGATCTATTTCGATGTGTTTGGTGCGAGCGTGGAACACCGGATTGTTTGCAAGTGCAATAGCGAACATATTGTCACAGTAGATGTCCGTGGGCTGTGATTGATAAGCTCCAAATTCAGCTAGTAATTTGCGTATCCAGATTACGTCGGCTGTTAAAGCTGCAAGAGCACGATACTCAGATTCGGTAGAAGATCGGGCAACTGTGTGCTGCTTTTTGACAGTCCAAGAGATGAGCGTGTCTCCAAGGAAGGAACAATATCCTGATGTGGATTTTCTTGAATGTGGATCTCCAGCCCAATCAGCGTCTGAAAAAGAAATGAGTTGAAGATTAGATTTAACTATAGGTAGACCGAAATTTAACGTACCTTTGATGTAGCGAAGAAGTCTTTTGAGAAGAAAGGCATGTTGAGGTGATGGATCATGCATGTGTTGAGATAGAAGGTTAACACTGAATGCGATGTCCGGTCGGGTCAGCGCGAGGTATTGGAGAGATCCAGTTAGTTTCCTGTAGACAGTGGGATCCGTGAATGCTATGTCCGGCGGAAGATTTGTAGGTGGTTTGGTACACAATGGATTTTGAACTGAGTTACAATTAGATAGCTTTGCTGTGTCAAGAATTGAACTAGCATATTGTTTTTGAGAGAGAAAGAAGCCATTGCTATTCTTTTGAATCTGTATGCCAAGAAAATTATGATTCAAATCAAGCACTTTCATGGAAAATTTGAGATTAAGTTGTTCAAGAATTTTAGCCATAGTTGAAGTACTATTTCCGGTAAACAGAATATCGTCGACGTATATAAGCAAATATAAATGAATATCGTATTTGCAAAACAAAAATAAAGAAGGATCAACTAATCTCCAGGTTGCCTGTTGCTGTAACGCAAGAAATTCATCGGCCATGGCCTTCCTCCATTCGGGATGTTTTACTACTTCTGTGTATGTGTGCAGTGCTGAAATTTCATACTCATTAATATGATTATGAATGAGGTTCAATCGGTGTACAGGATTCAATGAGCCTGTATGAATTCTTGTGATCATATGATGACGTTGCGGAACATGGGCAGCATTTGGTGGGATCTGTTGTTCTGGTAGGGTAGGAGAAGCATTGATTTGGTGAAGTGTATCTGGTTGGTCTGTATATCTGATGATCTCAGAGTTCTGCTTGGGTTTGGATTGTACTGTGAGTTTCTGAATGCTCGAGCAGGGGTATGGAGTGAGCATAGACGTGTATGGGTTGTTTGCTGAAGTTGTACTGGCAGCCTTTTGCTCATGAAAGGGAAAGAGCTGTTCGTTAAATCGTAAATGCCTTGAAGTACTAATTTTATTTGAGGAGAGATCTAAGCATTTATATCCTTTGCACATATCAGAGTATCCCATAAAAACGCATTGCAAGGATTTAGGTTGTAATTTATGACGAGCATGCGATGGTAGTAATGGAAAACAAGCACAACCAAATGTTCTAATTGCATTATAGTCAGGTTTTGTATTGTAAAATAATTCGAACGGAGAACATTTATTTGTGTTGGTTGAAGGCAAACGATTTATAAGAAAAACTGCTGTGAGGACAGCATCAGGCCAGTATTTGTAAGGCATGTGTGCCATGTGAAGCATCGATCTGGTGGTCTCAATAATATGCTGGTGTTTCCGTTCGGCAACACCGTTCTGTTCCGGTGTGTAAGGACATGAAATTTGATGCGATATGCCATTTGTTTTCAAAAAATCAGTAAACGATCGATTAAGATATTCACCTCCACCATCAGTGCGGATGCACTTGATTTGTTTTGACGTATATTTTTCGATGTTTTTCTTGAAATTAATAAATGTAAGAGTGACATCGGACTTGTGCTTAAGGGGAAATAACCAAGTAAAACGTGTACAATCATCTATAAATATGACATAATATTGAAAACCTTGCAAAGAAACATACGAGGCCGGTCCCCAAAGATCAGAATGTATAAGTTCTAAAGCATTTGTTTTACGCAATACAGAATTTGTAAATGGAATTTTATGTGCTTTAGAGACATTGCAAGTAGTACAAGAGTTTGTAAAGTCTATATTCAAATGAGGATTTAAAGAAGCTAGTAACTGTAAAATACTGTTATTGGGATGTCCTAATCTGTTGTGCCAGGAGAAATTGACGGCACGAGCTGTAGAGTAGGCATGATGTGAAGTGTCTCGACTTGTAGTCGGAAGCTTGTACAGGCCATTCCTACACGGCCCTTGAAGAAGCACTTCTTGAGTCGTCAAGTCCTTCAAGGAAAAATCATTAGGATCGAAAACAATTGAGATGTTGTTATCTTTAATAAGTTGGGATATAGAAATTAAATTGTACTGAAGATCTGGAGAGTGAAATAATTGAGAGAGTTTTAGCTTACGATCAGGCAGTGATAACAAACCTGTACCGGAGTTGGCAATGCTTACTGTGCTGCCATCTCCGATGATTACTCCGTCTTGACCTTGATATGGAGCGGAGACAGAGAGGTTGTCGAAGGAGTTCGTTAGGTGTGAAGATGCACCTGAGTCAAGAAACCTTTCTGAGGTGTTTCTTGTATTTCCCGCAGCAAGAGCCGTTGGTTGATTTGTGTTGGCCGGCGGTGTGTAGCTCAGATTCGATCTGTGCCAACATGAGGAGGCCGCATGACCTTTCTTGAAACAAATTTGACAGATCGTAGAGGCATGTGGGTTTGGTCTCTGTGAGTTCGGCATGTTGTGCGGACCCTTTCCGCGAGTGCGCCTGCCTCGACCTCTAGTTGAATAGAGAGCAGTCGTCGGATCTAGACTTGCAGATGTCCGGGACGCATCAGATGCCAAATTAATTTCTTCACTAAGAAGAAGCGCATAGAGATTATCAAGGCTGATAGGTGTTAGCATTGTGCGGATGGCTGTTTTAAATGACTGGTATGAGGGAGGAAGCCCATTGAGGATGTATAATATGATGTCCTCAGTGTCAACAGTAGATCCGGCGGAGGCAATGTTGTCAACTAAAGATTTGATATCAGCAAGATATTGAGTCATGGATGAGTTTTTGAGAGAAATGTGATGTAACTCATTCTTTAGTTGAATTACTTTAGATCGATTTGTGGATTGAAATCGTTGGGCAAGAGTATCCCAAATGGCTGCAGTTGAGTCTAGTTGGATGATGTAGGGAAGAACAGGTGCAGAAATGGTGGAACAAATAGCAGCCGAGAGATTTTGGTCCGTGAGATGCCACTGGACAAACTCAGGGTTTGGCGATGAGAAAGACCCGTCGGAATGAGGGAGAGAACGGGACGGAACGGAAAAATTCGAATCAAGAAACGGTGCAAATCCATTTGCAGAAAAAACTTTTAGGATTTGAGATCTCCATATAGAGTAATTTTCAGGAGAAAGTTGAATTTGAACGATTGATTTGAGATTAGAAACAACAAATTTGAGTGTAGAAGAGAGCACCGGTGGATCTTGTGTGGTGGATGCTTCTCGTTCTTCGATCTGAGATGATCCCGTAGTTGCCATTTAGCGAGATTCTTGATCGCCTGCTTTCTGATACCATGAAGAATCTCTCAGTTCTTGAACTGAGCTCACGTGAATAACAGAGAAAGGTAAAGTGAAAACATAGCAGAATAGAAAAGAAAGAATAAAAAAATAAAAATGCAAAAAAAAAAAAAAAAGCAGAATAGAAAAGTATTTCTTGTCTTGTTATTGAGTACAGAGGTTACATATTTATAGAAATATTTACAAGGCAATGTATATGCTATCCAATCTTATTGTGCCACGTGTATGGGTTGTTTTGTTGCTGTGGATTTATCTGCTAATAAGTGGAAATCCACAAGTTTCTTGTGGCGACGATGATTTCTGCTATGATAGTAGTAAACTGCACATGTTGATTGGCAAGCGATGAATGACTAGAGGATTGACAATGGTGGAACTTGTTGCGTCTAAGGGTGGCTCTCTCCTCATCAAGTGGAGGAGAAACTCATTTATTGCTATGTATAATATGAAAGCTTCGATTACAAATCTTCTTGTAGTTATACAAGTTATAAAGCTTCGATTACAATTACGAGCAGAAATTAGTTGTTTGGTAAATTTTGCCCATGTTACTGTACTACATATTATATGGTTTATTGTACTACATATTACAATTTTTCAGACAAAGCAACTTAGGTGAAAAGGAAGATTCTGAATACTGTCCCTCAGATAATCCAAGGAGAAAAAAATCAACTTAATGCAGAAACTTTGATAGATAAGATAGCAGATTAAGAAAACCCAAACTTTGTTGTAGACACTTCAACCACCTTTCCTCAATTTAGGTGCAAGAAATATCAATTTTGCTTAATTAAACTTGCAGATGTACTATTCTGATAGTGTAACCATATAAGCATATTAAGAAGTATTCAGGTGTTTATATGATGCAATATGGTGTTTTGCAATTACACGCAATGATAAGAATTAATTAAGAAATATTCATCAGATCTGAAACATATTGGGAACTAAAGATAGTAAAATGGAACTTCTGGGGCTGATCATCGAGAAATTATTCTGCGCGAACACTGGACCATTCGGAGGCGAATCAGAACTCGCCATGTCACACGGTACACAGCGGTTCATAGCCACGGTACACAGCGGTACATAGCCGCGATACACAACAAAAAAATGATGTGGTGTGTTGTGATTCATCTCCAGATGACGTCCCTATCCGCACATAATAATTTTACCTAATCAAGAGAGTGAGCTTGTGATATCACTGTAAGGAAATTACCTGTTTTCAAAACATTAGTAATTCCAAATTGAAAGCCAGATTCATGCATCTTGATTTATGCAACAAATATATCAGTTCAACAAAAGTTCAATCCAATGACTTTGTTGAAGTTCTTCTTAAGTATTTTATGTAGATCATCATTGGCACTGATATCAAAGCTTCAAATATAAATATGATCGCTTGATCATCCCTTCAACACCAGATTCAATGGCATCAAATCCTAGCTTTGCTATCTCCAATTCTATATAAAGATTGACACCCTCCATTAAAGGGTATATAGATCTAGAATGGCTTTCAAAGGGGTAACAAGTTCCAGTTATCTACCAGTTTAATCATTAGGGGCAACAATTAATCTCCTTCAACTCCTGTAAATAACCATTTAGGAGATAATATAAAGAACATATTCTCACCTTCTACTTAAAAATCTCCCAAAATATTTCTCAAGTTCTTTTTACTTCAAACTCTGATTTTTTTTTATGCAGACCCTTCACCTATTAAATTCTTTGTTGTTCTTAGATAAATTTGTGCAGAAAGTGATAAAAAGTTTGAGATGACCTTTTCTGATGCACTCTTATTAAAAAAAGCCATTCATTATGGTGTATAAGGCAATGTTTAGTCCCACATTGGATAGAAAAAATATGTTAATGTGGAAATATTATGTGGTTGACCTTCCCTTATATGCTTAAGCATTTTGTTTAAAATATGTTTTCTTATGGGTGTATTCAATTTCAGGCCAATTTTGATATGTCATTGTTTTGTACCGCATCAAACAATATCAAAGCTGAATGTTTATTTGAATCAAGAGATTTATGCAATGTGTGACACTAATGGGTCTTGATTTTTTTACTACTATAATTGAGTAAATTTATGCGTGGTGAATTATATTTGTTTAAAAATAATATGTGGATAGCCCGCTCTCTTAGGCTTCGTTTGGGACGGCTTTTTTACTGCTTTCTAAAACGGAGTTTTAGTACAAATTTTTTTATTTTTGTACTAAAACTCCGTTTTAGAAAGTAATAAAAAAACCGTCCCAAACGAAGCCTTAGGCTACGTTTGGGATGGCTTTTTTACAGCTTTTTAAAACAACTTTTTAGTACAAAAAATAAAATTTTTATACTAGAAAGCTGCTTTAAGAAGCAATAAGAAAGCCGTCCCAAATGAAATCTTATACTTCATTTGGGACAGTTTTCTTGCTACTCTTTAAAGCAGCTTTCTAATAAAAAATTTTACGACTTTATTACAACTTCTTAAAACAATTTTTTAGCACAAAAATTAAAATCTTAAGAAACAGTAAGGAATCCATCCCAAATAAAATCTTAGACTTAAGTTTTTGATTGAAAATAAATTTTACGCACGCATAAATCAAAACCTAATTGTCATTGTATGCAAAATTTTGAAAGGAGAAGTATCATACCAATTAAGACACTTATTGTTCTTTTGAACAAAATAGCACAAACTAAAACATTATTTGCAAATTTCTCTGCAATTGCTTTTTACTTAATTTATAATGTCTGAAATAAAAAAAGAAACTCCTGTGAACAATCAGCTTGAATCAAAGTCTATTAACCTTGATTTCAGGAATAAATCTTTTTATTGAAGTAACATAATGAGCTGTCTACAGTTGAATTGTCTATTTCTCATCACAGCCAGCTAAATTTTAATTGCCACCACAACCACCTATATATCATCATGAACCAAAATTCTTCCATCAAGACATATATAAGTGGCACAAAGCATCTTGAAGAAACAAGCAACTAAATAAAAACAAGTAAATTTTATGTTAGCTTTGCAAAAAAAAAAAAAAAAAATACTGCTGAAAAAAATATAAGTGAAATAGTGCGGGGTTGTTTGGCTATCTATGGTTTTGTTTGGGACAACTTTATTATTACCTTCTAAAGTGGCTTTCTAGTATAAAAATTTTTGTACTATAAAGCTGCTTTAGAAAGCAGTAAGAAAGTTGTCCCAAACAAAATATAACGCTTCTTTTGAGGTAGCTTTCTTACTGCTTTATTTTTCAAACTGCAATTACAGTTTCTGCTTGATTACTCTTAATTTTTTCACTATTTTCAAGAAATTTTTGTACTATGAAGCTATTTTTTTAGTAGCTTTCACAAAAGTTATTTTCTCTATAGCAACTTTACAATCACCTTTACAAAATGTTACAGTCATCCCAAACGGATCCTAAATCACAATTACACTAACTAATATACCAATTAATAATTAATTAGTAATTTATTCAGCCAATTAAACAATAGCTTCTATTTAGAAAAATTAATAAATTAAAAAAAAATCAGTTATGTTAAAAACATTATTCTAAGATGCTTCCTATTGTTGTCTCGATTGAAAGGAATGCTTCATGATCATAAAAGAAGTTGGATGATATTAGAGCTTTTGTTGAGAATTATATTATTTAGGAATATATATATATATATATATATATATATATATATATATATATATATATATATATATATATATATATATATATATATATATATATATATATATATATATATATATATAAAGAAATATTATTTTGATGTTTCAGCTCTTAATTTAAAGAGTTTTATGGATTGTCATAAATTAATATTTTAATCAACCATTACTTAGTAATTGACAACTAATTAAATATAATAGCTTTTATATAATCAAATTAAAACATAAATAATATCAATATTTTTTAATTAACATTTTTATCCAATTAATAGTAATTTAATTTTTCAGTTAATATACTTTATTTAATTAATACCAACTAATGTTAATAATATAAAATTACTAAAGTTTATAAAAAGAATTTTCGGAATTTATATTCTTACAGTATTTTTACTAAGGGATTTGAATGTATGATTTTTGCTGTTAGGCATTAAATCCTGCTACGAAAAATCCCCAATGGTTTCTTAGATACGAAAATCTTATCAGATCCAACCTACCATGATGATTAGTGCTTATATATATATATATATATATATATATATATAAAATAAAATAAAATCATAAATTAATAAAAAATAATTGGATTTCAATGCAATGCAATAAAAAATGATTGAAAAAAACAGCCAACAAAAAAAAGATTTATTTGTATAGAAATTACAATTTTCTCTTCTCTTATTTCTTAGAATTTCTTTTATACCCAATTTATAAATTATATGACAATTCTTTTTCCATTGGATAAAATTTCACTCATATTTTATACAAATTAGAAAGAAAGTACATTACCTTTTTATAGTGTATTCAACCAATGCTTCTTCCTCTTCTTAAATGATGGACAAAATAATTATTTTAGAATGGTCAAAATTCCATATTAACCTCCGTATAGACCCTATTTTTTTTAAGGATGAGTATTTGCCCACCCTTAAAAGTACACGTTTTAGATATCTTGGATATATTGTTCAGAGTGATGGTGAAATAGATGAGTATATTATCAGCAGAATTCAAGTTGGATGGTTGAAGTGGAAGAATGCATCAGGCTTGTTGTGTGATAGAAAATGTAAAGACCATTTTTCCTCCTAGGTTCGTCCAGACGAAGTTCGATCGTCCGGGACGATCGGTACAGGTTGTGCAGGAAAACATTTCTGGCTGTATGGTTCGTCTGGACGAAAATCGGATCGTCTGGACGAAATTCTTACCGAGGGCAAGTCGTACGGGGCAATAATTAATTTCGTATGGACGAAATTCGTCCAGAGCCCAAATCGTCCGGGACGAAGTTGCGATCGTCCGGTACGATCAGTCTGGATATATATTGGGACGAGATTTTTTGAAAAGAAAAGGACATCCAGGAGAGAGAGAAATGAAGGAAAAGAGGATTTTTGAGCGACTCCGGTCTGTTTTCGTCCGTTATTGTAGTTAGAGAAGTTGACCGACTCGAGGTAAGACACATTCCGCCTTTCTCAATTTTCAGAACCGTGAATTTTGACGACTTTTCTATTCCGGATTTTGTTTCCATTAGCGAATTTCGTGTGTTATTCTCTACTGCTTCAGGTTTTACCGCATAACTTTTGGTATGTTTCCGAGATGATGATTGTGCACGTTTTGAGTATTTTCTGGAAGATTTTTATCGGATATTTTGGATTCCGATGTGTTTTAATTGAACTGCAATTTATCAGGATGTTGAAAAATATTTTGTCAGTACAGTAATAATCTTATAATGTTGTTGTGGATGTTCTGTGGTAATTTGGTAAATTTCTGAATCTGTGAATTTTGTGTAAATTCTGTATACTGCCGTTATGCCGCTGAATTTTCGTACGAATTCTAATTTTTCTGAATGGATTCATTGAATGAATTGAAGTATTTATATGCTATCAGAAGGGAGTTATAAGGGGCCAGAATTCGTTGAGATTCTGTCTGTGTCCGGGAAAATCTGAAATCTGAAATCTGAAAATAAGTCTGTTCCGGAAAATTCTGTATATCTGATATGTTCTTGTGATATAAGCACAACGGGAGATATAAGGGGCCAGAATCCGTCGAGATTCTGTCTGTGTTAGGGAAGGGAGGTATAAGGGGTCAGAATCCGTTGAGATTCTGTTAGTGTCTGGGAATCTGAAATCTGTTATGTGATATGTTATTTGAAATCTGATATTTGATATCTGATGATCTGTTCTGTAACTTATCTGATCTGTTTTATGAATTATCTGATTTAAATGATCTGATATGAATGTGATTTTATCTGATTTATGATTTCTGTACGACTCTGATTATTCCGTATGATTCTGTCTGCTCTGTGACATGAAAGCCTTATGATATCCGATTTGATGTGATTTCAGTTTTTCGTATCTGATGTTTGATTCTGATTGAACTGTTATCTGTTCTATCTATTGTACAATTTCTGTATGATTGTTCGAATTATGTAAGGATACTTTTCTGATATGATTTCTGGTGGGAAGTTCTGATTATTTTGATTGGTGATTGATGTCTTGCTGAGCTGTTAGATCATCCTTATTTTTTATGTGGTTTTCAGGTTCTGGAAAAGGGAAGGAGGTCTTGGACTAGACGTTCTGAGTCTGATCTGTGATTAGGTACTTGATACTTTTGATTTTTATACAGTCATGACTTTTCTGTTCTGTTCTATTCTTTCTGTCCGTAAGCCATATATTGTATCTGTACATGATTATTTTGATAAAAGAAAAGATAGATGAACTGTTCTGTGTTTGGATGTTTATAGTAGCTTTGTGTTTTTCTGTCTGTTCAATACTTGGAAGAAAGTCTGAAAAAATTTAAAACTAGATCTTGGATTTGATAGCTGTGTCGCGGTCCGAAGCGAGCGGGATCCGTCCCGGTCAGGTTGGGTCGTGACAAAGCCTTTTAGTGGTATCAAAGCAATAGTTTTGGAATTTGGATTGTAAGACAGAGCTATAGGAAGTGATCTGTGAGTCTGTTTGGGGTAGTTCTGATTTGTCTGGATTTTTATTGTGGTGCTTTTGTGCTTAGTTTTCTGTGTGATCATGGATTTGCCAGACCCTGATATGACAGATGGGCAGAGTGCTAATCAGGCAGCTCCAGTGGGCAGTACTATCCCAGTGGTCGGTTCTGATACACTTTCTCAGTTTACTACATTGATTGCTCAGATGATGAGCGAGACTTAGAGTAGAGCCTCTACTGTTCGATCTGAGGATATAGATAAACATATGCAGTTGTTTCCGAGATTGAAACCTCCGAGGTTTGAGGGCACTGTTGAGCCCAGAGTAGCTGAAGAATGGTTGAGAAGATTAGAGAAGACTTTTGACGACATGTAGTGTCCGTCGGACAGGAAAGTACCGTTGGCAGTTTTTCTGTTGGATGGGGAAGCAGAGTGCTGGTGGATAGGCCAGCAGGAGGAGAAATTCCAAGGGAAGCTAAATTCTTTGATTACTTGGGAAGAAATTTCTGAGGAATTCTGATTGTGGTTTGTACCTCCTTCTGCACGACAACATATACAGGAGATTTTTCTGAGACTTATTTAGGGGAGCAGGACTGTGATGCAGTACGAGGTCGAGTTTACTGCCTTAGCCCGATATGCTCCGCAGTTGGTGAGTACTTCTGCTGAGAAGTGCTATCGATTTCTGAGGGGACTACGAGATAGTCTGAGGCAGTCCCTAGTACCATTTCACATTTCTGATTTCTCTGAGCTTGTGAAGAGAGCTCGTTTGATAAAGAATGATCTGATGGCTACTCAGCAGCGGTGGACTGCGAGTAGGAAGAGGTTCGGGGGTGATACTTCTAGTAGTGGTTCCTCTGGCAAGAGGAGATTTGTTTTCGGAGACCTCAAGAGGAGTGGACAATCGGGATCCACTGCAGTTTCTAGTAGTGGAAGTACGACCAGTTTTGGATCTGTCAGTGGGGCACCTGTGTGCCAAAGTTGTGGACGACGACATTTTGGCCAGTGCTACAGGATGACTGGTCAGTGCTTCAGATGTGGTCAGCCAGGATATCAGATCGCAGAGTGTCCACTGGCTGGATTTGAAGTGGTACTAGACCTGTTGGTTCAGCAGGAAAGCCGAGGATTGTTCCTCCACGCACTGTGACTGAAGGAGACCACCCATTGTGTCACGACCCGACCCGAGACGAGACGGATCCCGCCCGCGCCGGATCGCGACGGAGAATAGCTAACCAGGATCTAGCTTTGGAGTTTGGTTCGGAACTGAATCTTCCAATCAATTAATTCAAACAGACAAACAAACACAGAGCTACTAAAAACATCAAATGCAGCGGAACAAAACATCTATCTGAATTCATTTCCTCAAAATAATCATCTACAGAACAGTACATGGCCTTCAACAGAAAGAAAGACAGAACAGAAAAGCCATGACTGTACAAAAATCAAAAGTACAAAAGTACCTAATCTGATCAGACTCTGAAATCTAATCCTGGACTTCCTTGCCCTTCCCAGAACCTGAAAAATACCAGAAAGCAAGGGTGAGCTCAACAGCTCAGCAAAGCAACAAACCTCCAATCAAAATCCTCAGAAACTCAAAACCAATACAGCAGACAAATCCGTACAGAAATCAGAACGGAATCGGACAGATATCAAATCAACAGAACGGTACGGAAACAGAAGTCGTATTAAATCAGAAACAGAACAGATCAGACATATCAGATCAACAGAATCAGATTCGTACAGATCATATCAGAACAGAATAAACTCAGCATATATCAGATATCAGATATTTAATTAATAGCTAAATGTGCCCCCGGCACCAGAATAATAGCTGAGTAATTAATAGCTAAGTGTGCCCCCGGCACCAGAACAAATGTGCTTATAGCACCAGAACAGATCAGATGTGCTTCCAGCACCAGAATATATAAATAGTGCATATAGCACCTAAACAGATTTTTCCTCGGATCCGGAACAGAACAAATATCAAAATTTTAGATTGAGCTCATTTCAGATTTTCCCGTTTCACTAACTGAATCTCATAGGATCCAGGCCCCTTATAACTCCCTTTCCATAGCATATACAGATAGCATATCAATTCAGAGAAAATCCGGACAAATCAGGAATTACTCAAAAATCGGGCAGCACAACGGCAGTGTACAGAATTTACACAATTTTCCAGAAAATCAAAATTCACCAAATTCGCACAGAATATAGATATCAACATTTCAGAACATTTATTCTACCGCACAGAGAATTTCCAAGTTCACAGAAAAATCCAGTCGACTAAAAACACAGTCGAATCAAAAATATCCGGACAAAAATCTTCAAAATATAGTTAAAACGTGCACACCCGGCACGGCAACGATATACAAAAAGTTACGCGGTAAAAACTGAACCGTTCAAAAGATACGGACGAAAATCGCTAACGGAAACAAAATCCGGACAGAAAATACCGCCAAACACGACGGTTCTGAAAATTTAGAAAGTCGGATTGTGCCTTACCTCGTGCACAGCAATTTCCTCAACAGTCTCCTCGGACGAAAACAGCTCGGCGTCGCCCGAAAATCCGCTTTTCCACTTTTTCCTTCGTTTTTCTCTCTCCTCAGCTTTTTCTCTCTCTTCAAAATATCTCATTTCTATATATATCCAGACTGATCATCCTGGACGATCGAGCTTCGTACCGGACGATCCATGAAGAGAAAAATTTCGTCCAGACGAAAATTACGTATCGTCCCTGGCGAAGGGTTCTCTGACTTATTTTCGTCCAGACGATCCCGATTTCGTCCAGACGAACCATACAGCCAAACATGATTTCTCTACACAACCTGCACCGATCGTCCCGGACGATCCAACTTTGTCCAGACGAACCTGAAGCAAAAACTGATATTACACATTGGTAGTTAGAGGGAGCCTAATAGTTCAGTAGCTTCAGCTCCTATTCAGCCACGTGTGTACAGTTTGAGTCAGCAGGAGGCTCGAGATGCTCCGGATGTGGTGATATGTATGATTTATATTTCTGATCAGCCCTGTCGTATTTTGTTTGATTCTGGAGCCAGTCACTCGTTTCTTTCCGAGCGTTGTTTTGATGCTTTGCATCCGGAGTCTGTTTTGCTACCGGTTTCTCTTTCTGTTATTTTATTGGCTTGAAGCAATTTGATCAACCGGAAGTTTTGTTTTTGTGAGATTGATATTTCTGGCAAGAAGTGGAAATTGAGTTTGATTTTGTTGTCGATTTCTTCTTACGATGTGATTTTGGGTATGGATTGGTTGAGTATTTATGAGACCCAAATTGACTGTTTGAAGAAGCAAGTGAGCTTGCTTATGGATGGAGAAAGATGTGTATTTCAAGGATTACGAGGTGTTCTATCCTGTCCGATTTCTGTATTGGAAGTCAGAAGAATGTGGAAGAAGGGTTGCCCGATATTTTTGGCTTCTGTACGGGATATGAACATAGATGTGGGTTCTCTTTCTGATATCCCGATTGTACGAGAGTTTTCTGATGTATTTCCTGAGGAGTTGGTTGGCTTACCTCCAGATAGAGATGTTGAGTTCTCTATTGATGTTTTTCCGGGTACAGCTCCGATATCGAAAGCTCCGTACAGAATGGCACCGAAGGAACTTTCTGAGTTGAAAGTTCAGCTCCAGGAGTTGGTGGATAGAGGATTTGTTTGTCCTAGTGTTTCTCCTTGGGGAGCACCTGTACTGTTTGTGAAGAAGAAGGACGGAACACTCCGTATGTGTGTTGATTACAAAGATTTGAATAAGGTCACGATCAAGAACAAGTATCCCTTACCACGGATTGATGACTTGTTTGATCAACTTTCTAGCTCTTCTGTATTTTCGAAGATTGATTTGAGATCTGGATATTATCAGGTGAAGGTGAAGGAAGCGGATGTGTTGAAGACAACTTTCAGTACTCGGTATGGGCACTACGAGTTTATGGTTATGCCATTTGGGGTAACCAATGCACCTGCTATTTTCATGGATCTGATGAACAGAGTGTTCAAGGAGTATCTGGATCAATTTGTAATCGTCTTCATCGACGATATTCTGGTGTATTCTGCTTCTGAGAAAGATCATGCTAGACACTTGAGCATTGTGTTGGAGACTTTGAGGCAGCATCAGTTGTATGCTAAGTTCTCCAAGTGTGAATTTTGGCTGAAGAGCATTTCTTTTCTGGGGCATGTGGTGAGCGGTGAAGGTATTTCTGTTGATCCCCAGAAGATTCAAGTTGTTACGAATTGGCCAAGACCTACTACGGTATTTGAGGTACGTAGTTTCTTAGGCATGGCAGGATATTATAGAAAGTTTGTGAAGGAATTTTCTCAGATTTCTACACCTTTGACGAGACTGACTTAGAAGTCAGTAGCTTTTGTTTGGACTTCAGAGTGTGAGGCTAGTTTTCAGAAGTTGAAGGATTGTTTGACTTCAGCTCCAGTGTTAGCACTTCCGTCGGGTACGGAAGGATTTCAGGTGTTCAGTGATGCTTCACTAAAAGGGTTGGGCTGTGTTCTGATGCAGCATGGTAGGGTAATAGCTTATGCTTCAGACAGTTGAAACCACATGAAAAGAATTACCCGAATCAAGATTTGGAATTGGCTGCAGTTGTTTTTGCTTTAAAGATTTGGCGTCACTACTTGTATGGCATCGGATGTGAGATCTTTACGGATCACAAGAGCTTAAAGTACATATTCACTCAGAAGGATCTGAATTTGAGGCAAAGAAGGTGGCTTGAGTTGATCAAGGATTATGACCTGATGATTCAGTATTAGCCTGGCAAGGCTAATGTGGTAGCAGATGCTCTGAGCAGTAAATCTTCTGGATTATCATGTATTCAGCTCACTTCTGATGACTATTTAATACGAGACATGGAAAGATTACAGTTAGAGGTGATTTCCTCTACTGGTGCGGATTCTGGTGTTTTGATGCAGATGAACATTCAGTCTTCCCTGGAAGAAAGGATTCAGGAAGCTCAGAAGTCGGATTCTGATTGCTTGAAGTTAATTTCTCAGATTGAATCTGGTAAGAAGCCTAAACTTCGAGTTTTTGATTCTGGTGTTCTTTTCTGTAAGAACAGGTTGTGGATTTCTGTGTTTGGATATTTGAGGAAAGAGATTCTGTACGAATCTCATCATTTAGGCTATACGATTCATCCGGGAAGTGGCAAGATGTACGGAGACATGAAGAATTTGTTCTGGTGGCCTGCAATAAAAAAGGATGTATCAGACTTTGTTTCGAAATGCGAAGCTTGTCAGTTAGTGAAGGCAGAGCATCAGTGACCAGGAGGTCTTTTGCAATCGTTGCCTATCCCTGAGTGGAAATGAGAGGATGTAACGATGGATTTTGCCATGAGTTTTCCTCGATCAAGGCAAGGGCACGATGCCATTTGGGTGATTGTGGATCGATTGACGAAGTCTGCATATTTTCTTTCGATCAGGCAGACGGATCCGGTGGATAAATTGGCACAGGTATATATGAAGGAGATTATCAGATTACATGGTGTGCCTAAAGTGATTGTATATGATCGAGATGGACGGTTTACTTCCAGACTTTAGAAGGGTATTCAGCAAGGATTGGGTACGAGGTTTCATTTCAGTACTGCTTTTCATCCGCAGACTGACGGACAGTCTGAGAGAACTATCCAGGTACTGGAAGATCTTTTGCGATTATGTGTTTTGGATTTTGGAGGAAGTTGGGAAGATCATATTCCTTTGATCGAATTTGCTTATAATAACAGTTTTCAGTCCAGTATTGGTATGATACCTTATGAAGCTTTGTATTGCCGGAAGTGTAGAACTCCTTTGACTCTGACTGAGGTAGGAGATAGATAGGAAATGGGTGCTACATTTATAGATGAAACTGTTATGAAAATCAACTTGATTAAAGAAAGATTGAAAGCTGCACAAGATCGACAACAGAAGTATTACAATCAGAAACACAGGTTTGTTGAATTTTAGATTGGTGATTTTGTGTATGTCAAAGTCAGTCCGATGAAAGGAGTCAGCAGATTTGGAAGGATGAGCAAGCTTAGTCCAAGATATGTTGGACCTTTTGAAATCCTTGAAAGGATTGGTAAGTCTGCTTACAAACTGTTACTATCTGATCAGATGTCTGATGTGCATAATATTTTTCACATATATACTTTGAGAAAGTGGATATCTGATTCTGAAAAGAAATTGTCTGCTGATGAAGTGGAGATTCAGGAGAATCTAAGGTATGAAGAAGAACCTGAGTTAATTTTGGCTTATGATGTTCGTAAGTTAAGAAATAAATAAATTCCTATGGTTAAAGTTTAGTGGAAGCACCGAACAGCATGAGAAGCGACTTAGGAGAAGGAGTCGGACATGAGGCAAGCATATCCGTATCTTTTCTGACTGAGTTTTGGTTTGGCAATGTCGAGGACGACATTTTTTTGAAGTTGGGGAGATTGTAAAGACCATTTTTCCTCTTCCTCCCAGGTTCGTCCGGACGAAGTTCGATCGTCCGGGATGATCGGTACAGGTTGTCCAGGAAAACATTTCTGGCTGTATGGTTCATCTGAACGAAAATCGGATCGTCTGGACGAAATTCTTACCGAGGGCAAGTTGTACGGGGCGATAATTAATTTCGTCTGGATGAAATTCGTCCAGAGCCCAAATCGTCCGGGGCGAAGTTGCGATCGTCCGGTATGATCAGTCTGGATATATATTGGAACGAGATTTTTTGGAAAGAAAAGGACATCCAGGAGAGAAAAACAAAGGAAAAGAAGGAAAAGAGGATTTTTGAGCGACTCCGGTCTGTTTTCGTCCGTTATTGTAGTTAGAGAAGTTGACCGACTCGAGGTAAGGCACATTCCGCATTTCTCAATTTTCAGAACCGTGGATTTTTACGACTTTGCTGTTCCGGATTTTATTTCCGTTAGCGAATTTCGTGTGTTATTTTCTACTGCTTCAGGTTTTACCGCATAACTTTGGTATGTTTCCGAGATGATAATTGTGCACGTTTTGAGTATTTTCTGGAAGATTTTTATCGGATATTTTGGATTCCGAGGTGTTTTAATTGAACTGCAATTTATCAAGATGTTGAAAAATATTTTGTCAGTACAGTAAAAGTCTTATAATGTTGTTGTGGATGTTCTGTGGTAATTTGGTAAATTTCTGAATCTGTGAATTTTGTGTAAATTCTGTATACTGCCGTTATGCCGCTGAATTTTCGTACGAATTCTAATTTTTCTGAATGGATTCATTGAATGAATTGAAGTATTTGTATGCGAATCCGTTGAGATTTTGTTTGTGTCCGGGAAAATCTGAAATCTAAAAATAAGTCTGTTCCAGAAAATTTTGTTTATCTGATCTGTTCTGGTGCTATAAGCACAACGGGAGATATAAGAGGCCAGAATCCATCGAGATTCTGTCTGTGTCAGGGAAGGGAGGTATAAGGGGTCAGAATCCGTTAAGATTCTGTTAGTGTCTGGGAATCTGAAATCTGTTATATGATATGTTATCTGAAATCTGATATTTGATATCTGATGATCTGTTCTGTAACTTATCTGATCTGTTTTATGAATTATCTGATTTAAATGATCTGATATGAATGTGATTTTATCTGATTTTTTATTTCTGTACGACTCTGATTATTCCGTATGATTCTGTCTGCTCTGTGACATGAAAGCCTTATGATATCCGATTTGATGTGATTTCAGTTTTCCGTATCCGATGTTTAATTCTGATTGAACTATTATTTGTTCTGTCTGTTGTACAATTTCTGTATGATTGTTAGCAAAGGCCGAAAAACAGACAAACCCAAAATACAAAAAAAGGGTCAAACAATATCCAACGAGTTGACAACCAATGATGAAAAACAACCAATCAGACTCAATAAATGGCAAGATGCTTCCAGCACCACTCCGTAGCCAGGCAAGAGCCATCTAATAGCGGCATCATCCACAAAATACAAGCAACATCCCACAAGCCACACATGCAACCACCGAGCACGAAAGCATGACCATCAAAGCCAACAAGGTGGTGAACAGAGAGCCGCCTCATCATTGTCTAGAACACCAATTAATTCTACATAATTGAATCATACCACATCGAAAGAGAAGAGGTAAACCAAAAGAACTATTTTTTCTTAGTTTTACTTCTACGCCTTTTTCCATCACCACTTGATTTTGCTTGATCAACAACGCATCCCACCATGAAACTACACATATAATGAGACTCATATCCATGCTCACTGAAATCATCATCCCCCTAAGCCAAGGTAAGTGAATCGTTTAGTCAATCAGATTGATCCAACCTTGAGTTATTCAATGACATAGCCATATGGGCTTTTAAATCCTCATTGGACATAACCAAAATTGGAGATAAGGACGGCTCTAATGAAGTCAAAGGTGAGTCAAGAGAAGAGGATGACTCATTCAAACTAACCTTATTAACATCACATACATCTAATTTGAGACCACCCACAATGGGACAAGAAACATTAGCGGTTTCAACATTCACAACTGTATTAACATCAGAGTTACCAACATCAATGGAAGGCACGACTATTCCAAAAGCATGGAGAGACAGGTTAATAGGTGGATTCGAAGCTATAGGATTAGGATTAAGACTAACAGAAGCATCTTGAACATTCACACCAGCCTCCTCCTCAACAACAACATGTGCATCATTAGGAGGAAACTCAACATAATGGATTATTGCCAATTGATTAGCCTCTAAATAAACATTACCCTGAATCACTTCTTGCACGGGAGTGACCAATTCCAATGAAGGATTAACATCATCAGGTACCACATTTTTCGAATGACCTTCATCGCTATCAACCTCCATTTCATGCACTGGTAGACCAACATTATCATGAGAATCTCCACCACCCACATTAGCCTTTAAATGAGGATGAAGAGAGACACATTCTTTTCTAGTATGACCTAAAGCTTTGCAATGATCACAAAATGAAGGAAATTCATCCATCAACACAGGTTGAACATAACCAAAATATTCAAGACCCAACCACACCTTATCAGAATACCATTTTGTAATATCAAGTTCAACCAAAACTCTAGCAACTAACGACCGAGACCCCACAACCGTAGCATTATCAATTCGAAGAGAACGTCCAAAAAGAGCCCAGAGACCATGAAGAATCCAGGGAGAGAAGAAATGCATACGCAAATTTGGGAAGGAGAACCAAAGTGGGATAATGGGGGATTCCTCAGAAATGTCCACAAATGGAGATCACTTAATTAATTTCATAAAACAGTTATTAACAAAGTAGGGTCGATGAGCAAAGACACGATAGTAATCCATATCACAACACCAATTTAATCAAAACATGACAAGAATTGAAAAGGGTGACAGAAAATTCCCCAGAAAGTTTTAAGTTGAAGAAAAACTTCTTAATTGCATCCAAAGATGGGCTATGGTTAGGGAAATAACAAACAAGAGAGAAAGTAAAGGGGGTTGCAAGAGCCAAAACCTCTTACTCCGAAATCCACAGAGAAGGTAAACCCCAAAACAAAGCCGGCTTAAGGTCCGCAAAGGTCACATATGAGGAAGACCCCGTTAGGGTATCAATAAAAGAACGAGACTTGGATTTACCATCCAAAAATCTATGGTCCTCCAACCGGACAAGATTAGGTGCCATAACAAAGCACCAAACAAAGAAAATCCAAACCAACAACCAACAAGGAAGACATGAAAAAAAATTCCAACAAAATAAGAATCTTCTTTGATCGAACAGAAGATATCATGATCAACACAAACCCGCCCTAGGTCGGAGGCAGGCGGAGAGCCGAAGAACCCTTGGGCTGATGCTAGATGAGAGAAAGGCGACGAGAGGTGGCTAGGGCAAAGCCCTAGCAGCGCCTCAAGTGTATCGGGGAGAGACGAGCTCAAGTGGATATGATTAGAATGTTGAAGAAGAAGAAAGTTGATGTGCAATTAAGGTTGCTATATATATATAAGATAACATTGATTGCTATGTAATTAAGATTACAACGTAGGTCAAGATACAACAATGATAGTGATACAAGTAAGGTTGATACGAAGGTTTAAATTCAATAATGATTATGTTATAAATAAGAATTTGATGAAGGTATGGGGAAAGATATAAGCTTATAGAATTTCCCAAAAAAAATATTGGCTCTTATGGACTTGGAAAACCCGATGCTTTAATGAAAACCACTTGTAGGTTGTCTCAAATGCTTCATGCTGCTATACTAAACTAAAAAAATCATACATGATCTTTCACGAGTCAAAATGGAACTTTTATTTGGTTCGGTCACCTGACGTAGCTTTACGTTTGGACGCCAGTAAAATAATGCCACATGTTCTCACTATTTACCGCGCGGCCTGACAACCCCGACCCGGAACGGAAATGGGATTGCTATGTTCGCGTGTTGCTAGGTATTGCTCGGTATTTGCTCGGTATTGGTCGATTTTGCTCGGCAATAACGAGAAATACCATTTTATGATGACCAATACCGAGCAATACCGAGTAATACCGAGCAATACCTAGAAAAACTGAGTTTTTCTCGATATTGCTCGGTATTGCTCGTTATTTCTCGGTATTGCTCGGTATTGGTCTTCACAGAGCGATATTTTTCATTATTGCCAAGCAATACCGAGCAATACCTTGCAATACCGAGCAATACCTAGAGCAATACCGAGCAATACGCGAACATAACAATCCCAGGTCAAGTCGTCGGGCGGCGTGGTATTGAGTAAGACCACGTGGAGACATGCTATTGGCATCCGAACGTAAAGCTACGTCAGGTCACATGACCTAATAATTGTTCGTCAAAATGAGATGTTATTTTGGTAAAATTTTCATTTTGTTTTCTGTTGGGATTTTTGAGGGGTGAAATTTTTAAAAGGATTAGCTTTTATGTAAGATTTAGAAGAAGGAACGCAGTTTAAATAAAATTTAAAAGAAGGATCAAAAACATAAATTAGAAGTGAGTTTTTAAGAAAACGTGAATCAGAACATCGCTTTCATGAAAAACATAAATATTAATTGCGTTTTTAATAGAAAACGTGATCTATATATGTGTTTTCTACTTAAAACCCTTTCAATTTTTATATTTTGACATTTTCTAATATTATAAAGTATATTAGATATTAAATAAAATTAACTAAATAAATTTAATATTAGATACATTATTAAAAATATTTAATATTAGATATTATTAAATATATCAAATGTGATATTAAATTAAATATTACTAAATTATCTCAATTTTAATATTAAACTAAATATTATATTATTATATCAAATTTAATTACTTTGAAATATCACACTTGACTCCAACTAAAAAAATGAATTAAGAAATTAGGGCATGAGGGGTCAGGATGTAAGCTTGATAAGCGTAGACTCTAATCATAAATAAGTTATATTCTCATGATATAATGAGAGCATAAAAATATTAAAATAATAGAAAATTTCAAAGTAAACATACCAATAATTTTGCATGAATTAAAGTATATGTAAAAAATATCTTTAGTAGGTGTGTCAATATTTGACACGACACGAGAACCCGACCCGATTTCAAAACGGGTCTGGTTCGGGTTCCAGAAATTGACACGTTTGAAAAACGGGTCGGGTAAGGATTGACCCGACGGGTTGTCAGGTCAACCCGCGAACCCGTTTTAACCTAACCCGCTGACCAAGCCCGCCTCGCTGCCGCACGAAAAACGGATCGCCTCCGCGCGACGGTCCCGCGACCGCGTCGCGCGACCGCCCCGCGACGGCTCTGCTCAACCGCTCCACGCGCGACACCGCGTGACCAAGCTCCGCACGACCCAACGCGACCAGCTTTCCCGGGTCGGGTCTGGGTTCGCATTTCCGACCCGTTTACCTAACCAGATTGGGTTAGGGTCGACCCGTTTGAACCCGGGTCAGTTCTGGGTCCGACCCGAACCCGACCTGTGACCCGAAATTGACACCTCTAATCTTTAGGTTGAGAAAATAATAATTAATAAATTTGAAAGCTAGGGTAAAAAATGTTGTTTGGGATTTATTTATTTTAAAAAATAGTTGTAAAATTAAGTTATTTATTTTTCTATAAATAAATTATAATTTTCATAAATTAGTTATAATCAATAACGTATATTTGGAAAAAATTGACGGTTAACCCCTCTAGTCAATCTGAACCGTTCCAATTAAAACAAATTCTCCAATCTGACGGCAAAGAAATTGCATGCTAACCTGTCATACTCGCCGCCATAAAGAGGCGCCGTTTAAGATTTAAATTAACTGTTCGGTAAAGTTAACGGCACCATAATACGTCCCGCTCCACTTTCGCCAACGGCCCCCGAGCGGACGGCTCCGTCAACCGCCGTCAAGCGGTGCCCTTCCTCTTTTTTTTTTTGGATTATTTATTTTATTTCACTCTATCTGCCCTTCAACGGGCGAGGGTTTTTGAACGGCCACGACTCGAGGCAGAGCTTTCTTAGATGCTGAGTTTCGATAACCTCTCCTGCCGCCGATGAGCTTGCTTTCCATCTACGCCTCCGCCTTCGCCTCCGCCTCCATCTACCTCTAAATCTCTTTCTGCGGCCTATAGGTTTTTTGATTTCCGGATCTTATTGTCGATTCCGTGTTCTTTGTGGTTACCGTTGGAAAGATCATAGTTCTTGATTTCCCACTCTAAAGCCGTTGCTTCCATAGATCTTGATCCGAAAGCGTAATATTTGAGAATCCATTTGTTCTTATGATATCTTTGCTTGTATTTTTAGTTTGGATTCGTTTGTCCTTGGAATTGTGTTCTGCTGTTGTGGTCTCATTGTTGAAGTTAGGGCTTTCGGGGTTTTCCATCCAGGTTGCTGGTTTTGTGATTTGATCGGTTGAAGTCATGTATCTTATGAAGGCAGAGGAAAGCTGTGCGGAGAACAAGCAATCGGTTACCCCATCAGGATCGACGATCTCGGAGGGAAGCAATGGATTCTCCAGAATGTCGGCTGCTGGATCAAGCCCGGCAAGCTCTTCGCCTTCTCATAGGTAATTCAGGATTGAGAATTAAATGAGGGAGTTGGGTTAAGTTCCAATTTCTTTTTTTTTTTTTTGGTGGGAATTGAGCCAATTTAGGCAAACTCACACACATCACATACGAAAGCTTTGAACCCAAGACCTCTTGCTTGATAACCAAAATTCACAACCAACAGATCAAGATAAGTTGTGTTTCCAATTTCGGTGTAAATAAACTATTAGATTACTGTAATTTTTGCTAAGAAAAATATTTTCTAGGCATTAGTCTCTTCTATAGAACCTTCCGTTCATTTGATACTAAAATTAAGTTTTATTTATGGGTTCTTAATAAACAATGAAGAATCAGCTCATTGAATGATAGATGAAGTTTTAATGTTTTTAATCCTGAAAATAGCGAAATTGTAACTTATTAATGGAAAATCCATAACTATAACAGTCAGAAAGGAAAATTTGAGAATCTAATACTCTATAGACGAGCCATCATTTTTACATGTTTTTTGTTGGAGACTCCCACTCCATTGAACTCGGCTTTTTTGTTTTCTCTATTGTAAGTGACTCTATTCTCATCTTAGTGTAGCATGGTGACCAAACGTTGCTAAGCTTGGAATTGAAAGCAACTAATATAGCAATGCACCATGAAATGAAACAAAAGCAAATGAAGTTTGTTTGATCATTTGAATTTCTAGAAGGAAGTTATAGAATTTTTTTTTTCATTTCCTCACTCAACCCTGTACATGCCGTAGCCTACTTACTTCTGTATGTAGAGTTTTTAAGGACATGTTTGGACTATTTTCCATTTTTTTACTATTTAAAATTTGGATAAAACATGTTTGGTAAGTGTTTAATAATTATTTTTTCTTAGATATTGATTGGGATTATTTTTTTTTTCACAATTTTTGTTTTTAAAATTTGGATAAAACATGTTTAGTAAGTGTTTAATGTGTTTTTATTTTTTGTCTTTGAAAATGCTTACAACATTTTAGTTGTTTTCAATTTTTTTCAAAATGGTTATTTTTCTCCCTTCCCCGAGCTCCATTCCTATGGTCTTGAGCATCATCGATGCACAAGCTCTGATGTCCCCTGTCAAGCATTCTTCATCTTCGAGCATTTTTCATTTGGTGTCCCCTAGCTTTGTCATTAAGTTCTTGAGCCTGAGATCTATCAAGTGTCGTTGAGCTCCATCAACTGTGACCATGAGTTCGTCAATGAGCTCCATCCGACATACCTAAGATCTATCCCCTAGTGTAAGATCTATCCTCAAGCCACCTTTGCCTTCCACATCCATACTCTTTGTCCTAAAAATTATCCCGAGCTTTCTCCCCAATACAAAAAAAAAAAAAAAAATCTAAGATGCCAAGCAAATTTTATTTCACCTTAAAACAAAAAAAAAAAAAAAATAAAAAAAAAATAAAAAATAAAAAATGAAAGCAAAAAGTGATCCTAAAGGCCTCCTTAGTAAATCTATGTTGTTTTATACTCTTTACTATCCTTAGTGATTGATCTGTCTCAATCTATAATAATATTAAGTATTTGTATTAGTAATTATATATATTATGTTAATTAGTCTTAATTAGCCTTTGGTTATTGATTTTAAGTATATGATCATAAATTCATAATTATTGTCCTCAATTTAATCTTTAATATATCATTTCAATTAAATTACTAATCTCATAGCTTTTACTTTAAATGTACATAACATTAAATCTTTCTTTGTTATTCTCTTTTAAAGTTTATTTAAATCATAGTTTAATATTTTCTAAATTTATTTCAAAATATAAGGTCATAAAATTTTAAATTTAGCTTTCTTAACATCTCCTAAATTTTAAGTAATAAATTTATTTTTACTTTTATTATGATTTATCATATGTTAAAACTTATATGAACCAATATATTTCAAATAATCATAATTTAATAAGTAATCATAGGAGAAGATATAGAGTTTTATCTTAATTCAAAAAGATGATAGAAAAATAACATTGATTTGAATCTATTGATATAAAGTTCCTTAATTATGTTCATTAGAAATTTCAAAATTTAATTATTTCTATCATTACATTAGTTAGCTATCAAATTTCAAATCTTAAATCTCAGGTTGTAGGAAAATTAAAAATCTTAACATAAATCTAAATATTTTTTCTGCTTTCAATACAACAACAAGCCTTTATTCCACTACATGGGGTCGACTACATGAATATT
Source organism: Dendrobium nobile (assembly GCA_022539455.1). Taxonomy (NCBI): domain Eukaryota; kingdom Viridiplantae; phylum Streptophyta; class Magnoliopsida; order Asparagales; family Orchidaceae; genus Dendrobium; species Dendrobium nobile. The sequence goes on along the minus strand of CM039723.1, from coordinate 13,695,529 downwards.
ATTTCTCATTGTGTTCTATTAAGATTTAACAGTCAAATTCTCATTTAAATCTAATAAAGAAGGGTTATTTCTAATACTTTATAATCAATTCTTTTTAGGTCTATCTTTAGTTCTCAATATAAAAAATAAAATTTGGGTTTACCTTGACTAATAGAAGAAAGAAGAAGAATTGATCTACTTGCTTGTATGGTTTCATAATCACTCACATCCGATCTATTTCTCCCGCTTAATTGTTTTGTTGATTGAGCCTTTGTTGTTCTCGTAATTCTCTTTGCTTTGCTCGAGCTTCCTCTTGTTCGATCAAGCCTGCAGGATCATTCACGATCTCCTTCTCTGTATCGTTCTCACTATCTCTTACTCTTGCTTTGCCTCTTTGTCGTTCGATTACCTCCATCTCCCTTCTCTTAGTCTCTTGCATTTTAAAGGCAAAACTAACTAATGTCGATTTATTCGAATTGATGTTAGTCGGTTTGTTTCTCTCGTAAATGGGATATTACAATCTTCTCTGCTTATAAAATTTTCATCCTCGATAGAATTATGCTTATTTCCATTCAATCTTTTTGACTGAGTAATATGCATATCTTCGTTGATGTTTTTTCTCTTATGCAACTTTCTTTGCTTATAAAAAATTTAAAAATTAATTTCCATCATTTTGGCTCTATACCAATACCGCATAGTCATTGATTCCTAAATGCGCTAAAGATTGACTAATTATAGTTGAAATGATTTGCGATGCATATCTTCATAGTGTGGTAAATTTTGCTTCATATTATATCAATGTTTAAAATTGCGTAAATAAGTCTCGAGTCATTTTTTGTCCGTGACGCAAGGCGTAAGCCTCGAGGTGTAAGCCTCACGGACAAAGAATTGCGTAAATGAGAATTTAAGTATTCTAGCAGGTAAATAATAGTTAGAGTCTTTGATACAATAAAAACATCAAAATGAGAAGTGAACTTAGTGGAAAACAATAAAATAAATGCAATATATGCATTTCATAGCATAATTCAAAGTACAAAATCACAAATTGAAGTCTATAAGAACTCCAAAAATATAAATAAGAAAGAACATCTAAAATCCAATCATGTCCCATTACTAAATGGGTCTTCAAGGGTGGCATCTTCATGTCCAATTGTATCTATGAATGCCAAATTTTCATCATATTCAATGTTACCCACTTTTTTCTTCACTGTTTAATAAGAATGATTAATGTGCTGTTAATTGCTTATAGTGTGTTGTTAATTGCATATATTTTAAATGTAATAGCTCTCCTCTTTCGTGCGGTTCAGGTCGGCCAATGGAAGGGAGGAATGAAATGGTTTTTTTTTATTAGGCACTTAAGTGAGTGGGACTCGGCTCCATGAGGTGTACACCTCACCCGTTGTTGCGCAATTGTGCCTCTGAGGCGCGCCTCAGGCTCCATGAGGCGTACACCTCTCCCGGTCCCAGAATTGCTTAAGTAATGAGTCGCTTGGGAGTGAAATTGCACAGAGGCGTGCATCTAATTGCGCAATTTTAAACTATGTATTATATCACTAATTTATCTCCTTACACTATTATTATGAATTTGCCTTGCATCTACCTCCTCCTAGAAAAAGGCACAAATCACTCACTAAAAAGTTCAACAAAATCTTTCCAGTTAACCAGTATATTGGGACGTCGCCCAATTTATCCTAATGTTATTTTCTTCACAAGGTGATTTGATCAAGTTCAACTAACTCTTTGAAGTGCTATGGAGAGTTCTAAAAAAGAAAATGATTAATTGTGTTCAAAGAAAAGGTGGTTTGACCAAGTATTTACCAATTTCAGTTGGATTACATCAAGGATCAACCTTAAGCCCATATCGTTTTGCTTTAGTCATGGATGTTCTTACTAGAGATTTGCAAGAGGATGTTCCCTGGTGTATGCTTTTTGCATACGATATTCTTCTTGTTGACATGACTAAAGAGAGAGTTAAAGGTAAACTTGAATTATGGAGGTCAATTTTAAAGTCTAAAGGTTTTCGTTTTAGTATATCTAAAACCAAATACATGGAATGTAAATTTAGTAGTAATAGATATAGTGGGGGGTTTGTGATTTTGAGCGATCAAGTCATTAATAAGATTACACGCTTTAGATATCTTGGGTCTATTGTTCAAAGTGATAGTGAAATAGATGGGGATATTATTAGTAGAATTTAGGTTGGATGGATAAAGTGGAGGAATGCATCGGTGTTGTTGTGTGATAGTAAAGTACCACTCAAACTTAAGGAAAATTTCTATAAGATGGTGGTTAGAACTGCAATGCTTTTGCCGCAAAATGTTGGCCATTAAAAGAGAAGCATAATATTAAGTTAAGTGTTGTAAAGATGAGGATGCTCAGGTGGATGAGTTGCTTTACTCTTAGAGACATGATACGAAATGAGCATATACGTGAAAGGTTGGAGTAGCTCCAGTGGCAGATAAAATTAGGGAGAGTCGCCTTAGATAGTTTGATCACATAAAATAGCGGCCTTCCGATGAGCCAATTAGGAGAGTAGATGTATTAGATTTAACCTATGTTAAGAAAGATAGAGGTAGAGCTAAAAAAATTGGGTTAGAAAATATTAATAATGACCTTTCTTTATTTAGATCTAAATGAGAATGACTCTTAGCCAAACACAATGGAGAAAAATGATTCATGTAGCCGACCCCACGTGGTGGGATAAAGGCTTGATGATGATGTTGTTGTTGTTATTTTCTTCACCACATCTTTGCTTCTTCGTCTAGTGCAAATGTAGCAAGAGACACCTTTCTCTCATCTGGACAAGATATGTCATCCAATATCTTCTCTATATGTTATCCATTTTTTTTTATCTCAAAATGATCCTTCAACTCTCTGAAATAATGATGGTCGCATGTCTTAAAATAGCTTCAAATATTTGTCCATCTCAATTCCAAACAGAGAGATCGAATCTTAGTGCACTAATATGATAGTTGTCTTCATCTTGTGAGAGCAATGGTGTTCACGTCACATTAGGTGACACTTCATCTCCCACCATATTTTTATTTGTCACATTCTCTTGTTCTTCCATGTTCCCGAGATATATACGATAATTAACATACTATTTAACAAAACCTCCAATTTGTCTTACAAAAATTACTCGTTAATCATTCTAATGGCTATTTCATTATGAGTGATATTTTTTTTTTCAATTTAACATTTTGCTTAGATACCACTTTAGTCATGACTTTGCCCGAAGGCTCAAAATACTGAGGTAGGAATGAATAGCCAAATAAATTTTAAATTATATTCAGTAACATTGATTAATAATAAACTACTTAAAATATGTTAAAAGAATCCCAGAAAGCTGATAACTTATTTTTTTATATAAAGATGTCTTAGAAAAGATCTTGAAGCATTTAGTAGTATAATAATATTATGAATAAGTAAAAATTATATCTCATTTTTTTTTGTAAATAATACAATCATCATCATCTAATTAGAATAATTTAAGATACTTGCTTTTTTCACTTTCCTTTTCCAAAATATTTTTCAATTAAGTGCAAGGTTTAAAATTGCGTAACTGCGCCTCGAGGCGGTTTTCGTCCGTGAGGCGAGGCGTAAGCCTCGAGGCGGTCTGAGGCGTAAGCCTCACGAACACAGAATTGCGTAAATGAAAAATTAAGGATTTTAGCAGGAAAATAATAGCAATATTGGAAAATAAGAAAGTAGATGCAATAAAATTATGTCCCAAAGTACAAAATCACAAAATATCAGTTTAACAAAACTCCCAAAATACAAAAAACATATAAAATGAAATCATATCCCATCACTAAATGGGTCTTCAAGTGAATCTTCTTCTCCAATTGTATCTATGAATGTCATGTCATCTTCATCTTCAACATGACTCACTTTTCTCTTCCCTGTTCATTAAAAGAAAATATTATTAGCATATTAATTGGATGAACCACTCATTATCAGGCAGACTGGCAGAGAACATATACCTTTACTTGCAGAGCTAGTAGATGTGTGTGGTGTGGTACTAGTGGATGCACCCGTTTGATCTGCTTCGCCCCTCAATACATCCACATTTAGATCTTCTACCTGTAAGTCTGATAATGACAAATCTGCCTCATCATCTATGAACCACTCATTATCAGACGACAGATCATCACACACCAACGGGTTCTCATCATCTTTCAACCCCTTATTCCTCAACTTCCTATCTCTTAACCTCTTGTTGTACATTATGTATACGAGGGAGTTCATTCTGAGTGTAGATAGTCGATTTCTTCTCTTTGTTTGCACTTGACTATATGTACTCCAATTTCGCTCACACCCAGAAGAAGAACAAGTGAGGCCCAACACTCTCAAAGCAAAACTCTGTAGCTCAGGGGTGGAATCACCAAATTGGATCCACCATTCAACTGTATTCAAGAAGAAAATATAATCAAAATTTAGAACTGAATAAAGTGTATTGCATTTACCAAATTAATTATACTTGGAGACCGTTTAGAAATGGTTGCTTTTGCTGCATTCAAACCAAAAAAACCCTCTTTATTCCGGAACAGAACAAGCTGTAAATCTGCAAGCTCCCTATCTGCCTGCTCCGGTATTAATCTTTCCATACAGTGATATAGACCAAGCTTAACCTCCAGATTTGAAGATTTTTTCTCTGAATATTGAAATTGAGGGTTAAGATAATATGCAGCTGCATGTAGATGTCGGTGTAACTGCACTTCCCACCGAGCATCAACGATATCCCAAATCTCCCTATAACTTGCCTCCTCTCCTCCCAAGTTATGTGCAATCAACTCCTTGGCCTCATCCATAGCATTATAAATAAAACCCATAGCTGGTTTCTTCTCTCCATCCACTAAGCGTAGAACTTGCACTAAGGGTCTCGTGCTCAAAATGGCATAGGTCACAGTAGCCCAAAATTTATCATTCAGAATTATCTTTCTTATCTCCTTTCTCTCACTCTTCTTCCCCCAAGCAGAGTTTAGCCATTCAGTTGATGTAAACATGGCTTCCAAAGGTTGCCTCACCTCCATCAAGCTCTGCAGTGTCAAATAAGAGGTGGCAAACCTATAGATTCACAGTGCCCAAATGTTAAAACTACGAACATACAGTTGGAATGATTTACAATGTAAAAAATATGAACATACCTAGTTGTTGCAGGTCGAATGATTTCTTTCTTTGAAAATTTTCTCATTAAGCTTAAGACCCAAGAGTGATTGTAGATGAATTTTGTAATCTTCTTCGCCCTAACAAGAGCACTCTTGTGCTGAGGTAAGTCACCAAGATCCTCCAATATGAGATCAATACAATGTGCTGCGCAAGGTGTCCAATAGAGGTGTGTCCTCTTCTCCATCAACATCTGACCAGCTGCTTTGTATGCACTGGCATTATCAGTCACTACCTGGACAACCAACTGCTCTCCAATCTCCTCAATAACTCCATCAAGTAAATTGAAAATGAATGTAGCATTCTTCACCTCATCAGAAGCTTTAACAGATCTTAAGAACACTGTACCATAGGGATTGTTGACAAGGATGTTTATCAAACTCCTACTCTTCATGTCAGACCATCCATCTGACATTATAGTCACACCTGTCTCAATCCATGTCCTTTTAATCTCATCAATGGTTCGCTCGGTGTTCTGCAACTCCTCTTTTAAAATCCAAGTGCGCAACTCATACATAGAAGGTGCTTTCAACCCTCTTCCATACAATCCTACAGACCGCATCATACTGAAGTAGGCAGGCGATGTAGCAACATTAAATGGTATTGCATTTTCAAAAAAGAACCTCCCAATGTCCATGCAAACCTGTCGCCGACCCTCTCTAGTACCAGCTGCAGGCATCATCTCTGCTTCTCCTATATCTGCTCCTGCAGTAGTCATGTACTGATCCATAGGACCCCGTGCACCTCTATTATGTATAGTGGAGGAAGAGCCCTTTCCACTCTCGCTCCCAAAATAGGCACCTTGGTCGACCCTTTCATCAAATTGCTGCTGTTGTAAGTGTTTGACAGTGGTAGTTTTCTTCATGTAAGCACTAATTTCTTCCTTCACATTGTCCGGCACTTTTGCACAAGGTGCTACGTTCTTGTGAGAGCATGATAAGTGCTCCTTCATGCGGGTTACTCCGCCCTTCACAACTTTCTCACAAAAGTTGCACTTTAAATACACATAGCTCTTCTCTCTGCCGCCAATGTCAACTTGTACACTATACTTCCAAGAAGGGTCCCTCCGCAATGACGTATTCGTCTTTTCTTTACCTCTAACCATGTCTCCTAAAGCAATAAATCAAATACACAAAAAAAATAAAAAAAACTAAACCCTAATTTCTCTTAAACTTGCAAAATATATTCCTAAACTTAATAAAAATACCTAAAATCCAATGTGGAGTACTCCTAGAGGGTGGCCGGAAGTTTCCACTTCGCCGGAGAGGGGCGGCGCCGGCGGGAGGAGCGGCGGGAAGCAAGGCCGACCGTGCGGGAGGGCTTCGTTTTCGCGAACAGGGAGCTGGAAGCGGGTTTTTTTCGGAAATGAGGGAGGCTGTGCGGGTATAAGGGAGGAAGAGGGTTTATTTTAAGTGGGTGGGACCTAGCTTGTGAGGCGTACGCCTCACCCAGAATTGCGCAATTGCGTCTCTGAGGCGCGCCTCAGTCCAGGTGAGGCGTACGCCTCATCCAGGTCCAGAATTGCGTAAGCCTCGAGGCGTTTTTTGGTTGAATTGCGCAAAGGCGCGCCTCTAATTGCGCAATTTTAAACCATGATTAAGTGTGTGGGTATATTGCTGTGGGTATATTGCTCCTCTAATCAATACCATAAGGGAGTGAACTCTATCAATCAAAATATTCACATGCAAGTATTACTATAATAGTCGTTTCATATACATTCTACATGTCATTCCATATCTTTTATATTATATCTTATATGACATTAGATAGACAATTTAAATGCTAACCAAAACTATCATTTTTCTTTCAATATGATCAATCTTGTCTTCAATAGAGATAAATCATAATTGAGTTTGGCAATAACAATTGATCAAATAAATATCAATGGCAATCGATGCATTTAGTTTAGAAGAAGTAAATTATTATTATTAATTAGAGGTATGGGTACCCACCTTAGCTTCAAAAGATTTGCTTTCCAACTTCCAACTTCCAACTTGAGTCTCTAACCTCTCTCCATTATTTTGCCAATTATAATAATATTAATGTTTGTATTAGTTAATTATATTAACTAGTATTAATTAACCTTTGATTATTATTTTTTAAGTATATAATCATACTTAATATAACATTAAAATTTTCTTTGCCATGCAGCCTATGCTCTTTTAAAGTTCATTTAAATTACAATTTTAATATTTTTTAAATTTTTTTTCAAATATAAGCATCTCCTAAACTATGATGCACGGACACGGACACGGCGACACGGACACGACACGGCACGGACACGGGACACGGCTTTTTTTGAAAATATAGGACACGAGTACGACGCTGACACGACAATACATTTTTTTTATATAGTGTACATATATTAATGTAATATCATATTAAAAATGACAAACAATAATAAATGAATGACATGATAATTTATCTAGCTTATAATATAAAATATTTAGTACAAAATATCTAGTACAACCACAAAAATATAAGCAAATAATCACTTACTATAACATCAAGCATTCAAGCTTCAACTACTACGATTAGCTTCAGAGGTTTGTTTTTGGCCTTCAATATCATCATCATTGAATATCACTACTTTCAACTCTGGTTCAACAAGAGAAAGATTTGTAATTGTGCAAAAAGAGAGGAGATGAAAATGCTTTCACTGCCAAAGAGAAATGAAAATAAGAATATTCGATGAATGGGTATTAAATGCAGACGTTGATTTGGTGTTGTGGATATGAAATAAGAAATTTAGTTTAAATCTCGCCAAATATAAGAAATTATATTTTAAAAAAATTATAAAATATTTAAGATACGCGTGTCCAATTTGTTTTTAATATTTTTTTAATCGGACACGTTTTCGGCGTGTCCGACACGTGTCGGAGGAGTGTTGGACGAGTGTCGTGTCGGACACTGCACGCCTCTTTGAGGAGAAGTGTCGGTGCATCATAGCTCCTAAATTTTATGTAGTAAAATAATTTTAATTTTATCATGATTTATCAAATGCTAAACATCTATTAATCATGATATTTTAAATAAGCATAATTTGATAGCTAATCATTAGATAAGATCTAGATTTTTATCTTAATAGGAAAACATGGTAAAAAAATATCATTTATTTGGATCTATTCCTTAAATTTAAATTCCTTAAATATGTCAATTAAAAAATTTAAAATTTCATTATTTCAATCATCCCATTAGCTATCAAGTTTCAAATCTTAAATCCAAGCATGAAGGCAAATTGAAAATCTTTATGCAAATTTAAATTTTATTTATCTTTTCAGTATAAAAGATAAGATAAGAGTTTACCTTGCCCAATAGAAGAAAGAAGAGGAATTGGTCCTTCTCGGTCGATCAGCCATACTATTGCTCACATTTAATCTATTTATCCCTCATACTTATTTAGTTGCTTGAGCTCTTGTTGTTCTCCCACTCCTCTTGTTTGCTCAAGCTTGCAGGTCCACTCACAATCTCCTTCTCTATATCTTTCTCCTCATCTCTTGCACTTGCTTCCTTTCTCTATTGTTTGACTCCTTCCAACTCCCATCTCCTCTTTGCTTATGTTTTAAAGGCAAAATTGACTAATATCGGTTCATTTCTTTCGAAAATGGGGTTTTACAATCATAGAGTTTTTCAAACATGTTTTTTGACATCAAGGATCAACATTAGGTATGTATGTATTTATTATTGGCAATGGAGAAGCTTGGTAAAGATATTCAATTTCAATACTAGTGTATACTAGTTTTAGTGACTATAGTTTTGATAGTTGGTGCTTTTTTAAGCCAAGCAAAACACTATAATAATAAGTAATTTTAAGAAACCTAGGATTAGTATAACAACAATTGAGTTCATGGTATAATCTCATTGGTTATGAATAGATAAGAGTAAAAGCCTAAAATAGTCCCCCGATTATTACATTAATAAATGTCTAATTTAGTCTCGGACTTTCATGATGATCCAATTTAGCCCCCGACTATTAAAAAATATTTGGTCCATAGGTAAAAAGTAACAGCTAAATTTAATCCAATAATTAAATGTGAGGACATTTTGGGTATTATGGTGTATGTGAGATTATATATATATATATATATATATATATATATATATATATATATATATATATATATATATATTATATATATATATATATATATATATATATATATATTGTTATTTATTATACTAAAATAAATAAATAAATTATAATGAAAGTTAACCAACTAAATAAAAAAATGAATAATTAATAAATGTGGTTAACTTTCATTATAATTTTTATATTTATTTTAATATAATCAATGACAAAATATATAAAAATAATAATATAATTTAATATACATCATAATACTCAAGATTCCCTCATATTCAACCGTTGGGATTAATCTTAACTATTTCTTTTGACTTTAAGATCAAATTGAGATATTTTCTAATAGTCGGGAGATTAAATTGAGACAATATGGAAGTCTGAGATTAAATTTGATATTTACTGATAGTCGGAGGATTATTTTGGACACTTACTCGAATAGATAATTATTGATGTTGGAAGGTTTGGTGATAAATTAGTGTGATATATTTTAGTGACTGAGGATATTATTCAGAGAAAAAAGTTGTATGATTAAATGGAGAAATGTTTTGAGAGTGCTATATGGTAAGGTAATATCATATAAACTTTAATGATATTTTGTAAGTGATAATTAGATCAACGCATTATATGGATTCAAGTTTTAGGTATTAAAGAAGCCTCTAATTCCTTTGGGTGTGTTTGGGAAATCTTTTTCACCACTTTACTTAACATAATGTTATCACAATTTTATTTTACTGTAGCTTTTTCATTCTTTTTAGAACTTTTTATGTTGAAAAGGTTTTTCCTTCCTAACTAGATCTGCCTAAAGTATGGTAGTTGTAAGAAGTTGCTATCTCGTTTTTTCTTGAGTGAAAAATTTAGAGTAGTTTGACTACCAAAATTTTTTTCCTATAACAATCCAGAACTAGTTTTACAAACAATTGAGCCATCCTGAATAAACCCTTAGTTGGTTGGCATAGATGAGAATGTTAAGAAAAATCGTGGTTAAATTATGAGATATATGATGATAACAGTTATATGAGAGAGATGGTGTGAGTTTCCCCCCCTATTGAAAGATGTAGTGTAAAAGTATTCACAGGTGGTTTAAACACGTCATGGAGGGTAGAAGTCACATTAGAAGGGGACTAAATAAAATTAATGTGAAAGAAGTAAAATGGTTATGCCAAAGATATCATTGCTAAAGTTGTATAAAAAGGCTTACATAAAGTAGAATTAACGTCTCATACAACACTTAATATGAATGAATGATGAAGACTTTTTAAAGATTGGCCCCAAATAGTTGGGATAGACTAATGATTATGATGACTCTTTGAAATTGCTGTTCGCATGCTTTGGGGTTAAAAAAGGCACTTTTGAGTAAAAAATAGTATAATCTTTAAATTGATCCACATTTATGTTGGTTCCATTGCCAGTTTTTTTTCGAATCAAAACATTGATGCCCATTGTATTCAATGCCCAATTCCATCTTTTGTACATCTGTCTCACATGGAAAAAAGGTAATTTACTCTGAAATTATTTATCGCACTAAAGGTATTTAACCCAAAACCTTATTACAAGTGAAACACCTTATTTGTAACTATTTATCTTATTTATGTGTATACAGAAGATGAATAGTCACTTTTATGTAGGAAAATTTGGGAATTTAATTATTGATTTAAGAATGTCTCATATTAGCTGCTACATAAGCACCTGGTGGAGCCTAATTAACGTGTGGAACCATTTGTAGAGGGTAATTGGACTCTTTTGAGTAACCTAAAATTGACTTGTTGCCTCGGTCGATGGCCAAACCTGTCTCTTAACCAGGTTGACAAACAAATGCAAGCATCCTCACATTGAAGATGAAATCTTTTGGTACTCCTCGTTAATGGAACTGATTAAATGTTCTAATTGAATGGAAGAGATTTACTAAGTGAAAATTTTCTTTTAGTGCTTTTAGCAGTAGTATTGATTGGGTTATTCTGTAGTGATCTTATGTTTTGTTTTAGTTACTGTTCCACATCCGGTCGAGAAATGCATGGTTTTCTACTATTCTAATTTTTATCGATGCTGCAATTTAGGAGGATGACTGGTCCCATAAGGCGAGCAAAAGGTGGTTGGACACCAGAGGAGGTGAGTGTCAAACTGTTTAATAATATTTTGTACTTATTCATATACTTGTTTCAATAATTGAATTTCTAAATTAAATGATTTTAGAGGAGGTTATTCTAGTTAAGCTTACTGCATCTTTGATCGACCTTAGCTTCTATCACTGCAAAGAGAAGTTGATTTTGTTCTTGACAAAATTTCGTTTTCTAGCTTATCTAGAAATTTGGGCGTCACAGATTCTAATTTCAAGATTTTTTATTTATGTGGTTGCCTTTTGAAGACTTTACCTGTACCGGGGATAATTTTACCTAGATTTTGAACATGAAATTTTTTTGCAGTAATTTTTCAGTACTTTGTCTATCTCATTCTAGTGTAAAAAAATGCTTGTGGTTATAATGATTTCTTTACAAGGATTGGTGGTCTTTGATGGCTTATCACAGGATGAAACACTTAAGCATGCAGTTGAGTTACACAAGGGAAGAAGTTGGAAGACAATAGGTTTATTTCTAGCTTTTTCTTATGTCATGCCTGTTTTGTCCTAATTATCTGTATTTTGTTATTTTTATCTAAGAACTGCAGTTTCTTATATCTAGTTATTTTCCCATGAATATCAATGCGTACATTTAGGCTGCTAACATGTAATGACGGTAGCTGCCGAAATGAGGATGGACATCTGCTTGATATTAGTGATGGGATTTGGGAAATTTATAAGCATGAGGAGGCTTAAGAAAGCTAAACCTCTTTTGAACTCTACATGGTATTACAATAGCAGACTATCCATAGATGCTTTTTCAGGGTATATGCATTTGTTATAGAGTTCAGATATTAATAATACTTTAGCATTATCAAATATAGTGGCGAATAAATACCTCATAGATCACAATCATAAGGCACGCAAATTTAGATAATTAGATGATATCCATCCACAAAGTGGTTAAATAATCTACTAAGCTTCAAAATGGCTACGTGGAGTGATTATACTTTGTTTAATTTGTATAACTAAGGATGGAGATACAACTTTATCTATGCCATCAAATGAGAGAATGCGACCACCTGCTACGAAAATAAGGGTTGGACGTTGAGAATGAGATAGTATTGTTCTTTCAACTGCTCCCTTCTCTATTGTTGGCACCCTCTCTTCTCTCTATTTGCTTGTGGGTTTTGGATGTTTAAAATCATTGATTTTTTCCCATGTTATAGAATTATATAAGTGGATGGGCGTGATTTTAACATATTTGTCCAGGAAAATTTTGATTTCTTCAATTCCTGACGCGCATCTTCTTCTTTTTATAACATTACAAAGGTTTGTTTATGCATTTGGCTTTTTTATCAAAGTTCAAAAGGCTAGGTAATTTACTTGTAAAGAGGACATGAGACTCCAAGAATGTCAGAAGTCTGTGTTTATGCATATATCCTCTATTCACAGTTTATGGATGTCAACCTTAGATTCCAAAGGTTTTCGATCGTGTAGATCTAAAACCAATTATATGGAGTGTAATTTTAATAGTAATAAATTTAATGGCGAGATTGTGACATTGGGTGCAAGTCATTAAACAAATTGCACGTTTTAGATATCTTGGGTCTAATGTTCAAAGCAATGGTGAAAAAAGATGGGGATATTATTAGTAGAATTCAAGTTGGATGGTTGAAGTAGAGGAATGCATCGGGCTTGTTGTGTGATAGAAAGTACCTCTCAAATTTAAGAGAAAATTTTATAAGATGTTGGTGAGACCTATAAGATTTTATGGTGTTGAATGCTGGCTATTAAAAGAAAAACTCCCAAACTTATGGAAATATTTTATAAGATGTTTGTGAGACTTGCAATGTTTTATGGTGTTGAATACTAGCCATTAACAGAGAAGCATAAAATTAAGTATTGTAGAGAAGAGGATGTTCAGGTAGATGGGTGGCATAACACTTAGAGACAAAATGCAAAACAAATATATACGTGAAAAGATTGAAGTAGCTCTAGTGAAAAATAAGATTAGAGAGAGTCGGGTCGGTCTTTTGATGATCGTGTTAGGAGAGTATTTGTATTAGATTTGACCCATGTTAAGAAAGGTTGAGGTAGATCTAAAAAGACTCGGCTCGAAACAATTAAAAATGACTTGGTTCGAAACTATTAAAAATAACCTTTTCTTGGATTTAAATGAGAATTTGACTCTTAATATGACACAATGGAGAAAAATGATTCATGTAACCGACTCCCTATAGTGGAATAAAAGCTTTTTTTGTTGTATTTTTTTGTGTGATGTTTCTTATGAATTTTATCCTATGTTGTGTACGTAAGGAATTTCAGTTGGTTTCATGTTTTAAGTTTTTATTATGTAGCAAAATCTGTTCCGGGAAGGACAGATGTGCAATGTCTGCATCGGTGGCAAAAGGTTCTTAATCCAGCACTTGTTAAAGGTTCTTGGGCTCCAGAGGTCTGTCATTTCAATTTAGTATTCTTCAACGAGTACAATTCGCCATTTTTTTGGTCTAATTTACCTGTCCTTAAACAGGAAGATGGCACTATCATTGAACTTGTTGCTCAGTATGGGCCAACTAAATGGTCTGTAATTGCAAGATCTCTTCCTGGACGAATTGGAAAACAATGCCGAGAGAGGTACTATTTTGTGTTTTCTTAATTCTAACTTGCACAAAACTGACTATGTTTTTTATCTTGTTTTTCATCGATGAATTTCACCTCTTTTTTACCTTTATTTGTTGGCCTTCTTTTGTGTGGATCAATCTAAATTATCCACATAAGAACAACCGTTGAACTTTTAGTTGGTATTGTGTGAAGGAATGGCTTTTATTTGTCTATGTTCCTCATAACCACTTAATTAACTTGTTTCAGTAGAACTTGCTGAATAAAAAAATCTACAACTGGAAAGTGTCCAAATTTTAGCCCACACGCATGGTAATCTGTTCATTTTAATCATAGAAAATGTTCATTGAAATAAATAACTAACAAACAACAACGACAACATCAAGCCTTTGTCCCACTACGTGGGATCGGCTACATGCCATTGTGCCATGCTAAAAGTCAAATAGTGAAATCATTTTCCTTGAACGATAGTGGCATCAGAGTAAACTGAAGGATGGAAGTAATAACAAAGCTAAAAAACCATTAGTTCTTGGCGCAATCTTATCCCAGATGCTCTCTATCTGTTGGGATGTTCAACCAAAGATCGTATCCATGAGGACCATTTTTCATCTTTCATTCTTTTACCAAACTAAAAGGTGTATGACCTAGTGTCATAACATTTTAATAAGATAAAAGTTCAGATATATTTCTGTGGTTAGAGATGTTATTTCCATTAATTATATGATTTCTAAGCGTATATTTATGCTTAAACTTTTGGCTAGTCCTCTTTTTTAGGAGGTTTTAAGATTCCTAGGATCAATCAAGCAATGATCTTTAAAGTCGTACGTACTTGAGGTTTCTGATGCATCTTGGAAGTAAAAACAGCAAGAAGATAGGAAGAAAATTACAGGAATCAAATATTAGGATTGATTTTTGAATTTTATCTTCAACAATAATGAAAGATACAAGTGATCTACTATTCAAGAGGTATATCGGCTCTCCCAAAAATCTTAGATGCCGCTAGAAAACTCACAACGAACTCTAGAATAAACTTCAACAAAACATAAGCTCCAAACCCCTAGACCAAACTCTTCTTTATATAGCCATAACACAATATACACAATTAAAACCTTCCTAAAGAGCATAAACACAATTAGGAGACCTTCATAAACAATTAAACTCTTCATAAATAACATAAACACAATTAGAAAATTTTCCTAAATAATTGAACTCTTCCTAAACAGTGTAAACACAATTAGCTCTAAACAAGTCTATCTTGATTAGGAACCTTCCTAAATAGCTTCCCCTTGATTACGAATCTTCCTAAACAATTTCTCCTTAATTAAGAACTTTCCTAGACAACTCCCCCTTGATTAGGAACCTTCCAAAATAGCTCACCTTGATTAGGAACCTTCCAAAACAGCTTCCTCTTAATTAGGAACCTTCCTAAACAGCTCGCGTATCAGTTTTCTATCAAATGGTGTATTTTCTCATATTTGACTTTTCATTTTCTTGCTTGGGTAATTGATGGTTAGTAGTCTTTGGGGAACTCTACTTTTTATGTTTATCCTTCTGTTGAAAATTTTGTTGCAGTTTTTTTTTTTTTTAAGATTTCTTTTTTATTTCACTTTTCACAGAATTGAATAGCAATGCCTACAACTTTCAAAAATGACTTCCCAAAACCTACCAAACACACCTTTACTAAGGAAAGGCTATGAATTTGAGAAGTTTCTAATATTTGCAAGATTAAGTGAAATCTTTATATCTTGATTTTCATTTTTTCTTGTTCTTGACCTGCACATATTTCTCAATTTGACTTTTCTTGATTCAACTCACCAATGGCTTAATATTGGAAAGGTGGCATAATCATTTAAGCCCAGATATAAGGAAAGATGCTTGGTCTCCTGAAGAGGAAATGAAGCTCATGGAAGCCCACCTAAAGCATGGGAATAAATGGGCTGAAATTGCAAAGATGTTACCCGGAAGGTATTGATTCTTTATGTTTGTTTCTTGCGTTTATTTATTTTGAAGCATTTTGTTTAAAACAAACTTTATAAATACTATCTCAGCAGTACTACTGGTAGGCATTTAACTTTGAATTGAGAATCATAAGGTTATTTAGTGTATGGAAAGAAATCATTTGCCTTTCGATTTTATCAAGTAGATAAGATACTTATGGAAATAAATACCGAGTTCTAAGTAATGTAGGAAATGCATTCTTTAAGTGTTGAAGTTGAGAGAAAATTTCCATAGCTTGTTTTCGTAAGCTTGTAGATCTGCAACTTTCTGTCATCATATCCAACAGCAGCAGTCACTGCCACCATATACCTGGTTTTTATAGTTGACTATTTTATTTATTTGGCATTTTTATTGCTTGTATTTTAGTTTTAATTATAATCTTTGTTAATTATTTTGCAATTTCTTTTGAAAAAAAAGCATATAGATAGAAATAAAAAAGGATTCATGTAGCCGACCCCACGTAGTGGGACAAAGACTTGATGTTGATGATGTTGATGTGAGGTAGAAATCTAGGTTAAGAAGAGATATCTATTGTTAGTTAAGTTATGGTAGCTTTTGGAATAGTTTAGTTAGCAAATCCTTTGATGAACTTTTAAAGATTAAGCGGATGCTAAATGATTGGAGAAGTATTTTGATGTCAATTTTCAAGATCACAAGATGTTCAGAAATGTGGTAATTATATTGATTCATAAAATGAAATTATGGGAGGCATTGCAGAAATATTACTTGGAAAAATCAAGTTGATATTGAAAAATAAAATTAGTTTATATGAGAAAGATCTAAATTGGAGCTGATCATTATGTTATGAAAAACATTGGAAAAGTATATAGAGAAATCAAAGGATTTTCATATGTTATTCACTGGACTTGAAAAGGTATATGATTGGATCAAAAGAAATTAATTTTGTTGGCATGGAAGAGAAAAGTGTGTGAAAGTTATCAATGACGTGAAAAATCTTTATATGTTATAACATCTTTGTAATGTATCCCCATTTGGGAATAAATGGGCCGGAATTGCAAAGACGTTACATGAACTTATTGATTCTTTTAGTTTGTTTGTTGCATATATTGATATTTAAAATATTTGTTTAAAACAAAACGTATAAATATTATCTCAACAATTCTATTGCATTTAACTGGTAGCTTGGATGCACAAACATTAACACGAGGACATGGATACGACACGATAAGGACATGGAATATGTCTATTATTTATAATTTAGGATACGGACACTCATTAGACATTGTATTATATTTTATATTTTTAAAATTTAAAATATTGTGTATAAATTAAACAAAATAAATATTATAAACGTATAGAGTGTATTAATGCTCATTATTTAATTGCATTTAACTGGTAGCTTGGATGCACAAACATTAACACGAGGACATGGATACGATACGATAAGGACATGGAATATGTCTATTATTTATAATTTAGGATACGGACACTCATTAGACATTGTATTATATTTTATATTTTTAAAATTTAAAATATTGTGTATAAATTAAACAAAATAAATATTATAAACGTATAGAGTGTATTAATGCTCATTATTTTTTATTACACAAAGATATATAGAAAATATCAAAAATAGGGGTGTCAAAATGGGTATTTTGGTCAGGTTCGGGTTGAACCTGAACTTACCCGCTTTCAACTAGACCCGAACCCGACCTGATTAGGCAAACGAGTCAGGAATTCAGACCCGAACCCGACCTGACCTGCTAACTCGGGTTACGAGCAGGCAGCAGGCGAGCGAGGGTGCTGTCTACAGGGCCAGCGCGGGTGTGAGCTTTCAAGGGTGAGGCGCTAGCGCGGGTGTCGGGTTTGAGCGCCGGTGTGGGGATCCGGGGTACAAGCGCGAGCTGCCCATGATGCGGGTGTTGTGCGAATGCACAGGCAGCACAGTGCAGTGAAGGCGGAGCCTATGCGGGTGCGGAAGGAGGGTGGGCAATGGATATTGGGTCAAATTCGAGTTAGTGGGTTGACCCAGACCTGACCCAATTTTTCAAATGGGTCATAAATTGAAATCCTAACCAAACCCGTTTGTTAAATAGGTCGATCCGAACTCAATTTTTTTGGACTGGGTTCAATAATTGACACCCCTGAGCACAAATTAAACAAATGACAAAATCATAACATGAAAATTGAAATTAATATTTAAAATTCTTTCATTAATAATATTTCATTGTATAATAAATTTATAGAGTTATTGTTATATACTATTTATTTGGAGGATTTATCTCAATTCCATTTGATTGTTTAGTGTATATTTGGAGAATATTGGGCTTTAGTATCAAGAGAAGAGTATGTCAATCATTTCCTTGTTGGGCTTGGAGATCGGGTTTGGCATTGAGGAGAAAGGATATAGATCGGTAGAATTGGGTCAAGAGGGAAAAGGAAGTTAAGAGACAAGCATGAGAGTGTTGAGCTTTAGAAGCTGCTGGTTAGATGCATAGATTCATCAAAGTCGATCCAAACCCTATCCTAGTGTGCGGAAAGAAAGATTTGTGGTGGAAATATTTACGAGAGAAGTCGGAAAGAGAAATGAAAAATAGAAAAAGTTTGGTTTTGTGGGCTCCGAAAATTCGGCCCCGGCCTCTGCCCACTGTCGCTTTTTCTTCGGGGGAGTTTTAATGGAATCAAGTTCCGGGGTAAATTTTGGAAGGTAGATAGGTTTGTAGATAAGACACTATCCAGAGATTTCGCCCTCATTTTGCGAGGACTTATTGATCTGAGTTCTGGTATGTCAATCATTTCCTTGTTGGGCTTGGAGATCGGGTTTGGCATTGAGGAGAAAGGATATAGATCGGTAGAATTGGGTCAAGAGGGAAAAGGAAGTTAAGAGACAAGCATGAGAGCGTTGAGCTTTAGAAGCCGCTAGTTAGATGCATAGATCCATCAAAGTCGATCCAAACCCTATCCTAGTGCGCGGAAAGGAAAATTTGTGGTGGAAATATTTACGAGAGAAGTCGGAAAGAGAAATGAAAAATAGAAAAAGTTTGGTTTTGTGGGCTCCGAAAATTCGGCCCCGGCCTCTGCCCACTGTCGCTTTTTCTTCGGGGGAGTTTTAATGGAATCAAGTTCCGGGGTAAATTTTGGAAGGTAGATAGGTTTGTAGATAAGACACTATCCAGAGATTTCGCCCTCATTTTGCGAGGACTTATTGATCTGAGTTCTGGTTTTCTATAGGCGCAAACACTTATAGTTAATTACCCCTCCCAATAATGAGAGAGAACTTTCGATTAAGGCTAGTCGTCGATCAGATACGTAGACATACATGTTATCTGGCGTAGTAGCAGCATGAGGCTTAGGAAATTTGAATGAGTGGTATTTAAAATTGGAAATTACACCATCTTGCACTTAAAGTGGATGATGGACCCGATCAAGATCCCATGGTTTCGTCGTCCCGAGCCATCGTGATCCCAGGTCTACTTAGTCAGAGGAGATAGTCGACCCAACCTGATAGAAGGATCCTTGTCGGTAGCCATGGGTTGCTTCATCCAAGGGGACCTTATAGACCTGGGGTGGATGTTTGTCTAAGGGGACAAATTTGAATCCACCTTAGTTAATAGAGGGCTTTGTACCCTATCGATCATATCCTATTGATTCATATCTCAAAGATTTGATGCCACTAAGGAGCGTATTGACTCTTTCCATAACCGGTATTTAGTGGTGCCATTTTGCGGCAAAACCACTTGATTCAGAGGGTCCTGGGTCATAATTATTTATCTTGCGGTGTCATTTGGCGGCAAAAACGCCAATCAAAGGACACGTATCACGTACTTATTGGCAGAAGATTATTTGAGAATGGATCTTAGTGGTATTTTCAACCAGGCATTTAGGTCTATATGACCTGAAGTTATATTTGAATTTATCCACATCGGCAAACTGTTACGGAGAGTGAATGGATTTTACTTTAAGTGTTAATGGATTTATTTCAATTTTAAATATTTTGGATTTTGGGAATTCTAGAATTTAGATTATTGGGAGCTTTGAATTTCGTTAGTATTTGGATGGCATTTGAAATATTTGGAATTAACTCCTCCAGTTGAGATCTGCATTCAACACGGCCATCATCGTGGTGTAAGGGGTTATTTTCATTTTGTGGATGAACCTTGTCAACTCTGTTGAGTTGTCGGCAGAGGATCGGGTTTCGTAGGTTTCATGCCTTTATTAGTGAATTCTTATTGTTAGATGCCTTGAAGGCCTAATATGAATGTGTTAAGACAAATGTAACGGTCGTCACCATTGTATATTTGTTTGATGGTTCGAACTTTGTCGACTCCTATTGATCCACATAGAAGGATCATGTTCGAACTTGAAGTCACTTATTGACCCGCGCAGCATCCCTAGACGTTACGTGTATACTTATAACATGCTCGCTGGGGCCCATGCGGGTGTTTGGGGACATTTTATAATTATTTGTTAAACCTTATCGACTCTTATCTACCTGCTTAGGAGGGTCGGGTTCAAATTTATTGACCTGCACAGCATCCCTAGACGTCATGTGTATACTAATAACACGCTCGTCGGGGCTCATGTGAGTGTTTGGGGGGTATTTTATAATTATTTACTGAACCTTGTCGACTCCTATTTATCTGCTTAGGAGGATCAGATTAAAATTTAGTGACTCGCGCAGCATCCCTAGATGTCACGTGTGTACCAATAATATGTTCGCTGGGGCCCATGCAAGTGTTTGGGGGGTATTTTATAATTATTTACTGAACCTTGTCAACTCCTATTTATCTTCTTAAGAGGATCGGGTTCAAATTTAGTGACCGCGTAACATCCCTAGACGTCATGTGTGTACCAATAACACGCTCATTGAGGCCCATGCGAATTTTCGAGGACATTTTATAATTATTTGATGAACCTTGTCGACTCCTATTTACCTGCTTATGAGGATCGGGTTCAAATTTATTGACCCGCGCAGCATCCATAGACGTCACATGTGTTCTCACAACACGCTCACCGGGGCCCATGCGAGTTTTATGATCGCACTTACCCCTTTTGTGTACCTATGTATATACAAATTACGGTGCATTTGCGGCGGGGTATTTTAGAATGTTTGATGCCTATCAATTATGCGGGCAACTACTATTTAAATGCAGCATTCCATTTGGGAGCTCGTAGACGCCTTTTGTCTGCTTGTAGGGATGTTGCAGATCCGGTGGCGCCGTGGCGTAACAACTTATGGATTGAATTGTTTGCTGCTTTATATAGGTGGGCTGTCGTGCACTACTTATTGCTTTCTGCAGGTGGATTATAGTGCATGAATCTCCTGCTTTCACCAGTACGTATTGCTATCTATTGTAGTTCCCTTGCATTCTTCTTGTAGATATCATGCTAAGTGTATAGCGGATTTCCTACACAAGCTAGTAGGAACTTATATTTGTTGCATTCTTTATGTATTTTGCTAAGATCTTTTGCCTATGCAATATATCCGTTATTACAATAGGTATGTAGTAGATGTATTCCTTCACAGACTAAAGTTGACCACAAGATACTGCATTTATTGAAGTGTTTCTGTATCTACCCACAAATGGTATGTAGTACGTACATCTATATTTGTAGAGGGATTATATGTATTGCAGATCTTTCACATTTGCTCACAAACATATGTCGAATGTACAACAGGCCTCCTACAATGGACCGTAGGCACTTGCACTTGTTGTATATCAAATTCCCTCCGCTTGTAGGAGATAGATGCATCTACTTGCCACTGTCTGATTATAGGCTGTATAAGTATCTTAACGCTTGTGGTAAATTCCTTGTATCCTTTTTGTAGATGACATGTTGTGTGCACAGCAGGTCTTCTACAAATGTCCGTAGGCATTTGCATTTGTTATACGTCCGCTTTTGCATGCGCCGAAATCGGGCTCTCGGAGTTTGATTTCGAAGAGATTATACCTTTTCATTTCGGCGGTGACGACGATGTCAAAAAGCACAAAAATCAACACTCATTTTTTTTTAAATCTCTTTTTTCTTCCTCTTTTTTATGTTTTCTTTCTCACAAACACACACAAGTGTATATATATATATATATACATAATTATAATAATAGTTACTTAGCAACAATTAGTAACTAAAATAAAAAAAAGTATATACCTAGAGTCTAAATCGGCAAGGTAGGGCAGTTGGAGTTTGTGAGTGAGATGTGAGGGCTCGGGTATAGGTGAGGTTCGGTTTGGGCTAAGAGGCGTGAAGATCAGATCTTCTGCAGCTATGAGGAGGAGACAGAGATAGGGGGATGTCTAAGGCTAGGTCAATGGATCGGGAGACCCAGGTGCTGACTTCAGTAGAGGAAGGGTGATCGGGTTAGAAGCGATAGGTAGAGTGGAGATGGTGGCTCCGGCTTCGGTCAGGTAAGAGTGAAAGCGATATTTTTGAACACGTGGAAGAGTGAGAGAAGTGATCAATGAAGAAACTTAGCTTAATTAGTTAAAATGAATTGGTGAACTCATTTGTAATAGAAGTTGCAATGAAAATAGGGAAATCTGTGCTAGAGTGATCTTTCTATCTTCCTCAAGTGCACCTTGTCAAGAAGCAACTCTAAATTTGCTTTCCGAGGAAGTTCTTTGAGAACAAATTTTTATCTATGGAAGATAAGAGTAAAAGAAGCAAAGAGATGCAAAAAGACCAAAGAAGAATGGACAAATATGAAAGAAAACTTAAATAAAGATTCAAGAAGAAAAGGAAGTGAAGAGGTAGAAGTAAAATCTTTATAAACTAGAAGATTTTATTATTAAAAGTGTGGTTTGAAAGATTGTTTAACATATTATAGAGCCTAATATAGAATTGCACTTTCTCCGTCATCACAAGTAAAACAAGCATGCATCTACGTTTAAAAAAAGCGTGTGTCTAATCCTTAACTAAAATTTAATGAAATAAATAATTTGTAGTATTCTATAAGATATTGTCACTCAACAAAGCGATACGGACCAAAGGGTATATGCATAGCCAAGCAATCAATATAGAATGAAAAGCTGAGATCAAGCTATACATTAATACTTATTTTAACAATTGTTACATTTATGAGAAAAATATAAAGAGAACATGAGAATAAGAATAAGTTCTACACCATAAAAGTTGAGGATTGCATTAAGTAGTTGATAGTCAGTATAAAACTTGTCAAATAATCACGACATGAATCATTTAATACATTGTGTTAATGCTAGGGTGTTCACTGTAAGTGACGAGCTATATGATCTGAATACAGCGATAAGTGTGCAAGGGCCACTGCACCGGCGCCCATGTACATTATTAAATAAGCAAGGGTTCCCACATCACGAATAAATGCAGGCAAAGAAGTTAGTCAATGAAATTAGAGTTAGGATAGGAACTTGAAATATATGTTCTCTTACAGGAAAATTAATGGAATTAATAGATATTACAATCCATAGAAATATAAATACTCTATGCATTTGGGAAACAAAATATTTGGATAGAAGGATTAGGAGATTGATAGTTTAAGGTTTAAACTATAGTATTCAGGTAGGATTGGTACTAGAAATGGTGTAGGTGTGATTATAGATAAGAGTTTGATAGATAATATTGTAGAAATTAATAGAATTTGAGATATAATTATAGCTTTAAAGATTATTAATATTATAAGTGTCTATTCTCCTCACGTAGGTTTAGATATATGTTCAAAATTAAAATTTTGGAATGGTTTAGAAAAATTAATACAAGAGATACATCTTGAAGAAAAAAAATTATTTAAGGAGATTTAAATGAATATGTTTGTAGAGAGGTAGAAGATTTTAAAAGCATTCATAGTGGTTATGAATTTGGAGCTACTAATGAAAGTCGTAGGACTATATTAGTTTTTTTGTAGCTTATGATTTTATAATTGTTAACACCTTATTTAAGAAAAGAGAGAAGCATCTCATTACTTTATAAGAATGATTATAGGGGTTGTTTGGTTGGAATATAAAGTGGTGTAAAGTATTCCAAATGCAGGTGTTTTGAAAATCCAAGTGTTTTATTAGATGAAAAAAAATGCAAAGTAAATATAGTGTAAACCATTTAGTTTATTTTTGAAGTAAATCAAACTCACCTCATTTTGCGAGAGAATCATTTACAGCACAAGCAAACTCGCTTAACTGCCGTCACAACATGCCGGTCGCCACTTTGGACTTTACATTATATTCATTACTTCTAAACAAATAAAAAAAGCACTCACATGCATTTACTTTATATTCATTAAAATAACTTTAAAATATTCATTTTCCATTGTGTTTCTTTTACACTGCATTCTTTTTTTAGCCAACCAAACAGCCTTATAGTAAAACTCAGATTGATTATTTCTTATAAGAAGAATAGTCATTTATATTACAAATATTCTAAAGTTATTCATAGTAAAAATTTATGTATCCAACATCGTTTATTAGTTTTAGACTTTAAGTTGAAGGGGCGGAATATGAAAAATAAAGTAAAATGTTATTCTAGGATTAGATGAGGGCATTTAAAGAATATTAATTGTGCGCTTAAAAAATTCATACCCCAGCCTCTCTGCGGACCCCTTTTTCTTCTTTCTTCGGTTTCGGGTCGTCAAGGAGAGTTTCAACGAGTAAGTTTCGAGGCAAATTTTTAGAAGGCGGATTGGGTTTTAAATAAGACACTACCTAGATATTTAGCCCTCATTTTGCGAGGACATTATGATTTGAGTTCTGGTTTCCTATAGGCGCAATCCCCAATAGTTAATTAACCCTTCCGATAACAAGAGATAACATTTGATTAAAGCTTGTCATCAAAAATATACGTAGAGATACGTAGTATCTGGTGTATAGTAGCAACATGGGCTTAATTTTTTAAATTTAATATTTAAAATTAGAAATTTCGCCATCTTGCACTTAAAGCGGATGATGGGGGAAGTGATGATGGACATGATCAAGATCCCATGGTTCCGTCATCCCGGGTCATCATGATCCCTGGTCTACTTAGTCAGAGGAGGTAGTTGACCCATTTTGATAGAAGCATCATTGTCGATAGTCATGGGTTGTCTTGTCCAATAGTACTATATAAATCTAGGGTGAGTTTTTGTCTAAAGGACAATCTGAATCAACCTTAGCTAACAGACTTTGTGCCCTATCGATTATATCTTATTGATTTATATCTCAAGGATTTGAATCCATTGAGGAACATGTGGGCTCTGACCATAATTGTAATATAGTGGTGCCATTTGGCGGCAAAATCACCAGGTTCAGAGTTTCCTGGTCATAACCGTTTATCTGCGGTACCATTTGACGACGAAATCACCGATTAGAGGACACATGTCATGTCCTTACTGATAAAAAACTGTTTGAGAATGAATCCTAGTGATATTCTCGACCAGATGTTGGCTCATTGTGAGTTGAAGTAATTTTCAAATTTGTCCACCTCGACAAAATGTTGCGGATGATGAATAGATTTTGCTTTAAAAATTTTGGTGGTTTATTTTAATTTTAAATATTATTTAATTTGGTATTTTTGGAATTTTAAATTTTTATGAGCTTTTGGGAAGCATCTTTAAATATTTGGGATCCCTTCTGATTGAGATTTTCTGTCAACACGGCCATCACTGGGGTGACATTGTAGTCAGCTTAAATGCTTGTATTTTATAAGAATTCAGGAGGCATTTTTAAATTTTTGTAGTCCCCTCTAGTTGAGATTTACATTCAATACGACCATGATCAGAATTTTTATGGGCAACATCATTTTATTGGTTCAACATTGTCGACTCTATCTATTTTCTGATAGAGAATCGGGTCCGTTACAGGCTTTATGTTTTTATTAATGAATCTTCTTTGTTATAAATTTTGAAGGTCTAATATGAACGTATTAAAACAAATATCACGGTCGATGTCGCGACCCTATATTTTTTTGATACTTCGAGCCATGTTGACTCTTATTTACTCGTATAGAAGAATCATGCTTAAATTTAAATTTATCATTTGACCCGCGCAGCATCCTCAGGCGTCACACGTGTACCCATAACATGTCGTCTGGGCCCATGCATGCAATTTGTATGATGCAGTTATACGATTGTCATACATATACAATGGATATGTATGTCGTATATGCATATGCGTATACGTATTTGCATGAGTGTTTGCATGTTCACATAATAAGCTCTACATGTTGCAATGCATGCGGGAGGCATTTTAAAATATTTGACATCAATCAACCATGCAAGTGATGTCATTTGAGTGTGCACAACATTCTGTTTGAAGCTTGTAGATGTCTTCTGTCTGTTTGTATGAATGTTGCAGATCTGGTGGCATGATGCTACAACGTAAGTTGTTTGCTGCTTCATGCAGATGGGTTGTTGTTGAGAAATGCACAGGATTTCACTTGAGAATTTGTACACATCTTATGTTCTCTTGTATAGATGTTGTGGATTCAGGGCATGACGTTACATCATAAGTTGTTTGTTGCTTCATGCAGATGGGTGGTTGTTGAGAAATGCACAGGACTTTACTTGAGAATTTGCACATGCCTTCTGTTTGCTTGTATGGATGTTGCAGATCCGGTGGCGTGACGCAACATCATAAGTTATTTGCTGCTTCATGCATATGGGTTGTTGTTGAGAAATGCGAGAAATGCACAGGATTTCATTTGAGAATTTGCACATGCCTTCTAGCCACTTTTATGGATGTTCCGATTCGGTGGCATAGCATTGCACTATAATTATTTGCTGCTTTATGCAGATGGACTGTCGTGCACTAATAATTCTCCTGCAATTTCTTGTTAAGATTTGTATTTGCTATAATTTTTCTGCATTTGCTATGGCCCTTTTTGCATTTTGCTTGTGGGTAGCGCATTGTGTGTATGATGAATCCTCTATGGTCACTTGTGGGTGTTTGCATTTAACTGTATGTCATCTTCTCTTTTTGGTAGGGGATCGATGTATTTGCTTGACGTTTAGTGGCTATTGATTGCAAGGGTGTTTTATTATTCTCAACATGTTGATCACCACCTGCATATATATATATATATATATATATATATATATATATATATATATATATATATATATATATATATATATATATTATGCATATGATGCATCTTCTATCATTGCCAGTAGGTGCTTGCATTCGCTATGATCTTCTATCTCTTACTGTAGAGGATCCATCACATTGGCGATACATTCACCATCATTGCTTTTGGATAGGATCACTGTATGATGAAGGGTCTCTTACAGTGGCTCGTAGGAGCTCGAATACATTTGTTTTAGTCCTTTGGCATCTTGCTTATAGATGGTGTGTTGAATGTATGACGAGTCTTCTATAGCAATTTGTAGATGTTTACACTCGTTGCAAGCCGACCACCCTTACTTGCAAGGGATTAATATATTCGCTTATCATTTACTGTGTGCTATTTGCCATCACCAGTAGATGAGTTGAGCAATTTATAGGGGCTTGTATACATTGCATATTTGTCGTGCTTGTTGATGCATAACATATTATGCATGTAGCTTATGCCTGCAAAAGATTAGTCATATTCATCATACACTACTCCTTATCACCTGCAGGAGTTTGGTGTATTTGCTTGCAAATTAATGTTGCCTATGGGGAAATTGTCATAATCTTTGTGTGTCTCCATGCTTCGCTCATAGGCATATCACTCCATGTCTCTTGAGTACATGCGTAGGATGGCTTGTATAGTGAATATTGTCTTCATTGCCTGTCGGCATTTATATCTCAACTAGTACGATCAATATGCATGAGTCATAATGCCCATCAAAAGTTCCGCATTATTGTTTGCAAGCATGTGACCCCCTTCAATCTTCATTAGTTATTGTTTGTGGATGAGTCATGTTGAATGTTACAAGCCTCTTTCTGTCCTTTAAAGATGACTTGTGGCTTACATGGCGAATTTACTTGTTAATGCTTTACATTTCAAATGACAGGATAATTCATTAGTAATCATTGCAGATCTTGCATTATTGTTTGTGAGTGCATCGCCATCTCTTTATTTTATAAATTTTCGCTTGTTCATTGACAATCATATGGAGAATAGCCATATGTGCATTTTGTTATTATTATGCATTTGTTAATTTAATGTCTGGTTCCTTATATCATGTTCAAATTCAAGTCCCCTGTAGTCCAAATTGCATTTCAATTCATTGTTATATGATTTAATTTCAGGCCATCTGTTTACTGAAAAATTTGGCAGCCTCCCAGCATCTCTCCTATTTAGGAGAAATTCCATGAGGCATAGCTTGCCCACCACCCACCAGTCTGAGTAAGGCCCACCAGTCTGAGTAAGACGTTTATGGTCGGTGTTTGACAACATCGCAACCGTAGTCTTTAGTCCCTCCATGCTTAGAAAGGCGTGATAACACAATTTTTTTCCCGCAGGCACTGAGGCACACACGGGTACTTAATTTTTACCACGTCAGGCTAGAGAAAAACGAGCTCGAGGCTCACCCGCTTTGTTGTAGGTATCGCACTGGGTTCCCTCCCATCACGCTAGATAAAAATATGCATAGAGGGTCCCTGGCATGCTACAAACGCCGAATGCGGGATTTTAAGTTTGAGAGATTTTCTGAGTTTGTAGAGCATTATACCTTCGGCAGCGAGGTGATGACAGTTGTGTCACTAGTGTGAAGGTCGACGACACAAAGATCGAGGCATAATCTCTCGTCTTTTTTTATATTTCTCGGGTGAGTCGAGTATTCAACAAAGTGAAGAATCTGATAGATCGGCCTGGATTATCAAACAAGAGGTCTTGTGTGGATCACGAAGCTCTAGTTGGTTGATTTGATGGGAGGAAGGACATTTGAAGTGGCGGACGAAGTAGATTGGAAGTTGGCTGGAGGGTTCGGCAGCTACGAGGTTTGAATGGAGGAGAGGGAGATACGAATGGGTTATGAGAGAGGAGCTCGGTTGAAGCCGCGGGTAGAGGGAGATCGGGTCTTTGGAGGTCCGATTTGAGTGGCTTGCGGCTAAGTGGAGTTCGGGAAGGTGGAGATCGATCAAAGCTCGACAGCTACTGGGGTTATATTGGCGAGATTGGAATGCAGGTAAGTCGGATGATTTTCGATCGGGTAAGGTTGCTGGAGTGGAGAGAATAGGGAGGAAGCTTGGTTTCTGGACCTCGGTTTCTTGGAGTTGGATGAGGTCGTTCGAGTTGTAGAAGAAACCGAATAGGAGGCCTTTCGGTCTTGTTTTAACGATGAGAGCGAAGCGCAATTGATGCGAGCAAATTCCGGACTGTTTTGGCGTTGTTTGATAGGCATTTCAGCGGGATTTCAGAAGATTTTAATGGAGCAGGCGCAGAGATATGAGGTATGCGGGATTTGCGTAAATTTTTTTTGTTTTTAAATTTTGTTAGAGGTCAACAAGTTTAAAAAAAAAAAGCAGAGCCTGCTAACAGCAATTTATTCTTATGATTGTACTTTCTATTCATTAGGGACTACCAAGTAGATGCTATCTTCAAAGTTTTATGTTTTCTTTATCCTTTTAGAATGCCATACGAGGTACATGATCTCTGGGCATTGAGGTTGTTTATCTAGTTTTTTATGTATTGAGGTTGTCCAACAAGTCCAAATTGTTTCTAGTTTCTCTTACTTTTTCAGTATAATATTTTTTTGAAAAATTATGAGCGTGCCACCTGAAATCTGACTATTTACGAATCTAGCATCCATGATGAACTCATTAAAAATTTAATGAATGAAAAATTGGACTGACAAGCGCCAAGGACCGAGCAGATGCTACACAAGAAATTTGCGCTAGTTTTTAATGTTAGCTTATTATTTCTTGTGTCTAGGACTGACAACTCAATAAAAAATCACTGGAACAGTTCCTTGAGAAAAAAGACGGAGCTCTTTCTGAAAACTGGTAAACTTCCACCAGCTCATATGCCTGGCATTCAGTATGGTGCTGAAGACAAAGCAAACTCAGGTCCTAATCAAAATTTTAATTGCTCTAATAAAAGATTAGTAACAAGCGCCAAGATTCTACCAGAAAACTGTTCCTCTGCACATTCTAGCGTACCACCAAAGATTAGTGAAGCAGAAAGCCAGGAGAGTTTGATGGTTCCCGTATCTGTACAAGTTTCTGAATTAAATTCTTTGGATGAAGCAGCAAAAAAATCTGGCAGGCAAATTTGGGTGGTTCCGGTATTTGCACCAGTTGCTAACTTAAATGATTCTTTGGTTATAGAAGGAAAACCTGATACTTCTGATGTCCCTCAATGTCCAGCACAAGCCTCAGAGATAGATTCTGTACATAATAGTTCAGACTCAGGAGTCTCTTGCTTCACTCCAGAAGTATGCCAAAATGAGAAGCCTTCTGGAGCAAAACTCTATCCAGTTGCAGATAATCTTAGTTCTCTCTGCTATAAACCACCTCAATTGGAGGATATTGGTGTTTCTGTCTTGTCATCACTCTTATTTGAAAACAACGCCTTGCAGCCAGCATTCAAAGTTGAGACAGTTTCTTCACCCGATGGTCATTCAACCCCATCCTCCATGAATGTTACTAGGTCTTTCCAGCCAAGTATAGAATCCATCTTAAGAAGCGCAGCTAGAAGTTTTCAAAATACTCCATCCATAATAAAAAGGAGAAGTGAAGCGCATTCACCTGTCCCTCCTGTTACAATGAGCACAAACGAAACTAGAGTGCAGGATAGCTGTACTCCTAATGAAGAAAGGTTTAATAATGTAGAAGGATCAGCATTTTCAATATCCAAGTTATCTTTTAGCCCATGTACTATTAATGAAGATTTGTTAGACAAGGGAAAGGATTTTGATATTTCTCCACCATATCGGTTATGGTCCAAGAGAAAGGCAACTTTCAAACCAGTAGAGAAGCAGCTTGATTTTTCCTTGGAAAAGGCAAACATGGATGTCAATACCAAAATTTCAAGTTTTGAAGTTAACAAGAACTCCTACATCCCTACAAATATGCATGTTTGGGCCATGCAAGGAAAGAAGCTGGAGAATAATCTTGCTGATCTAAAGAAAGTGACTTCTCCAATACGTTAAAGTTGGACGTGACGTGATCAAGAGTCTGTAAGTGCAATAGGAACCTTACCTTAATGAGCTTTCTCTCTTTTTCAATAAGCTGTATTTATTTCCAGCTAACAAACCTTTTGAATTTGCTTGTGTATTATTCTGATGTTTTAAAATGCATATACGACGCTCCACTTTTCATGTGAATCCGTATCTTCTAGTAATAGATAATGAAATTAGTACATTACTTTTCAATGGATTTTAACTCGGTTATTTGATATCGTAAAGTCACTGCCCTAGTATTTTTGCAAATTTTCTCTGATCGATTTACTTTTGTATCATTCTAATGGCTTTTAGATGTGTATATTATGTTTCACCTTTCACGTGAATCCATGTTTTCCAGTTATACAGATTGAGATTTATAAATTACTTTTTGATCATTTAAAATGGATTTTTACTAAGAATTTAGTATGCTTAGGGCCCTTTCCTAGTATTTTTGGTAAAAACCTTCTTACATGGAATGCATTTCACATTTTTTATCCAACGCACAATGGTTGGCCGTATTTTGAACGGCATGCTTTGTGATCTTTGTGATTAGAGAAGCTTATGGATACTCCCAAGTAAAATTGGCTGAACTGAAACTAAGACAATAAAACCAGCTCAGCTTTGTGAATTTCTGGGACATGCCAAAATGCATAAATCTACGGTAAATGTTTTGTAGCTTATATTTTTTTTTCGCTGTAAATATGAATCATGAATTCTGCCAAAACCCCAAGAAATGAATCCTAACTAAGTTGTTGGGATAAAGCTAATGAACATGCTGCTGATAATGAATTGTCTTATTAAAAAGAGTGCGGAAGAAAGCTGTTATGGAGTGTTAAAACCGGGAATTTGAGAGGGAAAAGCTTGCCTTTATTCATTACAATCTTCCCTATTTATAGATCTATACAAGATATCCTAATGAGAAAATAATAAAATACATAAAAATTTTAATAAAATCTTTCCTAAATTCGTTCATTCATTATGGCGTAATCTATGAGAGCATCCCACGGATTGATCTTTGTGTCCGTCAGATCCTTTGCACTGGGAACGACTGGATTTCAACCCTTCCCATCAAGCTGGGAAATATGGATCTATCATCCCCAACTTGTCAATCATTCTGAGAAAGGCAGAACTGTCCAATCCTTTAGTAAAGATATCTACAAATTGATCCTTTGATGATACATGGTCGACACTTACTAGACTAGGGCTGCAAGCGAACCAAACGTTCGACGAACTACTCGTTGTTCGGTTCGATTAAAGCTCGTTTGTGATCGTTTAATTTACTAAATAAACAAACTTGAACAATATTTTAAATACTCGATTCTTAAATAAACAAACTTGAACACTAATGCGTTCGGCTCATTTATGTTCGCGAATAACATCATTTGAAGTTCGTGAACAAGCTCGACATTAAGCTCGATAAGAAGCTCGATAAAAGCTCAATTCGTGTTCGATTTTGAACTCGTGAATAAGCTCGATAAAAATAATTAATATTTGAGTATAGAATTAATAAATAGACAATTGCTTTTATTATAAATGTGTTCGTTCATAGATATGTTCATGAACGTGTTTGTTTGATAGTTAAAAAAAAATGTTAAATATGTTTGCAAACAAGCTCGATAAGCACTAAACGAACGAACATGAACCGAACATGAACACTCATTAATTTAAATGAACCAAACATGAACACAAACAATAAAGCTCGAACAAATATGAACCAAACTTGAACAAGCTGATATTAAATGAACACAAACATGAACACTCACATACTCGACTCGGCTCGGTTCGTTTGCAACCCTATACTAGACCACTGTCTAGTTTTTCTTTAATAAAATGTTTGTCCACTTCTATGTGTTTGGTCCTGTTGTGCTGGACTGGATTGTGGGCTATGCTGATTGCTGATTTGTTGTCACAATGTAGCTTCATGGGCTCATCCCACTTAACCTTTAAGTCTTCTAGGATTATTTTGATCCATAGTAGCTCACATATTCCCAAGGTCATAGCTCGATATTCTGCTTCTGCACTGGATCTTGCCACCACATTTTGTTTCTTGCTCCTCCATGTAACTAAGTTACCTCCAAGAAATGTGCAATACCCAGAGGTAGATCTTCTATCAACTGGTGATCCTGCGTAGTCAGCATCCGTGTATACTTCTAAGGTTATTCCACGATCTCTCTTAAAGAGGATCCCTTTTCCCGGTCTTCCTTTAAGATAGTGCAATATCCTGTCTACCGCTTGCAAGTGAATCTGCTTTGGATTCTGCATAAACTGACTGACCATGCTTACAACAAATGGTATGTCTGGTTTAGTGTGGGAGAGGTAGATCAATTTCCCTACAAGTCTCTGGTAGGCCCCTTTATCTACATCTGGATCTTCTCTAGCTTCCCCCAGTTTAAGATTAGGTTCAACTGGTGTCGGTGTTGGTTTACATGCTAGTTTACCTGTTTCTTTTAGAAGATCTTTGATATATTTTTGTTGTTTCATTCCTTTGCTGGAGTGAGCTACTTCAATTCCGAGAAAGTATTTTAATCTACCTAGTTCTTTGATGTTAAATTCCTTAGTAAAGCTTTTCCTTAAACTGAATTTCTCCTCTTCATTATCTCCGGTCAAAATAATATCATCAACATATACTAATAATATTGTGACTCCCCCTGAGTCTGAGTGTTTAAAGAATAATGTATGATCACCTTGACTCTTTCGATACCCATTCTGGAGCATGAATTTAGAGAATCTTCCGAATCAGGCCCTTGGTGATTGTTTGAGCCCATATAGAGCCGTTTTCAGCCTTCACACCCTATTACCTTCAGATTTTTCTTTAAACCATGGTGAAATTTCCATAAATATCTCTTCCTCTAAATCCCCATGCAAGAATGCATTTTTCACATCCAATTGTTTCAGAT
Organism: Dendrobium nobile; assembly: GCA_022539455.1. Classification (NCBI taxonomy): domain Eukaryota; kingdom Viridiplantae; phylum Streptophyta; class Magnoliopsida; order Asparagales; family Orchidaceae; genus Dendrobium; species Dendrobium nobile. Next base: position 13,661,741 of record CM039723.1, on the reverse strand, counting down.
GACAGTTGTACTTGGCTGCTAGTGAGAGTAGTATTCTGACAGTATTCATTTTGGCTACAGGCGCAAATGTTTCTTGATAGTCAATGTCATATGTTTGAGTGAACCTATGTTGCACCAATACACCTATTTATGAAGGCGTGCTGTATCCCATGCACCGATACATGGATACGCCTCCGATACTCCACTGATACATGTCGGATACGCCAAAGACGTATCCAATTAAAATACTATTTAATTTCAAAAGGACATGCGTATATGATACACGTGTCCGTTGAAAAACAAAAAGAAATCCGAAAAAAAAGGAAGATGCGTCGTATTTACTTCCGCGGCTGCGAGCAAAGTTCTCTCATTTTCGAGATGAATTTGAGTCTCTTGATGATATGAGAATATTAGAAATTACTAATCTTTCACTTGATGAGCCTGAATTAAAAGCTATGATATTTATTGAAGATGATATATAAGTTCAAAGACAAACCACTGAAGAAGCTAATCATATCATTCCTTCTATTGAATAGTTGAAACTCTATGTGCTAGACAATTTATATTTATGCTTTTGTTGTTGCACTAGACATTTAATGCTTATATTTTGATATTATAAGCTACAAGGGTACAAATGATGTTGTTGTCATTTTTTTTGTAATTTCAAATATTATGTTTTGATTGCTTTCTTAATTTTTATGTATGATTTATAAATTATGATGCCGTGTCCGCGCCGTACCCGTATCATGTATTTTTAAGAATTGACGTGTCCCGTATCCGTATCTTGTCGTATCCGTGTCGTCGTATACGTATCGGTGCAACAGTGAACCCTTTTGCCACCAGTCTTTCCTTATATCTCTCTAGTGTGTCATCAGCTTTGTATTTTACTGAGAATACCCATTTGCAGCCAACAGGTTTTTTCCCTATCGGTAGATTGACGATCTCCCATGTTTTGTTCTTTTCCAGGGCCTGCATTTCATTCTTCATGGAATTTTTCCAATTTTTATCAAATAAGGCCTTAGAAATATCTTTAGGAATATGGGTATCTTCTAATGTAACAAGGAAATTTTTATGTGACGATGAGAAGTTGTTGAAGGATATAGAGTTGTTTATAAGGTATAAGGGAGGTGGTGAGCTTACCTTATTTCCAGGAGATGGTTCAGATTCTTGGATCTGCTTTGGAGCACAGCTTGAGCTTGTGCGTCTAGAGTAAACCTTTTCAAATCTAATGATAGCTTTGTCATTTGGTTCCCCATCTTGGGTTTCAGGTGGATTGTTTTGAGGTGGTGGAGGAAGGTCAAGAGGTGCTAGTTCAATTTCCTCATCTTCCTCAAATTCAATCTCCCCCTGAAGATGAGGTTTTGAAAAATAGGAATTTTGCTCATCAAAGGTAACATCAATAGAGACAAGGATTTTTCTTGTGGGTGGATGATAATACTTATAACTTTTTTGGGTAGCTGATTAGCCAACAAAGATGCATTTGAGTGCTATTGTATCTAATTTTCCTCTCTCATGGCTGTGAATATGAACATAGGCAATGCATCCAAAGATTTTGGGCGCAAGATTATGATGGGTTCGAAACTCTGGGTAAAAAGAGGACAAAGTCTCCATTGGAGTTTTGAGCTCTAAGGCTGTTGAAGGTAATTGGTTTATGAGATAAGTTGCAGTTAAAAGAGCTTCCCCCCAATAGGATTTGGGTGTATTGTAGTGAAATAGGAAAGCTCGGGTGGAGGCTAGAAGGAGACAATTTTTCTTCTCTGCAACCCCATTTTTTTGTGTGGTGTGAACACATGAGGACTCATGGATGATCCCTTCACTCTGGAGGTAGGAGAAAAGGGTTTGGTTGAAATAATCTTTAGCATTATCGGAGCGGAATCTCCTTATTTTTACCCCGAATTAATTTTTGATCATGATATGAAAGATGAGAAGAATGGTGCTAACATCAGATTTATTTTTAAGGAGATAGATCCTAGAGACTCTAGTGCAATCATCAATGAATGACACAAACCAGTGTGCCCCGGAGATATTGGGGATTTTTTAGGGTCCCCATATATCACTCTATGAATAAGGTAGAAATGAGTGTCACATCTCTCACTTTTATTTGGGAATGAGGTTCTTTTATGTTTAGCCAACTCACAGGTTTCACAATGAAGATTTTTATTTTCTAATTTCTAGAAAAGTTGTGGATACATGTCTTAGAACATCAAAAGATGGATGTCCTAGTCTATAATGATGAAGCCAAATAGTGAAATTCTTATCGACTAGGGATAACATAGAGCAACTATTTTTAGATTGGTTTGGTTCTTTCTGGTAGTACAATCCTGCTCTCTCCTTAGCAAGTCTAATCTTCTTCCCCGATCTCTGGTCCTGAAATAAGCAATAAGTAGGGTTGAATAAGGCTTGACAATTATGATCATTGGTAAGTTTTTGTATTGATATTAGATTTGTGGATAATTGTGGTACGTGGAGGATATTTTTCAGGGTGAGTGGGGGAGATAATATTATGTCTCCTTGGCCAGCTACTGTGGTAAGATAACCATCAACAGTGATGATTTTCTTGTTGTTTGGGCAAGGAGTATAGTTTATGAGGTGGGTGAGTGGGTTATGTGATCTGTGGCTCCTGAATCAATGATCCATAATTCCTTAAGATGATTTATGGAAGCACTTAAACTAATAGAGATTGGAGTATTACTGTGGGCTCCGAAAATTCGGCCCCGGCCTCCGCTCGCTTTTCTTATTCGGCGAGGGAGTTTTAACTGAATAAGTTCCGAGGTAAATTTTGGAAGGCAGATGGGTTTGTAGATAAGACACTACCCAGAGATTTCGCCCTCATTTTGTGAGGACTTTATGATCTGAGTTCTGGTTTCCTATAGGCGCAAGCCCCTATAGTTAATTACCCCTCCCGATAACGAGAGAGAACTTTCGATTAAGGCTAGTCGTCGATCAGATACGTAGAATATACGTGTTATCTGGCATATAGTAGCAGTAATGGGTTTGGAAATTGGGCTTAGATTTGGGTATTTGGAAAGGTTTGAAAATTTGGAATTTGAAGGGTTGAGAGATTGATATTTAAAAATAGAAATTTCACCATCGTGCACTTAAAGCGGAAGGTGGGGGAATGGATGATGGGCCCGATCAAGATCCCATGGTTCCGTCTTCCCGGGCCATCATGGACCCTGGTCTACTTAGTCAGAGGAGGTAGTCGACCCAACCTGACAGAAGGATCCTTGTCGGCAGCCATAGGTTGCTTCGTCCAAGGGTACCTTGTAGACCGGGGTTGAATGTTTGTCTAAGGGGACAAATTTGAATCTACCTTAGCTAACAGAGGGCTTTGTGCCCTGTCAATTATATCCTATTGATTCATATCTCAAGGATTTAACGCCATTAAGGAACGTATTGGCTCTGGCCATAACCGCTATCTGTGGTGCCATTTGGCGGCAAAACCACTCGGTTCAGAGGGCCCCGGGTCATAACCGTTTACCTGCAGTGCCATTTGGCGGCGAAACTGCCGGTTAGAGGACACGTACCACGTCCTTACTGGCAAAAGATTGTTTGAGAATGGATCCTAGTGATATTTTCGACTAGGCATTTGGCTCTTTTGTGAGCTGAAGTAGTTTTTGATTTGTCCGCCTCGACAAACTGTTGCGGAGGGCGGATGGATTTTGCTTTAAGTACGGATGGATGATTTCAAATTTAAATATTTTTGGGTTTTTGGGATTTTGAGATTTTCTGGAGTTTTATGGGATTTTTGGGTTTCGACTTTGTGGATTTTTGGGATTTTGGAATGAACTTTTGGGAGGCATTTGAAAATGTTTGGGAACCCCTCCGGTTGAGATCTGCATTCAACACGGCCATCATCGGGGTGTTCGGGGTCATTTCTCTTTATGGACTGAACCTTGTCACTCTGTCGGGCTATCGACAGAGGATCGGGTTTCGTAGGCTTTATACCCTTTGATAGTGAATTCTCATTATTGTAGGCCTTGAAGGTCTAATATGAATGTATTAAGACAAATATAACGGTCGCCACAATCGTATATTTGTCTGTTGGTTCGAACCCTGTCGACTTCTATTGACCCGTATAGAAGGATCGGTTTCGAACTTGAATTCACTTGTCAACCCGCGCAGCATCCCTAGACGTCACGTGTGTACCAATAACACGCTCGCCGGGGCCCATGCGGGTTTTATAATTATTTTTACCCCTTTTAGTGTACCTATGTGTATACAATTTATAGTGCACGTGCGGGGGTATTCTTGGAATAGACGCCTTCTGTCTGCTTGTACGAATGTTGCAGATCCGGTGGCGTGGCGTAGCAGCTTCTGGATAGAATTGTTCGCTGCTTCGTACAGGTAGACTGTCGTGCACTATTCGTTGATTTTTGTAGGCGGGTCATAGTGCACTAACTAATCTCCTGCCTTAGTCATAGGAGCTCACACTTATTGTGGTCTTTTGACATTCAGCTTGTATATGACATTTAATACATATGATGGGTCCTCCACAACGGTCTGTAGATGGTTGTACTTGCTACAATTTAACTATCCTTGTTCGTGGAAAATCACTGCATTTGATCAGCACTGAATTGTTATTGATTGTAGGAATGTCATTGTTCTTGCATCCTACCCACCTTTCATTGATCTCAGGTGGTCTGATGTATTTGCACTTGTTGTAGAGACAGAAATTTGATTACAACAAATGGATAGTACTCGTACACCTTGCGGTTGTTCGTTGCTTGTCACTAGTATCGTGCATTGACTTTGTAGGGACTGTTGTATGAATGAGGACTCTCCTACATTTCCTTTTAGGCAAAATATTAGTTGCACGACATAATGAGCTTTTGTAGTAACTCGTAGGAGTTCGTCTTTGGCACAATTCTTTTGTATTTGCCTATGAGTGGTATGTTGAGTGTATGGTGGATCTACCATAATGACTTGTAGATATCCACACTTGATGTATTTTCTCCACCCTTTCTTACAACGAATCGGTATATTTTTGCTTGTGAGTATTACCACGTTCATTCACTGATTGATGATGATCGTAGGACAATACATCAAGGATCTCCTTTGTATTCATTGCATTCCTTTATGAATTTCTTCTTATATATGACATGTAGTGTGGATAGTAGACTTACATAATTGATATTTGCTTGCAATCAACATCACATGCAAGTCCAATTTAAGCTTGTATTTATTTCGTTTGAGTTTGAGTTCTTGTAGTAATTTGTTGCAAGCCCAAGTTTGTTCAAATATTTTATAAGTCATTTTATTGTGCAAAATCCAAGTCCAAGTCCACAGAAATATGTTTGAGTTCAAGTATAATTCAGGTTCCATATGAACCTCTTTCGTTCGTCGAGTCCCCTGCTGTTTTTGCAAAGTTCGAGTCCATATTGTGCTTGATTCAAACCAAGTCCAAGTTGGTCATTTGATTCTAATCTTAAATTATGGTTCATTTAAGCTCCAATTTAGGTTCAAGTTAAGTTTAGGTTCATTCATCCTTCAAGTTCAAGACACAAGTTCTAGTCCCAAAACATGTTCAAATAAAGTTCAGGCTCAATATGAGCCTCTTCTGTTCAAGTCCCCTGTTGTCCTTTGAGTTCGTGTCCGAGCTCAAAATGGGTTCAACCAAGTTCAATTGAGAATCCAAGTTCATATTCATATTCATTTCGATTAGGATTGAATTTATTTTTGGTTCAAGTTCAATTAAGTATATTGAAACAAGTCCACAAGTCCAATATCTTCTCGAGTTCAAAGGCTCACAAGTCCGAGTCCAAGTTCAATCGTCCTTCGAGTTCAACCAAGTCCAAATGCAGCATTGCTTTCACCCGAAATTTCGGCAGCCTTCCGGCGTCTCCCCCGTTTAGGGGAAAACTACGGAAAACTGGGCCTATCCCACCACGCTAAGAAAAGCGTGTATGGTAGGTGCCCTCTTTCGAGGACACCGCGGCCGTGTAATTTTTGATCCCCCACCACGCTAAGAAAAGCGTGTATGGGTATTTTTGAAAACATTTTGCAAGAAAATCATTTTTTTTTATAGTATTTTGCAAGAAAGCAGTTATTTCCCCGCGAGCGGGTACTTATGGGTATCCCCGCTTCGTCGTGCGCATCGCACCGAGATCCCTTCCCACCACGCTAAGAAAAGCGTGTATAGGCAGGGTTTCCAAGGCGATACGAACTTCAAAGAAGGAATCAGGTGATTACCCGCTTCGTCGCAAGCGTCGTGACGCACTCCCTCCCACCACGCTAAGAAAAGCGTGTATAGGTGGTCGTTTTGTCTCGACGAATGTGTTGAAACGGGTTCTCGGAGTTTTAGGGTTTAGAAGTTATACCTGCGGGATCGACGGCACGAGGATTGAGGCAAGAGCAAATAATCATAATTATTTATTTTTAATTATAATTAATCATAAATAATTAATTAACTAATTATAATTAATTAATTAATAATTAATTATAATCTAAATTAATTATAAATAATTACTCATAATTATTTAAATAATTATAGTTAATAACTAATTAATTAAGATTAATTTATTATAATTATAATTAATCAATAATTAGTTATAATTGATAATTATAACTAATTAATAATAAATTACAATTAATAATTAATTAATATTAATTATAAATACATAAACAGATAATAATAATTAATTAATTATAATTAGTATAACTAATCATAATTAATAATTATTAATATTATAATAATAATAATAATAATAATAAAAGCAAATGAAACAAATCCCCCCTCCTCTTTCTCTGGTTTCACAGGATTGAGCCGAAGAAGCGCGCCTAAGGGAGAAAGTTACCTTCCCAGCTGGCGAGCTCCCTGCTTCCGATCGAACAAGGGAAAGTCGGAGGAGCAAGGTCGTCTGACCACAAGGGGATCGGTCGTGAGATGGAGAGGCGTCGGCTATAGGTAAGTGGATTAGTCCCTCTCTCTCTCTCTCTCTCTCTCTCTCTCTGCCAGAAGAAGTCGGAGAAGTAAGGAAGTTGAGGTGGAGGCGACGAGAAGGTTCGATGTCGAGAGGAGAAGAGGTCGGGCTTGTGGGATCGGGATCGGAGAGAGAGCAAGAGGGACGATCGGGTCTGGAGATCGGAGCTCGGTCTGCTCTCTGGACGGGATCGGACGGAGCAGTGGAGCTCCGGTTTGACGGGAGGAAGGGGGATTTCGTGTGTGGAAGCGACGGGAGCAGAGGGAGGAGTTACGGGATTCGGTCGAGTGGAAGTGTCGAAGTGCGAAGACCTCCCTTTCATTTTATAGGCGCGGAGAAGGCAAGGATCGAGGCCTGCGAAGGATTTTCGGGAATCGACGTAAACGGCGCTGCATGTACAGTGCTTTTCGGCGAGATTTCAGGCAGATATCGCGGATTCGACAGTCCGAGGTGCGGGATTTCTTGCGGTATTTATGGGATTCGCTCAGGTATTTCGACGGTGCCGAGGTATTGAGCGGGATTTCGGGGGTTTGCGGCAGAGACAGGTATGATTTCATTTTTGTATCCTTTGGACATCATACGAAGGTCAACAAATGCCCCCCAACAAATGTGGTACGTGGCTAGAGCGAATCACGTTTGTTGTAAGCTGTTTGACCCTGTGGATCTCTAGATATTTGTTCTAGATGTCACACTAGGGTTTTCATTTAGTGGATCTCCAAAATTTGCTTGGATGTCACACTAAGATTTTCTTTTAGTGGATCTCCAAAAATTTGCTTGGATGTCACACTAAGACTTTTATTTAGTGGATCTCCAAAATTTTTGTTTGGATGTCACACTAAAATTTTCCTTCTCCATAAATCTCTTGGATGTATCAATAGATGGTTGAGATACTGATTTCTTTTGCCCTGTACTTTGTGCTGCGGACATTGATGGAGAATTTCTTGATTTGTCTTTATTGACTTGTCAGGTGATTTTTGTACCTTCGGCCCTATGCTTTTTGCTTTGGCGGGCTTGTTGAAGGAGTAGATGCCGGTGACCTAAACCCTTAGGTGTGTATTAGGTCGATGGCGAAAAGTCATCGGTCCAGAGCTTTGTGCATAACGGACTTGTTGATGACAGAATTCTTTTAGTTCAGCCTTGGGCTTTGTGTGAACTTTGAGATAATTTTCTTCGGTCCTTTGCTTCGTGCTTTGGCGGACTTGTTGAAGAAAAATTCCTTCGATCCTCGCTTTGTGCTTTACGGATTTGTTGAAGGATTTGCAGGTTATGGATTCAGTTGATAGTACCGAACGTAGGTAGTATCTTGATCCTTAACCACTTGAGAAGACTTTAATCTGAATCACTTGAGTTTATCAGATCGGGAGAGCTAGAATTTGATAGCTCTTTGTCCTCTGGTTGCTGAGATGGGGGTTCCTCTACTGCGGCCTTTCTTATGGCTTGTTGAGTAGATGGAGCTGCCAGCGATCCGGCCATATTTGGGCTTGTTGGATCCGACCTCTTACACCCATTCAGGCTTCAGACTCGAGCTATGGGAATTGCGCTCCCCAATGCTGATTTTGCTGAAGTTGGTAGATTTGGAGTCTATCTTTCGTGGTTGAAGATTTTGGAGCCTACGAACATTCAGTGGTTGTTCGAGATTCACCCTTCTACTGGAACTTTGATTCTCCAGTCATTTGGGAGAAATTTTGCGGACTACGATCACTTGAACTGGTCGAGTCAAATTTGCCTTCGTGCTTCCTACAGTCCCTACTGACGGGTTGACGAAGTGGGGGTTCCGCTACTACGGCCTTTCTTATGGCTTGTTGAGTAGACAGAGCTGCCAGCGATCCGGCCATATTTGGGCGTGTTGGATCCGACCTTTTACACCCATTCGAACCTTAAGCTTCAGGCTGTTGAAAGACTTCAAGCTTTTCTGGCTCAATTTTGTAGGAGTGTGTAGCCACAAAAGTCACTTTCTTGACCTTTGAGTCTTGGTTTGTTGGAGAAGACGGTGTCTCTAACATTTGAAAGATCACCTGCATATACTTTGGAAAACAAATATTTGTATTCTTTAGCACAAAATAACGTTTGGATTGATAATTTTAAATATTTATTCGGGGATCTCGGCATGCGGCGCGATGTCGACCCGAATAAATATTTAAAATGCCCCCTGTCTCACAGGGACATTCTAGAATTGAATAGATTTGGAATATAAGATTTTAAATATTCATTTGGGGATCTCGGCGTATAGCACGATGTCGACCCAAATGAATATTTAAAATGCCCCCTGTCTCGCAGGGACATTTTAGATAGGCTTTTGTATCTTTGAGATTTTAAATATTTATTTGGGGATTTCGGCACGCAGCGCGATGTCGACCCAAATAAATATTTAAAATGCCCCCAGTCTGATGGGGGGATTTTGAAATGCGTTCTTGCTATACAAGAGAATTTCAAAATATAAATGTAAATATGCACTGATAAATATGCATATAAAATTTTGATCGCATAAAATACAACAGTCATGAAATTTTTATGCATGATATTTCTTTAAATGTCGACCGTTGATTGGCGGCATGGGTCTTTGACCGTTCAGATCGATCAACTGATATGCTCCTCCTTGGTACACTTTCTCGATGACGAAGGGGCCTTCCCAATTGGATACGAACTTGCCACCAATTTTTCTGTGTGGAATGATTGGTCTTCTCAGCACCAGGACCAATTCCCCTTCTTGAAATGATCGAGGACGCACCATTCGATCAAAAGATTTTGCCATTCTTCCTCGGTAAATTTCCAAGTTTTGTTGAGCTTGTAACCTGAGTTCATCAAGTGCGTCGAGCTCTTCCATTCTGAGGCGGGCATTTTGTTCCTGAGTGAGATCACTCTGAACTGCTACCCGGAGTGACGGTAGTTCAATCTCCAACGGTAATACGGCTTCAACTCCGAATACCAGAGAGTAAGGAGTGGCTTTGGTTGGTGTCTTGTAGGTTGTACGGTACGCCCACAACGCTTCTGCCATTTTCGTATGCCACTCTCTTTTGTTCTTGGTAAGAATCTTCTTCAACAATTTCACCAGCGTCTTGTTGAAGGCTTCCGCCAATCCATTGGCCCTTGGATTGTATATGGATGAATATCGCCAATCGATTTTATGCCGATCAACGAACTTGTAAATTTTTGTACTCTTGAATGCAGTACCGTTGTCTGAGATTATGCGGCGTGGCACACCAAATCTGTAGACGACATTGTGGGTAAAGAAATTGATCACATGCTCCGATGTGACCTCTCTGAATGGAGCCGCTTCCGCCCACTTGGAAAAGTAGTCTGTTGCTGCAAGTATAAAGCGGTGTCCTGCTGATGACGGCGGATCTATTGGCCCAATAATATCAGTACCCCAACACTCGAATGGCCAGGATGCTATTGTTGGGTGCAGTGGATTTGGCGGTTGATGTATAACATCACCGTGGATTTGACACTCGTGGCACCTCTTAGCGTGGTCAATACAATCTCTAACCATGGTCGGCCAATAGTAACCCATTCTTTTAATTTTAGCGGCCATCTTGGGACCTGACTGATGTGCTCCACAAAGCCCTTCGTGGACTTCTGTCACCACTTTATCAGCTTCCTTGGTCCCTAGGCATCTTAGCCACATTTGATCAAATGCTCGTCTGTACAACGTGTCGTTGACAAATGCGTATCGCAACGCCCTTTTTCGAATTTGTGCGGCCATAGACTTTTCTGTCGGGAGTTTGTTTTCTTTGAAATAGTCAATGAATGGCTGTCTCCAATCATTTTCGACTTCAATATCTAAACAATGCCACCACGATTCTGAAGCTTGACTAGCTTTATGTCTCTTAGCCACGTGATATTCTTCTGGATAATTTTCCCTAACGATCTGATGGAGAGGTTGAGGGTCAACTGGAGTTTCATCCTGCTGACTTGAATCTGGAATTCCTTCTGCTCTCGGGAATTGTAATAGAGCGGGCTCCAAGACCCTACGAGTGTAAACTCCGATGAATATAGGACTCTCCTCGTTGATGTTCGTCATTTCTTTGGCTAATTTGGCCAGACAATCTGCTTTAGCATTCTGTCCTCGAGGAACTCGAGCCATTTTGACATTTGGTACTTGCTTCAGAAGCTCGAGGGCTCGTCGGTGATAGCGGGCTAATTCAACTTTGCCAACTTTATAAATGCTGAGGATCTGATTTATTATAAGCTGAGAATCACCAAAGATTTGGAGATGTTGGATTCTGACATCGATCGCAATCTCCAGCCCCGCTAATAGAGCTTCGTACTCGGCTTCGTTGTTGGTCCGAGGTTCAGTCAAACTGAATGAGAACCTCATTATGCCTCCCTCGGGTGCTACGAAAATGAGACCGATGCCGGCTCGGGCTCTTGCGATATTTGGAGGTCGAACAGGTTTAATCGACGATGCCCCGTCGAAGTACATTTCCCAGAATGGTAGCTTTTCATTCTCCTCAACCTGCATTATCTGCTCATCGGGCAAATCATCATTTAGTGGAGAATCGGCCGGGATTGGGTGTGCAGCGAGGAAATCTGCCAAGGCCTGTCCTTTCACTGCCTTTTGTGGCATGTATGTAATTTCAAACTGCAATAACAATACTGCCCACCTGGCTAGACGACCTGTCAACGCTGGTCTTGTCATCAAGAACTTCAGCGGATCGATCTTTGATATCAGCGTGATTTTGTGGGATAATATATAATGTCGGAGTTTCTGAACTGCAAAAATCAGCGCCAAGCAATGCCTTTCAATAGGAGAATAACGGCTTTCTGCACCAATCAACCTCCGACTGATGTAATAGAGCGCATTTTCTTTGCCTTCTTCATTATTCTGGGCCAATAGTGCTCCGAGTGACTCTTCTAGTGCAGCTGTATACAGTATAAGAGGCTTCCCCGGAATTGGCGCTGCTAGAATGGGAGGATTTAATAAGTATTTCTTGATGCTATCAAACGCCTCCTGACATTCTGCATCCCATTTGAAACGGACATCTTTCTTCATTAATTTTGAAAATGGCTGGCACCTACCCGATAGATTTGATATGAATCTCCGAATGAAAGCCAGTTGTCCTTGCAGCGAGCGAAGCTGTCGAAGGTTTCTTGGTGGTGGCATCTCCGTGATTGCCTTAATTTTGTTTGGGTCGATCTCTATGCCTCGATGACGAACAACATAACCCAGGAATTTACCGGAGGAGACCCCGAATGCACATTTGAGAGGATTCATCTTCAGATCAAACTTTCTGATTCTTTTAAATACAATTCTAAGATCTTTTAAGTGATCATTTCAGCCAAGACTTTTGACGACCAGGTCATCTACATAACACTCGACCTTCTGATGTATCAAATCATCAAATATGTGAGTCATCGCTCGCTGGTAGGTGGCACCAGCGTTCTTCAAGCCAAAGGGCATAACTGTGTAGCAAAAAATGCCGATGGGCGTTCTGAACGATGTATGTTTTTCATCTTCGGGCGCCATTTTAATTTGATTGTACCCTGACGATCCGTCCATGAAGGAAAACATGTCGTAGTTGGACATATTGTCGACCAGGAGTTCGGATACAGGGAGTGGAAAGTCATCTTTTGGGCACGCTTTATTGAGGTCCCAAAAGTCGATGCAGATACGAATCTGACCATTCTTCTTCTTTATAGGGATGATATTTGCAATCTAATCGGCATACTTTTCTTCTCGTATGAAGCCTGCATCTATTAGCTTCTTTGTTTCAGCAATCACCTGTTCTTCGATCTCCAATCTCATTCTCCTTGGAGCTTGTTTGACAGGTGATACATCCGGTTTGATTGCTAATCTGTGAACTGCTACGTCAGGGGATAAGCCCGGCATCTCAGCATATATCCAGGCAAAGCAGTCCCTGAATTCACATAGGAGCTTCTTTCATTTCCTCTGCTTGCTCTTTGAGAAGAACATCACTGATGCAGGTCGGGCGATGATCTTCTTCAATCTGTAAGGATATATTTGAAAAGTGATGGGATTTCTTGAAGGATTTTTCAAGATGTCGACCATCAAAAACATTTTTGTTGGGGTCATCTTTGAGACCCAATTTTGATAAATTTCTTTAATGGTGGATCTCTAGGGGTACACACCAGATGTCACACCATTATTTGATTTTTTTTTCTAGAGATGTGAGTCCCTATATTTGTTTTTCCCTTATGCCGGGACCTTTCGGCAGTGGATTCTTGGATATGCTTCCAAGTGTCACACTCTAATGCTCACCGTACATATATTTATTCTTTCTTTACTCTACCATCATAAAAGATGGTAGCTTTTAGCTCTATCGGGACCTTTCAGTGATGGATCTTTGGACATAAGAACCAAATGTCACATCCGGATGTTCACCGTATAGAACATAATATTTTAGCTGCTACTATAGTATTTGAATGACTAGCCAAAGATGGAAAGAGAAACCAATCCCCAGCGGAATCGCCAGAAATCTGTGGGCTCCGAAAATTCGGCCCCGGCCTCCGCTCGCTTTTCTTATTCGGCGAGGGAGTTTTAACTGAATAAGTTCCGAGGTAAATTTTGGAAGGCAGATGGGTTTGTAGATAAGACACTACCCAGAGATTTCGCCCTCATTTTGTGAGGACTTTATGATCTGAGTTCTGGTTTCCTATAGGCGCAAGCCCCTATAGTTAATTACCCCTCCCGATAACGAGAGAGAACTTTCGATTAAGGCTAGTCGTCGATCAGATACGTAGAATATACGTGTTATCTGGCATATAGTAGCAGTAATGGGTTTGGAAATTGGGCTTAGATTTGGGTATTTGGAAAGGTTTGAAAATTTGGAATTTGAAGGGTTGAGAGATTGATATTTAAAAATAGAAATTTCACCATCGTGCACTTAAAGCGGAAGGTGGGGGAATGGATGATGGGCCCGATCAAGATCCCATGGTTCCGTCGTCCCGGGCCATCATGGACCCTGGTCTACTTAGTCAGAGGAGGTAGTCGACCCAACCTGACAGAAGGATCCTTGTCGGCAGCCATGGGTTGCTTCGTCCAAGGGTACCTTGTAGACCGGGGTTGAATGTTTGTCTAAGGGGACAAATTTGAATCTACCTTAGCTAATAGAGGGCTTTGTGCCCTGTCAATTATATCCTATTGATTCATATCTCAAGGATTTAACGCCATTAAGGAACGTATTGGCTCTGGCCATAACCGCTATCTGTGGTGCCATTTGGCGGCAAAACCACTCGGTTCAGAGGGCCCCGGGTCATAACCGTTTACCTGCAGTGCCATTTGGCGGCGAAACTGCCGGTTAGAGGACACGTACCACGTCCTTACTGGCAAAAGATTGTTTGAGAATGGATCCTAGTGATATTTTCGACTAGGCATTTGGCTCTTTTGTGAGCTGAAGTAGTTTTTGATTTGTCCGCCTCGACAAACTGTTGCGGAGGGCGGATGGATTTTGCTTTAAGTACGGATGGATGATTTCAAATTTAAATATTTTTGGGTTTTTGGGATTTTGAGATTTTCTGGAGTTTTATGGGATTTTTGGGTTTCGACTTTGTGGATTTTTGGGATTTTGGAATGAACTTTTGGGAGGCATTTGAAAATGTTTGGGAACCCCTCCGGTTGAGATCTGCATTCAACACGGCCATCATCGGGGTGTTCGGGGTCATTTCTCTTTATGGACTGAACCTTGTCACTCTGTCGGGCTATCGACAGAGGATCGGGTTTCGTAGGCTTTATACCCTTTGATAGTGAATTCTCATTATTGTAGGCCTTGAAGGTCTAATATGAATGTATTAAGACAAATATAACGGTCGCCACAATCGTATATTTGTCTGTTGGTTCGAACCCTGTCGACTTCTATTGACCCGTATAGAAGGATCGGTTTCGAACTTGAATTCACTTGTCAACCCGCGCAGCATCCCTAGACGTCACGTGTGTACCAATAACACGCTCGCCGGGGCCCATGCGGGTTTTATAATTATTTTTACCCCTTTTAGTGTACCTATGTGTATACAATTTATAGTGCACGTGCGGGGGTATTCTTGGAATAGACGCCTTCTGTCTGCTTGTACGAATGTTGCAGATCCGGTGGCGTGGCGTAGCAGCTTCTGGATAGAATTGTTCGCTGCTTCGTACAGGTAGACTGTCGTGCACTATTCGTTGATTTTTGTAGGCGGGTCATAGTGCACTAACTAATCTCCTGCCTTAGTCATAGGAGCTCACACTTATTGTGGTCTTTTGACATTCAGCTTGTATATGACATTTAATACATATGATGGGTCCTCCACAACGGTCTGTAGATGGTTGTACTTGCTACAATTTAACTATCCTTGTTCGTGGAAAATCACTGCATTTGATCAGCACTGAATTGTTATTGATTGTAGGAATGTCATTGTTCTTGCATCCTATCCACCTTTCATTGATCTCAGGTGGTCTGATGTATTTGCACTTGTTGTAGAGACAGAAATTTGATTACAACAAATGGATAGTACTCGTACACCTTGCGGTTGTTCGTTGCTTGTCACTAGTATCGTGCATTGACTTTGTAGGGACTGTTGTATGAATGAGGACTCTCCTACATTTCCTTTTAGGCAAAATATTAGTTGCACGACATAATGAGCTTTTGTAGTAACTCGTAGGAGTTCGTCTTTGGCACAATTCTTTTGTATTTGCCTATGAGTGGTATGTTGAGTGTATGGTGGATCTACCATAATGACTTGTAGATATCCACACTTGATGTATTTTCTCCACCCTTTCTTACAACGAATCGGTATATTTTTGCTTGTGAGTATTACCACGTTCATTCACTGATTGATGATGATCGTAGGACAATACATCAAGGATCTCCTTTGTATTCATTGCATTCCTTTATGAATTTCTTCTTATATATGACATGTAGTGTGGATAGTAGACTTACATAATTGATATTTGCTTGCAATCAACATCACATGCAAGTCCAATTTAAGCTTGTATTTATTTCGTTTGAGTTTGAGTTCTTGTAGTAATTTGTTGCAAGCCCAAGTTTGTTCAAATATTTTATAAGTCATTTTATTGTGCAAAATCCAAGTCCAAGTCCACAGAAATATGTTTGAGTTCAAGTATAATTCAGGTTCCATATGAACCTCTTTCGTTCGTCGAGTCCCCTGCTGTTTTTGCAAAGTTCGAGTCCATATTGTGCTTGATTCAAACCAAGTCCAAGTTGGTCATTTGATTCTAATCTTAAATTATGGTTCATTTAAGCTCCAATTTAGGTTCAAGTTAAGTTTAGGTTCATTCATCCTTCAAGTTCAAGACACAAGTTCTAGTCCCAAAACATGTTCAAATAAAGTTCAGGCTCAATATGAGCCTCTTCTGTTCAAGTCCCCTGTTGTCCTTTGAGTTCGTGTCCGAGCTCAAAATGGGTTCAACCAAGTTCAATTGAGAATCCAAGTTCATATTCATATTCATTTCGATTAGGATTGAATTTATTTTTGGTTCAAGTTCAATTAAGTATATTGAAACAAGTCCACAAGTCCAATATCTTCTCGAGTTCAAAGGCTCACAAGTCCGAGTCCAAGTTCAATCGTCCTTCGAGTTCAACCAAGTCCAAATGCAGCATTGCTTTCACCCGAAATTTCGGCAGCCTTCCGGCGTCTCCCCCGTTTAGGGGAAAACTACGGAAAACTGGGCTTATCCCACCACGCTAAGAAAAGCGTGTATGGTAGGTGCCCTCTTTCGAGGACACCGCGGCCGTGTAATTTTTGATCCCCCACCACGCTAAGAAAAGCGTGTATGGGTATTTTTGAAAACATTTTGCAAGAAAATCATTTTTTTTTATAGTATTTTGCAAGAAAGCAGTTATTTCCCCGCGAGCGGGTACTTATGGGTATCCCCGCTTCGTCGTGCGCATCGCACCGAGATCCCTTCCCACCACGCTAAGAAAAGCGTGTATATGAGGGGTTTCCAAGGCGATACGAACTTCAAAGAAGGAATCAGGTGATTACCCGCTTCGTCGCAAGCGTCGTGACGCACTCCCTCCCACCACGCTAAGAAAAGCGTGTATAGGTGGTCGTTTTGTCTCGACGAATGTGTTGAAACGGGTTCTCGGAGTTTTAGGGTTTAGAAGTTATACCTGCGGGATCGACGGCACGAGGATTGAGGCAAGAGCAAATAATCATAATTATTTATTTTTAATTATAATTAATCATAAATAATTAATTAACTAATTATAATTAATTAATTAATAATTAATTATAATCTAAATTAATTATAAATAATTACTCATAATTATTTAAATAATTATAGTTAATAACTAATTAATTAAGATTAATTTATTATAATTATAATTAATCAATAATTAGTTATAATTGATAATTATAACTAATTAATAATAAATTACAATTAATAATTAATTAATATTAATTATAAATACATAAACAGATAATAATAATTAATTAATTATAATTAGTATAACTAATCATAATTAATAATTATTAATATTATAATAATAATAATAATAATAATAAAAGCAAATGAAACAAATCCCCCCTCCTCTTTCTCTGGTTTCACGGGATTGAGCCGAAGAAGCGCGCCTAAGGGAGAAAGTTACCTTCCCAGCTGGCGAGCTCCCTGCTTCCGATCGAACAAGGGAAAGTCGGAGGAGCAAGGTCGTCTGACCACAAGGGGATCGGTCGTGAGATGGAGAGGCGTCGGCTATAGGTAAGTGGATTAGTCCCTCTCTCTCTCTCTCTCTCTCT
Organism: Dendrobium nobile; assembly: GCA_022539455.1. Taxonomy (NCBI): domain Eukaryota; kingdom Viridiplantae; phylum Streptophyta; class Magnoliopsida; order Asparagales; family Orchidaceae; genus Dendrobium; species Dendrobium nobile. The sequence goes on along the minus strand of CM039723.1, from coordinate 13,644,147 downwards.
CTCTCTCTCTCTCTGCCAGAAGAAGTCGGAGAAGTAAGGAAGTTGAGGTGGAGGCGACGAGAAGGTTCGATGTCGAGAGGAGAAGAGGTCGGGCTTGTGGGATCGATATCGGAGAGAGAGCAAGAGGGACGATCGGGTCTGGAGATCGGAGCTCGGTCTGCTCTCTGGACGGGATCGGACGGAGCAGTGGAGCTCCGGTTTGACGGGAGGAAGGGGGATTTCGTGTGTGGAAGCGACGGGAGCAGAGGGAGGAGTTACGGGATTCGGTCGAGTGGAAGTGTCGAAGTGCGAAGACCTCCCTTTCATTTTATAGGCGCGGAGAAGGCAAGGATCGAGGCCTGCGAAGGATTTTCGGGAATCGACGTAAACGGCGCTGCATGTACAGTGCTTTTCGGCGAGATTTTAGGCAGATATCGCGGATTCGACAGTCCGAGGTGCGGGATTTCTTGCGGTATTTATGGGATTCGCTCAGGTATTTCGACGGTGCCGGGGTATTGAGCGGGATTTCGGGGGTTTGCGGCAGAGACAGGTATGATTTCATTTTTGTATCCTTTGGACATCATACGAAGGTCAACAATTACCTGAGAGTGCAAGTGAAGAAGAAGCATTTGATTTTTCAGGGGATACCAAGAGTAGTTTCAATTTATCAATATCTTCTTTATTGAATTCTCCAAGGTTTGACTGTGCTTCTAGCTTACTTGTAGTATTGTTGGCATGTGATTTGCTTCTTGTTTCACCCTTTTGATTCCACTTCTTGCTTGGGGGGGGGGGGGGGTTCCATGTATTTTCCAGCATGTTTCCTTTGTGTGTCTTGACTTTTTGCAATAGCTGCACCAAATTGAGTCTTAGTCTTTGAATTTTTAAGTATATTTACCTTTCTCCTTCAATGACGATTCTTTGTTCATCACCATTGTTGAGCTTTCAGCGACCTTTGATTCTAATATCACTCCTCGTTTGCTTTCTTCTGCGCGGATGAAAGAAATGGGTTCATTGAGTGATGACGTCTCCTCTTTGCCAAGAATATGAACCGTAACTTGGTCAAATTCTGCATTTAGTCGTGCAAGAAAATCATACTCTATCTTTTTCAATAAAGTTCTTTAGGATCGCAGCATCTTCCGGACATCTGGTTTTTATGCACCTATAGTGATCAAGTTCCTGCCACAGATTTTGTAGAAGGGTAGCATATCCCGTCACGGTCTTGCTCCTCTGCTTTGTGCTTTCAACTTTGACTTTAATTTCAAAGATTTGAGCCGCATCACGAGCTTTGGAGAAGGTCTGTCTAGCAGCATCTCATATGTCCTTTGCAATTGAAAGGAACATAAATGTATCGCTAATTTCTGGAGTTATAGAATTCCACAACCATGACATAATCATGGAGTCTGCTTCATCCCTTACCCCAAATTTAGGATCGCCTTCTTTTGGTCCTCCTCCAAGGTGGTGATGTATTTCCCTTTCCCCTTCAAATAGGTCTTACACAAATTGAGACCACTTTAGGTAGTTCTTCTCATTGAGATGATAGGAAGGTTGCATGCTTTGAAGGTCACCTCGTCCTTGGTGCACCATCGACTCCTCAGTTTGGTCAATGCTCTGGGAGGAATTGATTTCTGACATTATGATAGTAATTGAGACTATCTGTATCACTTTTGGTAGCAATGAAGGCTTCCAAGATTTTTCTATTCGACAATAAAGGTCGATTTTTTTTTTGGGGAAAAACAATTTTTTTCCCTGATAATTGGATCGGGCTAAGCCGAGTCTTTAAAGGACTCAGGTTGGGTACCTAGGCACGCACATTGCGCCTCTTCGATCGTAAACAAGCAAGGTTCCGCCTCTCTAGCTGCATGCGGGAGCTACGCACGGGCGGCAGGTGTTCGGTTGGCGGCGGCTTCGGCGTCAGTGCGGCTAGGGCGGGGGTCGTTCGGTTCGGATCGACAGCAGACTGGACGAGGCGAGAGCGGGTCGTTTGCCTCGGATCGGCAGGGAACTAGTCGCGGCGAGAGCGGGTCGTTCGGCTCGGATCCGGTTGACTTCTTCGCGTCGACGGTGGATGAGGCAGTCGCAACATGCTTCACACGGTTTGGCTTCACTTCCGATCCCTTCTTCCTCTTTCTTTTTCTCCTTCGGCTTCCGACTTTGTCTTCCGGTGGTTTCTTCTTCCTCCTGTCCTCCTTCGATGATCTAGGATCTTTCTTCCAATGCAATAAAGGCTGTTGGCTCTGATACCATGTTAAAACCGGGAATTTTAGGGGGAAAAGCTTGCCTTTATTCATTAGAATCTTCCCTATTTATAGATCTATACAAGATATCCTAATGAGGAAATAATAAAATACATAAAATTTCTCATAAAATCTTTCCTAAATTCATTCCTTCATTATGGCGTGATCCATGAGAGCAGCCCACGGATTGATCTTTGTGCCCGTCGAATCCTTTGCACTGGGAACGACTGGATTTCAACATGGAGCATAGATAAGAATTGAAAATGTTATGTCCTTATTGTAAATAGTAATCATAAATTATTTCTCCACTTGAAGCTTGGGGATTTGAAATGAGAAAATAGAAGAATTGGTAGACATAATGATTAGAAGAAGAATAAATATTGTTTGCTTTTAAAAAATTAATTGGAAAGGGCAAAAGTTCATAGACAATGGGGACTTGGGGAGGGTTATGAGTTTTTGTATGTTGGAAAGATTACTAATTGGAATGGGTAGCGGATGAAGAGTTAAAATATAAAATTGTAGAGATGAATAGAGTTATTGATAGGATAATTGTTATTAAGGTAATTGCCGCGAAGATATCATGAATGTGGTAAATACTTACTCTTCAATTTGGATTAAAAAATAGTTTAAAAGATCAATTTAGAAGAGATGGATATACTACTACAACATATAAGATTAAAAGGATATTTATTGAAGATGATATAAATAGGCATGTAGTTTCTAATAGGATAGTCTGTAGGACATTCACGGTGGTTATGGAATATGCAATAAAATTGCAATGAGAGAGAAGCTATATTTGATTTCATAATAGCCTATAATCTTGTAATGACAGATATATGTTAAGAAATGAGAAGAACACTTATAAAAGTGGAGCCACCAAATGAAAAAAATATTTTTTTGTTCTACTTAGATGAAAATAAAATTCTTCTTGCAAATATTATAATTTATTTCTAGATGAGATTTTGTTCACACAACTTGGAGGCTAGTTGGAAGGATCCACGAACCCAATTGGTTAGTCCTTAAAATACAGAATATGTTCATTTAGGTCTGAATAAGCTTTAGACGAGCTTGTACAATTATCTTGTTAACAATTCTTGCCCAAGTATCTATTTTCGTTATTCCTTCTAGACTAGAGTTGTCTAAGAACCAAGTGATCAAGTCCCTAGCTTAACTAGTTTTCAGAAAATTGTTTAAGCTTGTATCAATTATTTGCACATTGTGGTCGACCATTAATTTGTTTGAATCGTAATGTAATTCAATAGCTCATAAACAAACATAAACAAGTATGCAAACCCATCTATGATTGAACTAAATAAGCTACATAAATGCTTAAATAAGTTATATTTAAATGAAAAAGGATAATGAATTTCAAACATATATTTAAGTAGATTATATAATTATAAGCACTGTGAAGCTATAGTTGAGCTTATAAATGAATCACTATCGCCTAGCTAAATATGTTTTGTTCATGATATAACAAAAGAACTGATGTCCATGCTTTTTCGTAACCTTTCATTGAGCTCGCTCTGTTCAAACTTTTTAAGAGAATTTTGCCGATATTAGCAGTTATTCATTCAGCTCCGTATTGAACAGCTCATATAGGCTTCTTTTGGGACGGCTTATTTACTGTTTCTTAAAGCGGCTTTCTAGTAAAAAATTTTGAAAAGCCGTTTTAAGAAGCAGCAAAAAGCCATTCCAAATGAAGCCATAATCTGCCGAAGTAAATTTTCTTCTTTTGCTGTAAATAATTTAGACAGCATAATTACAGAATTCTCTTATCATCTTCGTTTGTTTTTGCAGGTTTTGCTTTAAAGTAGGTCTTGTATCGTGGAAGTTGGAGATATATTGATGGGAACACTCCCAGGTTAGGATTTTTTTTTTTCAAAGGATTTCTCTTCCTTGATGTAGATTCTTTGAACAGAATAAAGGATAATCTGGATGGAAGAATTCTGCTTTCAATATTTTTTGGGGATACCAGACCTGAAGGCTGGGAAATGCATCTTTCATTACAGAAATAGTGAATTCAACATGCATATACAAAAGATTCAGATTTGTAAAGACCTTGTACATAAGCGCTCGATAGAGCTTCATCTTTCTACTTACGAATATGATCTTCCCCTTCAGCTAGTTATACGGAAATAGTTTACAGTTCTACATGTAAAGAACCTGAGGTAATTGTTTTCTGTGATCTGAAACAAGTTGGCAGTTTAAATGAGAATTGAAAATCATTTGGGCTTCGTTTGGGATGGCTTTCTTACTGCTTCTTAAAGCAGTTTTTAGTATAAAAAACTGCTTTAAGAAACAATAAGATAGCCGTCCCAAAAGAAGCCTCAGATTTAACAGGTTTTCTAAACAGTTGGTATTACCGTTAATTATGTTGTTCTCATCAATTGCTATATTGTTCGATTGGTAGAGTTAGGATTAGCTTTCGACCATGAACTTATTCTACGTATATTTGCACTTCTAAGAATGCATGAGCTTTTAAATGATAAAGCTGTCTGTAAACTATGTTTTCAGTATTTTTTTTTTTTTATGGATAAAAATTAGCATTTCATGCTAGTTATTGTAAGGTTAAGATTTGGGTGTATATATATATATATCTCACGATCAATCGAGTGCACTGAGAATGATGACCGACGGGCACCAAGCCCTTCGACTGTTGTTGAAGTCTCTCAAATATTGTTTAATCACAAAATGAATTGCATCGATACACTCGAGATATCAAATTTATCAAAGAAGCGTCATCCGTGCACAACTCAATAAAAAAAAATAACCAGGAGCTCGACTGTTGGCGGGCACTAAGCTGGTAAAAATAGCTCGAACGACTTCCGACTATCTAATAAATTATAAGTTAAAATATGATAAGCTCAATATATATTCAGGCTCTTGATGATAAAATAAATGTTATGCTTTCATAACCATGCATCATTTTGATTGTTAAGCAATGTTTATGGAAAAATGAAGAAGCAATGTTTATGGTCTTTCATTTACTCAAATGAGAAGTGCATTTTATATCATCCTTACAATTTAAATATGATAGCTAATATGCATGCTGTTTCCTTTTCATTTGAGTTATTGCAATTCAGATTTGTGATTTATTGAGTTACAATAATAACTCATACATACTATTAAATAAATATATACAAGAAATTCTATAGTTTAAATGAGTAAGAGAAGAGAGTTTGTGTAGTGATGATATGGAGCGCAACATGATAAGAATTTATACTTCTTAGATGTTGTAAGTGTTAGACTTTTTTGTGAATCAACTTAAATTTTTTTTTTTTTAAATTTCTTGTTAGCTTTAGGTGTTCTTTTATTTAGTTTCTTGAATGTCTTGTATTGTCATTGATGTAGCTATTGTGTCTTTAAATAGACTGTATAGGTTGTAATCAGAGGGATAGTTAAGCAATGAAGAATTTGATTTCAACTGCTCTCCAACGCCCCTCCCCTCTCTATGCCCTCTTCTCTTCCAAGAAGATAAAGAAAACTTCTTTCCTCCCCAAGAATCACAACAATAATACTATAATGTATATATGACTGTGTTAGCACAAATAAATTTCATAAATTTAATGATTCTCTTAGGCTTCATTTGAGATAATTTTTTTACTGTTTTGTAAAGCTGTTATAGAGAGCATAATTTTTTGAAGCTATTGTAGAAATTAACATTACAACAACATCAAGCATTTATTTCAGTGAGGGGTAGGCTACATGGATCCTTGCTCTCCATTGTGTCTTGTTAAGAGTCAAATTTTTAGCAATGGCAAAGCATAAAGTGTGATTTCGGTATAAAAAGCAAAGCAAAAAAAAAAAAAAAACCTATCCCAAATGAAACTTTAATGCATTGGAAGTTCATAATAAAAAGAAAATTGTGACAAATTATTTTGAAAATCTTTGAATATAAAAGTATTTAAATATTGTGTCTGAGCTCCTTTTGTTTTTTTTTTCTATTCATTCATGGCTATGTTTGGATTGTGTAAAGAATTAAAATTTAAAAAAAAATGTACTCTAGTGTAATGCGTTTTACTATTGGCTTTCAGATAACAGAATTAGTGTTTTAAGAATTAAGAACAAATAGGAACATTTACTAAGATCTCTCTATGCTTCTTGGTGCTCAGTTTAGGTCAGGTCTACTTTATAATTCTACTATAAATATTGGAATCTTTTTAATATTTTTATCCCATAACTAATCATATCATTAGCTCGATAATAAATTATTTTTTCTTTTTTATATACAAAATAACTTGAATACTTTACTACATGAATAATTTTATTTGTGAAAAAAAAAGAATTTCATCTATTTCAGTATTTTAATCAGGAAAATATATTTCTGTTCAATACTTTCCAATTTCCAATACATCTCAACTTCATACTGTGACCAACTTAACAAAGGATTCCACTTCTTGTTCTTCATTTTTCTCTATAAATTTGCTTATTGAAAAACAAAATCACACAACTCCTAGTTAAGAATATATGCTATTCCAAAATGCAATCACCATAAACCCAAAAACATAAACTTTAATAAAAATTTTCATTAAAAATTGTTAAGCAAGTCTCTATCCATGATTCATAAGTTGAAAAACTAAATCCATTGCAGTAAAAACTCTCACCATGAAAATACCACAATAAGTGACTTGAACAAAGAGGAAGTATCACAAGCCTCACATATGTAAAACTCAGCAGAATAACAGGAAATGTAGCAGTCCTTCCCTTCTTCTCAATGATGACCGGTCATCTTCTTTATGAGTTTGCTTAACATACCATGCTTTGCAGACCACTGCTCTGCCAACTTCTGTTCTTTGGCTTCTGCATCTCTTCTCAAAACAAGTAGCTGTTCCCTGCATTCAGCTTCAATCCTCTCCAACGCCAGCTGCTGCTCCTCCCTTAGTTCCCTCACCTTCAATTCAATCTCCTCAATTTTCTCCCTCCTTTTACACGCCTTTTCTGACTCTAGTTGCAGTTCAACTCTCTTCAACCGCCACGCCGCCTCTTTTTTATGAGCCGCCCAAACCTGATACCCTTCCTCCAGTTCCCTACAACACTCAACCAGCTCCGCAAAGACATTCTGTTGTGAATTGATCAGGCCCAATGTACTGTCAGGTGCCCCTCTTTCAATCTGCACCCAGGGTGCAGGTGGTGCAGCAGGAAGTGTTGATGGTGAGAGAGAGAGGGCAACTGATGGCGAGCTCGCGTTATTGGAATTTGCAAGCCATGGAGGAAGCAGTGGTGTTGCCATGAGCAGCGGAGCGACGGGTCGTTGCTTCACCAGTTTCTCTGCAAAGCTCTCAAGAATGCGGTCGTATTTCCCAGGTTCAATGGGTGCTGATGAAACCCTGTTGCTCTCTTTCAGCTCACGCTGTTGTTTTTCCTTGAAGACCTCCCACCACTTGCCTAACCGCTTGGCAGTGCGACCAGGTACCTCTGATGCAATCTTCTTCCACTTGTTGCCGTGCTTGGACTGAAGGTGAATCACCAGTCGCTGTTCTTCCTCTGTGAGAGAACCCTTCTTGATGCCTGGCTTGAGGTAGTTCTTCCAACGCTCAAGACATGACTTGGCATCTCTTTCAAGGCAAACATTCATGCGCTGGGAGACGAGGTTCCACTCCCTCGGCCCATATTGCTTCACGTATGCTCGAAGAATGGCGTCTTCTTCAGCTCTCCAGCGCTGGCGTTCCTTCATTTGGAGAAGCTAGGAGCCATAGTCCTGGATCCTTCATAATTCAACTGACAAAGAGATGGCATGGAACTTGGAGAACATTTGATCTAGTGCAAAACCAGCTGAAAATGACAATAGAGTGATTCAAATAATAAAATAGCAATATTAGTTTGAAAATCAAATGGGAAAGCATTAGGGGGTAACAATAACATTGGCAAGCACCACATGGTAAGCAGGAACTTTTGTTATACTTAAGTGAAAATAAAACAACCAAGCTTAAAAAGAAGAATTCAAGACATAACAATAATGGTTCTCTTAGTTGAAACAGTGAAAACTGTTGCACTGCACATATGGGAATCTGGTAAATGCCATAACTTCCATTTACTGAACATATTACACCAATGTCAATGTGGAACCAGATGACTTGGAGCAGCAAAACATATCACCATCACTACAGAATATTCTTTTCCATCCTTGGAAGAATATTACAATACAGAAAGGGACTTGTTAGATATTGATCCTAGATTTAGGTTTGTAACTTGTTGTGTAGCTTGTTTTGTAGCATTTATGCTTATAAATAGGTAATAGGTTGTAATAGATTTGTATGATTTAGAAATACAAATTTCGTTTCCTGCTCTTTCCTTCTCCCTTCCATCTCTCTCCCTCCTCTCCCAAGAAGCTCAAGAGGAAAAACTCTTTCCTCTCATCCAAGATTCTACAGGACTAAAATACCTACAAGTTTCTTCTACATGAGTGTTGATGCTACCCCCAAACCAAAGCTATTTCAGTGGTTAAGTTAGCTTCAAATGTCCATTTAAATATTAAATTGTATAAAACTCCTCTTGGGGAATGAAGTAGGGTATTTAAAAATATTTTGTATTAAACTTTTGAAAGAATTTTCAAATTAAAACAGTCACTAACTGAATGATCTCCAAGTGTATACTATTAGTCCTGGTTCATAGATTAAGGTCCCTTAATTAGTATCCTCTCCATTTACTCGATCCTACAGTAATTACAATGTGCAATCACACCAATCCCAGCCACTTATTTCACTATGGGCAGGCAGGTGATTTGAACAAACCTACTAAGGTTTTGTTTGGGACAGCTTTCTTACTACTTCATAAAGCAGCTTTTTAGTACAAAAATTCAAATTTTTATACTAAAAAGTTGCTTTAAGAAACATAAAGAAAGTTGTCACAAACGAAGCCTAAGTCGCCATTTAGAATTTCAGTAGTCCTAGCATCTAGAAAGCACAGAAAAGCACCAAAAAATGCCACAGCAGCATTCTATTCAAGAAAAGACATCTTCACTTAGATCATTAATAATAAGACAACTAGATATTTCCCCCTCCTATCTTTGAATAAGAGTTTCTTTCAAGTAGAAATTTCATCCCAAATGTCTTATTTGGGGCAAAAATGGCTGAAGCTGTGAAGCAGCAATAAATTTTCATAGATAAAGAAAGTTAAAACTGGCAAAGCTAAAAGCATCCCATGGTGTCACTATCTCACATAAAATTCATAATTTAAACAAAAAAAAAACATAGGTCCCCATCCAAGTCCCATCAATTTCTTTCATGATATAAGCAACACAACTTGATCTTGGTTTAGAGCTTTAGCTACCAATCAAAAGGTTTAGATTTGAAGCTTGCGATGTGAGTCTGTCTTAATTAGTTCAAATGTCCCAAAAAAAATTTATATAGGCAGAAAGGCAACAGAATCAATCAAATCAAATATCTATTTTTAAATGAATAGGCATGAACCAATAAAACAAAAAATTAGACATAAAAGTTTGTATATTCAGGTTTGACAAAAGCTAAGAACAGTATGCTTCAAACTATTTGACTCCATTTCAGAAATTAGATTTCCAAGCATCCATAATAAATGTCTAGTATAAAAGAGATACAACAGCTAACAAAACAGGAGAAAAAGGAAAAAAGAAATAACAAAAAAAAAAAAAAAAAACAAAGCACATTAACAAAGTTATACAAATAGCTCCCTTGAAGCCTTTCATAAGAACATAAACCAAGAACAAACCAGCAGTGATTACACACAAAAAAACCTGTAATTCCACATTCAATTAAAGCTGCCTTAAAATTTTAGATCTCTCACAAAGTTAATCTCCTTTCATCCATACTTTCTAATTTAACAACAACAAAAAAGCGCCGAATCTGAAATAGAGCTATCTCATGCCATTCACTAAGACCTCCAAAATGTACACCGTAAATAAGCCCCAAAAACAACCCTTCCCATTTATTGAGAAACAGAGCACTAAAAATTCACCACATTCTTAACAAAGACTACAAAGTCGATCCTTTTCTTACAGATTCCTCGTCCCAAAACCCAATCAACTACATCCACAGCTACAATTACAACCAACAATATTTTCTTTTTCTGAACAAGAGAAATAGAGATCTTACTAAGCCAGCAAATTCTTTCCCAGCAAGCATCCTCACCTTTCTTCTCTCCCGGACCAAAGTAGAACAGCTCGAGATAGAAAGCGATAGAAGTAGAGGTGAGGGAAGATATTCAAACCCGCTTGAGCCCTACATATAGGTCGATAGGGCAAGAAAAAGAAAGTGAAATCCGAAAGAGCCGTAAAAGAAGGGCACGCGAAGAGGGAAAGTTAAAAAATAAAAAAACTAAAAAGACATACTCGACTACCGAGCACCGAACCAACACTCGAGGAGACAACCAAACCCTGGAAGAGAGAGAAAAAGAGGAGAGTGAAAGAAGAGATAGAGAGAGAAACGGGGAGGAGGACCACCATTCCCGTCGGTGCCCACGTCACCTCAGAATGTGCAGACGTCACTGAAATCGCGCGACGACACGGGGGAGACGCATCGGCGACGGAAACGAGAGGAGAGAGAAAGAGAGAGCGAAAGTGAAGACGGAAAAGGATATTTAAAAAAGACGGGACCGTTACGTCCTATCGTGGGGCCCAATTGATTTACTGTATATTAAACAATTGAAAGAGTTTTTATATTTATGTATTAAACGAATCAAGTTGAGTTAAATAGTGAACTTATCGAGCAGGATTTATAGGTCAAAAAGTCAGCTTTAAGGTTTTGTTTGGGATGACTTTTTTACTGCTTTTTAAAATGAAATTTTAGTACAAAATTTTTTTATTTTTTACTAAAACTTGGTTTTAGAAAGCAATAAAAAAACCGTCCCAAACGAAACCTAACTCGAACTCGAGCTCAGGCTCTAGTCGAGCTCAGAAGGTTAGCTCGAATTAGAGCTCATTCCACTGCAAACAATCTAGAACCGGCTTGCGAGCCTCAGCCGGATTTTTTTAAAATATTAATTATTTTAAATATTTAAATTTTTATTAATATTTTAATCATTATTATTAATTTTAACATTAAATATTAACTTTTTATATTATTAAATATTTTAAGCATTTATTATTATTTTTAATATTTAAATTTAATAAATAAAATAAATTTATTTTAAAAATATTAATAATTATTCTAGTCGGCTCACGAGCTCATGATGCTGCTACTCAAAATGTACATGTTTTTCTCATTTAAAAACTTTAGAAGACATAATGTAATAAATTCTTCTTGAAAACGTTCAAAGATCATAACCCTGCAAGCTTTTTCTCATCTAAAAATCTTAAAAAGCATGAATTTCAAAATGTGCATACTCTTTTCAAAAAATCTCAAAGCACAAATCTTAATGAGGGCATACTCTTTATCATCTAAAAATATCAAAAGATATAAATTCTTTCTAAAAACTGCAAAGGCCAAGTCTTATAAGGTATACATTCTATAAAAATTTTAGAATGCATAAGTCTCAAAAGATAAAAAAAATTTCTCATCTAAAAATATTAAAAGGCATAAGCCTTTAGAGGTATGGGTTTTCTCTCATCTAAAAATCTCAAAATGCATGTGCCTCATAGGGTATCGTATCTTTTCTTTTCAATAGAAATCATGAATTAGGAGTTTCAAAAAATGACCCAACTGATCAACCCGATCAAAAAATTTGGTTTCATGACCCATTTAATAAATAGGATGGGCTTAGGTTAGGTTTTCGACCTGTTTATTAAACGGGTAGGGTTCGAGTTGACGTGCAATCAACTTTTGACTTGAAAATAACTTATTTGATATCTTTTTTCTTCTTTTTTTTTTTTTACTTTTGGACATAATATTTTATTTTTGATCAAATATCATAAACTTTATAATTAATAAGTTATAAAAAAATTTAACCAAAACGGATTTGTGTTCGGATTAATCCTTTTAACCTGTTTATTAAAATGGACGAATTTGAGTTGATTGTATTTAGGTCGGGTCAATTTTGGCTCGTATTCAAACCCGACCCATCAACCTATTTTTACACCTCTGACATGAATAGAAGATTATTTAAAAGCCACAAACATCATAAAATGTATAACAATATCCTTATCAACTCATAGATCAAAGCTACTATATTCCAACTAAGGAGAAATATCTTTATGTTGTTAACTCAAATATTCAACAATACATCTCAAATTCAGTTAAATAGCTTAGTCGATCTCCTATGATGGAAATTCTGAAAAATTCATATCATACTTATATAAAAATTGAGAATTTATCAATTATCATTATTACTCATAATAATTAATTTGATTATAATATTATTCAATCTTGTATGTATTACTATTCAAAAAATATATAATTAAGACAAATAAAAACTTTTATTTTAAAGCATGTACATAGCTGCTAGACCAATGTAATGTTAACATACTCTTCTTCATCACCACCAAAGTTTTCTTGAAGCTTCTATAGCCTTCAATTTTAAATTTCTTCTTTATTTTTAATGGGTAATCTCTTTCCCTTTGAAGTTAGTACTAATTTTCAAATTTATAACTTCTGCCTCCCTTGTTATTTATCTTGAGTGTAGACCAATCAATATTGAATCCAACCCGAAAATTCGACCCGAAAATTTTGGGTTTGGGTTGACCCGAAGCACAGGTCGGGTTCGGGTTGACCCGACAACCCGAAAATGACCCGGAATGACCCTGAAATCGACCTTGCTCGAGTCTGCCCGCCTGCCCTCGCTCTGCCTGACTCTACCCCGCAACCCTGCGTGCCACATACCCGGGCTACCCGCCTACCCCACAGCCCGCTTCGAGCCCCACGTGTGACAGCTCGCGTCGCGTGACCGCTCCATTCGCTCGCGTCGCCGCTTGCATCGGGCCTGCTTCCTCGCCGGCACTACCGCCGCTGCACCGCTGCCGCCGCCGCTGCACTGCTGCCGGCCTACCTCTGCACCGCGCGGGAACTCAAAAAAATTAAACCGATGTGGGTCGGGTCGGGTCGGGTTGACCCGAACCCAAAGCAGGTCCGGTGCGGGTCCGAAAAATCGACCCGTTTGTGAAAACAGGTTGGGTTGACCCGAACCAGAATAGTGCCGGGTCAATTCCGAGTTCGACCCAAACCCGACCCGTGACCCGAAATTGATAGGTCTACTTGAGTGATACCACACAATGGTGTCTACAACACTCCGACGTTTTGTATCATCAATGTTGACAATATTTCGAGAAAAATTCTAGAACACTAACATCAATATCAAGCTAAGAATCAAGCCCAATCTTTGATACTTTTTAATAGGAACATGTATGAACATATGATCATCCAATAAACATTTAGGGCATCATCATCATCTCCACACCAAAGAAATGTCGTTATATAAATCATTATCCCTTGCACGAGCTATGCCAAATTTAAAAGATAATTAACTCATTTGGATAAGAAAATTAGAATCTCAAAACGAGCTGAAAAAATCTCCTCGTCCTTGATTATATCTATTCAAATAAGGATAGTTAGTCCCTTTTCAAGAGAAAAGACGAAGCTTTGATAATTTTTGTTTGATTGATATTTTGATAGTTTTTGTCTAATTGATATGACTACTTTAGGTAAGATTAATTATGATTAAGGATATTTGACATAGTTCATATCTTAAAGGGGAGTTTCACATTGACATATAGAGAGTGCTTGCACCTCATATTTTTTAAAAATTATATTTTATATTGTAAACTTTTAAGTCTCAATTTAATTTTAAATGGCATAAATTTTAACCTTCAAAAATATGCAATCACGTGACATGCCACCAAAATCAAAGCATGACTCTCGATGAAATATTTGAATTTGAAATATGTAGAATTTAACTCAGGATCTTCTAAAATGTGATTTCAACAAACTTGTCAAAATAAAATTTATAACGAGATGAGTTTAGCAACACCAAAGTGCTCTGATTTAGACCCAAATGAGTTCAAATATAGCACTTAAGAGCATAGTTGAAAACTTCTCAACACTATTAAAGGGATAAAAATTCCTTCAAATCCTTTGTACTTATAGTAAACACAAGCAGCTCAATAATAGGAATCTCATAAGCCCAAAATAACTTAGTTTTTAGCTCATTAAGGTCTTAAATGCTGAAAAATTACTTATAATTATTGGGATAAGTACATGCCATTCAATGGAGTATTTGAGGATTTTGATTAAATTATCAAAATATAATTCTAAAACATTATAAATAAACCTCAATTCCTTACTTAAAGGGGAGCTTAGACCTATCTAATAATAGATATCAATAGTCACTGCAGTAATCATCAACGCCAACTGTCATTTTATAATTATCATTGTCTAATCACCATTTTCAATCGCTATCACCCGACCATAATTACCTGACTGATGTCACTTTACAGTCATCATTTGACCATTATTATCTGACTATCATCATCCTCAACTAATTCTCTAATAATTTATATTACAATCATAAGAAATTAAGTTAGTGTTCTAAATTTTGCAAGTTCGGATTTGCTAAATATTGATGGGAAGAGTAGATTATTATAATTTTACTTACATAGTGAATTATTTCAACAATATCAAACCCCATAATTTTCACCCTTTTTAAAAAAAAAAAAAACTTTGCATATAAAATATTTTGACGTCTCTTGCAATAATTCATTTATCTTTGTGTGTGATAGATCTTCATATAAAATTAAGAAAATATACTCACTTTATAATAATGAATATGTTAACATGCAATAATACTAATTATTTAACATCTTTCAATCACTACAACAAGCTACTAATGTTTATGTTGCTTAGTTTAAAACCTTTCATATATTTCTTCCTTCAAAATCTATCAATAATGTATCAGTAGCCTAGTTCTAGAACCTTCTTAAGAGTAAAATTTTTCACAATTTTCTAATCAAATAGAGCATAACAAGGTCATTCATTACCTCTATTAAAGCCAATTGGTTATATGGATAGCTGAGAGTTACACAACAAGAATTTAACTTGAGGTAAAAAGCTTTATACAGTAAAATATTCTAAATAATTAATTTAAGTTAGTGAATCAATAAATTATTATTAAAATAAGTCCAAACTTCATAATAATGTCAAACAAACAGGACTTGTATGAAAAATTACAATATTTTAAAAATAAGAATATTAGCATCTTTCAATCACCAGTAATTTCAATAAAATATGATTCAGACATCAATTAATCATCATTTATTAATAATTTTTATATCTCTATCTTTAATCAATATCATAAAACAATTTCTTTGAACTCATTTAATGAGACAAAAAAAAATTATAAATTATACAGAGATTAAGCATTACACAACCACTGCTCAGATTATAATTAAAATGATGAATTCAGCTAACATACAAATTACCATAAATCCAAGATATATGTAATTGGTTATATTGCAAGATTAGTTTATCAAAACATCAATAGAGAAATAAAAAATATTTTACCAAAATTTGTTAGCTGGTGCATATAATAGCCCGCATGTTGACTCTGTAAAATATTTTTTTTTGGAGTTAATATAGGTACAAATTATAAAGTCTTTGTCATAATATTGATATTATAGTATTTTAATTACAATAATTTTTTCGTAATTTTTTAGGGCTGGTGAAAATCCTTAAAAAATTGATACCTATGGTACAAATGAGGATTTTAGGACCATCAAATATCTGTTTTGCAAAACTATTTTATCAAAATCTTTTAAATAAAATATGTTACTTTCTGAATATTTTTTAAATAATTTTTAAAGTTCAAATTAGATTTTGGGTCGCGTGAATCAAAAATTTAAGAGAGGGAATTTTAGTTACTGAAACCATAGAAAAAAATACTAAAAACCATTAACACTGAGAATCAGCATAATCTTTATCTTTATTGTTATCATCATCTCATTATTTTTGAAGTTTATTTATACAGACTCATTTTCATGAATGTGCTGTTTGAGATGTTAACAGCAATCGATCTTACAATTAAAAAACCCCAAAAGTAAAATTAAAAAACATAATCAAATATCTAAAATAAAGAAAAATATTCATAAAAAATAACAATTAGATTCCAATCCACTTAAAATTTGAACATTTTTATTCTACAACAATAAAAATTTAACTTAGCAAAATGAAAATAATATTCTTTGATCTTAATCTACAGTGCTAATTCGATATTAAAAAATAGGGAAATTTACATACATACCACTTTATAACATCCTATTTACATATCTAACATCCAAAATTTTAATATTACATGCATACCACCCTATATTATTTTAATATCAAATATACCACTAATATTTCTTTCATACCACTCATATATTTCATTTCTACCACTCATATTTGATATGAAAAAATGAACTATGGGTGGTATGTATGTAATATTAAAGTTTTAAATGTTAAATATGTAAATATAATAGTATAAGATGGTATGTATGTAAATCTCCCTAAAATATAATTAAAGGCGAAATCAAATTTAAGGAACTCTTCATTGTAATTAATTATTATCATAAGATTTATTATGTCCAATAAAAAGCAGACAGTCAAAGAGCAATTCTACAGCCACGTACACGTTTTTGCACTTTCTCCCTTTCTTTAAAGCGTAAACCATTCCCCATTTATCCTCCTCCGTACCATTAAAAAAAGAAGAAAAAGAAAATTATCATTTATTATTTCCCAGGAAAAAATTTACCGTTTATTCTCAAGAAATGGAAGAGAGAGAAAGAGCAAGGAGCGCGGTACGGGCGGAAGCGGGCAGAGGATCATTAGAGAGAGAAAGAGGGAGATAATGTGCATGCGGTAGAGAGAGAAAGAGAGGAGTGAGAAGAGAGCAGTAGTCCGTGTTTCCCGGCGGAAAGAAGACAAAGTATCGATGGGGACTCGACGTCGGCGGCCCGAAGGCAGCGCGGCCCGCCCACTCCCCCTTCCCCACTACACTGCAGCCTGTCAGCCTCGCCGTCTGGTTACGTCGCTTTCGTCTCTGCATTATATATTTAGAGATAGAGAGAGAAATAGGTGGTTTTATTCAGAGCGTGTAGGTAGTGGGTAGAGAGAGATTATGGATAGAGAGAGAAACTTATGTTAGATAGTAGAACCTTGTATTAAGTACCTATATCCCAATCTCACACCTACTCATGTAGCCATCCATACCCAATGGGTATCGGTACGCACATAATCTTATGGGCATGGGCGGAGGGAGGGGGGGGCAAGGGGGGGCACGTGCCCCCCCCCTAAAAAAATTTGTAAATTTTTTATTTTTTAATCTAGGCAAAATCAAGTTGGAAACTTAAAAAATTAAATCGGAGACCATTTGAACTCCGATTTCAATAAACTTACAGTCGAATTGAAGGTCTCAAAAATATGAACCTAAAGACACCAAATTCAGCTCAATCCGAATCCAAATGACTCCAAATTAAAGACCCGAAGCATATTTGGAAGGTTGAAACCATAATTTGGATTACCAAACAATTTCCAAACATGACATAATTATAGTCGAATCGAGCGGCTAGACAAGACGAATCCAACGAGCCCAAGATTGCCAAATTCTGATATCACTAAGACATTTAAATGCCCAATAAACAGTACACGATCAAGAAATTTAACATCGGTCATCCGTTCAAATCACTCTCAATTTAATTTTCTATTCATTTACATTTTTTTTCTTGATTGATATTAGCTTAATCCTATATTAATTCGATCTTAAAGAGATTTTATGATTTTTTTGTGCAATGAGATTTTTAATATCACGCATTTAGTTTTTTTTTTACGAATTTAGTTAATATAATAAACATGTTCTAGCAAAAATCGAGTGATTTGATGATTGAAGTTATTTTGTGAAGGAAGAAAATAAACTAATTCACTATCAAAGTTTTATCATTTTTAATACTAATTATATTGGTCCTAAGCCTAGATGTAAAAAGTTGAAGGAAAAAAAATTTTAGGCCCCCCCTATATATATTTTCTGGCTCCGCCACTGCTTATGGGTGGATATTCAACATCAGGGGATAAATAGATTTAAATTGATAATCGCTGTATATCTTATATTAATGTAATTCTCATTATGTAGTGTGCAACACTTAACCACATTGCGACTATGATAAATTTTGATATGCAACTTAAAAATTTGCAATCAGAGCAAAGAGTAACAAGCCTCAAGACCATCAGTCTGTGACAGATTGCGTTCAAAAAGTATGGAAAGTGGGTGAGTATACGTAGGTACGACATCCCGAAAGTCACCATGGGTAGGCGTGGGTGGGCGAAGCCCGTCTAAGTAAAACATGGGTACCCAACCAGGACCCATGTAGGGTTTTGTTAGATAGTGGTTTTAGAGTTGTAGAGAGAGTGGGGAGATGGATTTTGCCATCGCACCAGCGGCACTACATAGGTTAGCTGCGCCGCTTATATGGGCGGGTGTTGGTTTTTATTGGGGAAAAAATTGGGAGAGATTAAAATTTGGTAAAATAAATATAATATAAAAATAAAAACATATATTTAAATAATTTTTATACATTTTTTTAATTTTCTCCAAAAAATATATTTTAATATTTACATAGATATAATATTTTTAATGTTTTAATTACATCATAATATATACATAAAAATTATATTCTATTTTTGAAAAATCTATACTAATAGATATTTTAATATGATTTAATAATTAAATATTTTATAAATAAATAAAAATATTTGGGTTTTAAATCTATGAATATATAAATATATAAAAAATTACAAGTAATATTTTGATGAGAATTTAAAATAAATAATTAAGAAGACTCATGAAGACAATATAAAAGTCAAAAATATTATTTAATTTTTTTAAAATATATATAATCAATAATGCATATTTGAAAGATAGAGAAAAGAAGAAGGTCAAATTTTAAAAAGGATCACGAATTGACAAAAGGAAATTCAAGTAAGTTAAATTTAAAAAGGATAAAAAAATGTAATTAGATTTTACATCTTTCGTAAAAATGCAATTATTTTTTGTGTTTTAACAAAAAAGCAAAAATTTGCACTTTCTATGAAAAACGAAAAAATATTTCGTTTTCAGTTCTTGATTTTTTTTCCGGTTTACAGTTGAGAGAGAGAGAGGAAGAGAGAGAGAGAGAGAAGGGGAGAGGAGAGAGAAACTATTAATTTTTTAATATTTAATTTTTATAAATATTAAAATTTTAATATATATATATATATATATATATATATATATATATATATATATAATAGTAAAATTTAAATTTATATATTATGTATTATCAATAAATATATCAATTTTCAATATTATATATGTAGTTGAAGATTAATAAATTATATCTATAATAAAATTTATTAAAGTTAAATTTAAATATATTTATGCTATATATACTTAAGTTATATAGTAAATTAATTTAATTAAAGTTTGCACAAAACATAGTTAATTTTAGTTTGCACAAAATATAAAATATACTAAATTTTAATTTGCACAAAAATAGATATTTTATATTATATTTGAAGAAAATTTATATTTTGGGCTAATTGATCTTCAACTATCATATAATTTGAATATATATTATCGGGAACCATATGTGAATATAAAAAAATATATAATTTGAATATATTTTAATTAAATATATTTATTTTATAGATTTTAATAGTTTAATTATTATATTTTCCTTAAAACATTACATATGCACTTTGATTGAGATAAATATTGTTCTAAACAAGAGAATCAACTCTTATAAGGACATCATTATTATATTTAGCTTTAAATTATTAATGTTTACCAACTCTAGAATTCAACATCAAATCAACATATAACAAAATAAAATCTTAAATATATAATGCATTGAAATACATGAATGGATAAGAGACCCCTACTTCTAATTCCAGAAATCAATAATGAATTCCTTCTTTTTGTCATTATAGTTTACTCAATTTAAGCGTCAAATGCTTCTTTAGAAGATCTAATATATTATGAAAGTTTCAAATTGAGTAATGCAAGCTCCTATATTAAAAAAAAAGATAAAAAAAATTGTGATAGATCACTTTCAGGAAAAAAAATTATTACATGCGGCCCCCGGATGTGTCCGGAGGCTAATCCGGACATGCTACGTCACCCAATGCACAGTGCATTGGATGGCGTGGCACGTCCGAATTGGCCTCCGAACACATTCAGACACTGCACAGAATAATCTCTCCACTTTCAGGGCATCTCCAACCGAAAAACTCATTTTGCACTTCAAAATTATAATAACACTCAAACCAAACTTTATTTCATAACATCAAAAATGAATATTATGAGTATATTCTTTCTCCAACTGAAAAAATGACTTCTGTGACCAGTGCGACACCATTGTTTCCGTCACGAGAATGGAGTAGGTATTTGCATTCGAGTGGAGCAGCTCGCAGAGGGCTAATGGTAGTTTAGCGTTCGGCTAGAGATGGCATTAGGCACATGAAATTAATTGAGTAATAGAGCTATTTAACATTACAATTTACAGTACTTTCATAGAGAGGATAGAGCAAACTTTACTTCACAATTGCTGCCACAATTGCATTTAAATTTTGTGGCAGATCTTCTGACAATGTGAAGTCATGAGAGAACTTACAGTTTTCTCCCAGAAACAATCAAAACGGGGGGTAAAGTAATAAATAAAAGATCTACTGACAATGTAAAGTCATGAGATAGCTTACAGGCAGCCTTTCCCCCAGGAAACAATCAGAATGGGAGTAAAAGTAATAAATAAAATATCTCCTGATAATCAACTGGAGATTTAAAAAAAAGAAAGATATTCACTACCTTACATCTTCAATAGATATTACTTCCACAATCTCACTAATCTTTCATTCCCCAATCAATCCCTTATAATTTTGCCACATTCAAATCAGCATTCTTATTTCTACCACGTTAACTTGCCTACAAGACCCACCATTGTTTGTCTGGGTGGTGAAGAGCCGGCTGGGCAAAGCCTAGGTCCCTGGTTCGAATCCCTTGGCAAGCAGTGAAAGCCTTAAGTGTTGGCTCGTGTAAATTGGTGTGGGTTGCATGCTAGGTCGACCGGAGTTTTCATTGGCCTAAGGACAGTGCTTCCTCGTCACCAAAAAAAAAAACCTACAAGGACTTGGTGATGTAAGATGTCTTAGGATCCAGATTTTCTAATACAGATCTAATATGAGATTGAAAAAACCATGGAAATTGTTGATGCACAACCTATAGGATCTAGATTTTTTAATGCAGATCTATTATGAGGAAAATAATAGCCAGAGTCTAACCATAGCTATCAAGATATCCAGTAAATAAGACCACAAATGCCATAAGAGTTCCTGCAAAGAAGATTGCCGATCTTGTTAGATCAACGTACCAGTAGATAAGCACTGGAATATAGGAACCATAGAACAGGAATTACAAGGAAGCTAAAAAAATCAAGAAGGGATCGAACAAAAGCTGCAAAGGAAGAGTCATGAACATTGGATTTCACATCTCCAATAGACTATTCCTATCACAACTAATAATGAGTTTTCTTCAAATATTTTCATACAAATCATGCATATGACTAATAGATGATGCATATAATGGATATGTTAAAATATTTGTGTTTTCTAATGGATACATTTTAACTAATTTTACCATTAGATGATGAAAAAAATTTAAAATTTATATCTTACTATATTACATAAACTTTAGAGAGAGTAGCCTCAGACCATTGGAATAAAGCAATGCTGGATGAAATGCAGTCCCTTAACAAGAACAAGACTTGGCAACTTGTTGATCTACCAAACAACCAAAAGGTCATAGGTTGCTGCAAGTGGATTTTTAAAATTAAGGAGGATACACAACATGGTTTGAATCCCAAGTATAAGTTAAGACTTGTTGCAAAAGGCTTTGATAAAAAGAAAGGTCTTGATTATAATGAAGTCTTATCGCCAGTTGTCAAACAAAATTCAATTAGAATTGGTCTATCCATTGTTGTGTGAAGGTGTTGAATCCTGGGAAGTACCTGCAAGCAAAGAAGAAGAAACACGAAGGAGGAGATAAAGAGAAAGCAATTTCAAAGAGAGGTATCAGTTGTCATTTGCTTTGGTATAAAGCTTAGCGCACTGTTCAAGAGATTAAACATTCCATATATATAGTAACATAGTAGCTGGCATTCCGTTGGAAGGAGTTTTCTGGAAGAGTAGTGGAGCCGTTAGTTGTCAGGCTGTGGCAGAAAGTGGTGCACGTATTCCATGTGCTAACAGGCCCCCTCAAACTGAGGATCCTGAGATAAGATCGTTAGTTTGTTCCTAATATAATGGAAGCGGTTGGCTGGTAAGGACTTGGTAAGAATGTCAGCAAGCTGATGTTCGGAGTCAATGTGATGTACCTTAATGTCGTTATTCTTGATGTGGTGACTAATGAAATGATAGTCAATTTCAATATGCTTGGTGTGAGCGTGGAATATCGGGTTTTTGGCTAGTGCTAAGGCTGAAATGTTGTTGCAGTAGATTGTTGAAGGTTGAGCTTGCGGAACCTGAAAGTGCACTAATAGGCGACGTAGCAAGAGAGTGTCGGAGGTGGCTGCGGCCAATGCCCGGTATTCGGCCTCCGTGGAGGACTATGCCACAGTTACTTGCTTTTTTACGCACCATGAGACAAGGTTGGTTCCAAGAAACAAGCAGAATCCGGTAATTGATTTTCGATTGGTATGATTGGAGGCCCAGTCGACATCGACGTAGGTGTGTAAAATCGGATCACTTGGAGTGATGGGAAGACCATAGTGCAGTGTGCCTTGTATATAGCATATAAGGCACTTTAAAGCTTGTTGATGGGTGACGGAAGGATTATGCATGTGCTGATAAATTTTATTTGTAGCAAAGGCTATGTCGGGTCTGGTGATGGTGAGGTACTGTAATGATCTGGTGAGTTGTCTGTATAGGCTGGGATTCTCTATTGGTTGGTCAGATTGTTCCGCCCGGGTGGCTTTGAGGGTGATGGGAGTTGAAGCGGGTTTGCAAGTGGAGAATCCGCTCACTTGGAGAATATCGGCAACATAGTGTCATTGGTCCAGGAAGTAGCCCGTGGGAGTCTTGCTGATTTTGATGCCGAGAAATAGAGTGACTGGACCAAGATCTTTGATGGAGAAAACTGAGCGCAAATTTTGCATTAACAGTTGAATGGATGTAGGGTCGGTGTCAGTGATGAGCGTGTCATCCACGTAGATAAGGATGTACATGTAGGTTGAGCCTTTCTGATAGATTAGGAGAGAAGGGTCAGACTTGCTGAAGTGAAACCCGATTGATTGGAGATGAGTGGTGAGCTTGCTATATCATTGCCTGGGGGATTGCTTCAAGCCGTAAATGGCTTTGTGTAGACGACACACGTGGTTTGGAAACTGTTTGTCGACGAACCCCGGCGGCTGTCGCATGATGTAATCAAAAATTTGGGAGAGGTGCCCAAATTTTTTATCACAAAAGAACAACTCTTTCTAGATAATAAAAACTTATATAAACTCACAAAAACTAGACAAATTAAACAAAAATAAACTTTTTATAAAATAAAAGACTATTACAACTTGGACACTTACAAATGACTCAAACAAGACACCTAAAGAAGCTTTCATCCATTAGAAGAAGAATACAGGTGAGGTGGCACTTGCGGCGAGACGAAAGAGGTTAGAAGCCAAGACGAAGGGTGGAGAAGCTCGCAAGCCTTCCTAGAAGAAGAGAAGAAGAAGTGGACAAAGCTCTCAAGCTTTTTTCAAAAAACCCTCAGATTTTCTTACTCCAAAAATAACATATTTTCACCTCCTAAAACAGCCCAAAACATCTACTATTTATAGACTAAAAGATGGAATAAAAACAGCCACCTAAAAGCAACATTTAAATCCATTAAAATAGGGAAATAGAGGCCATAAGTCACCAAGAAGAAGGCCAAAAGACAGTTAAAAACTGCAGTAGAAAACTACACAGAAAATAGTAAAAATCCCATGGAATTCCCCCCCAAGTAAGGCCAACAGTCACCCAAACAGCAGTCCCAAACGACATAGCAAACAGAGCACCAAAGCCATGGCAAAAAGGCCCCAACAACCACGAAAAAACAGCCCAGCATGGGACCCGAACAGTTAGCACAGCAACCCCATTTGGTACAGGAAATAGAGAGGAAAAGGCCACCGGAACCAAGCAGAAATCAGCAAAACCGAACGGTCCAGCAGGAAACCAAGGAGCCAACCATGGGAACCAAGGGGCCAAGGCACGTGAAACCAAGAGCCAGCCGCAAGAAACTAAGAGTCAACCGTGGGAACCAAGGGGCCAAGGCACGGGAACCCAGCAGCCATCCACGAGAACCAAAGGGTCAATATCCACCATAATGAGTTTCAATAAATGAGCTACCTTTTAGTTCAATAAATGAACTAAAAAATAGCTCATAATGAGCTAACTCCCTACTTGACATTAATGAGCTATAGAAGTCAAAAATCAAATTTTTGGATTTGATTTGACCCCCCCTTTGCCTACATCAGACTCCCCTACTTGAAAAACTCATCTCCTGATGAGTTGGCTTTAGATTTAACTACCAATAACTACTATGACTCATAAGACTCACAATAACTACTATGACTTAACAAAATTCACTCGACAAACTGACTCATAAACCTAGGACTTCCTAACTTGCTCTGATACCAAATTGATGTAATCAAAAATTTGGGAGAGGGCCCCAAATTTTTTATCACAAAAGAACAACTCTTTCTAGATAATAAAAACTTACATAAACTTACAAAAACTAGACAAATTAGACAAAAATAAACTTTTTATAGAATAAAAGACTATTACAACTTAGACACTTACAAATGACTCAAACAAGACACCTAAAGAAGCTTTCATCCATTAGAGGAAGGATACAGGTGTAATATCAAGATCTGCTCCAGTATCGTCCAGGACGATCTGGGATCGTCCTGGGACGATCAGGGGAAATTCAGTTCCAGATTTTGCCCAGTTTTGCTCCAGGTGATTTTCTGCATGCATCGTCCAGGCCGATTGGAGACATCGGCCAGGCCGATCGGCACTGTAGAAAATATCGTCCATGCAATAGCCCTGAAGGGAGACCAGGCCGATCCTTTTGGTCAGATCGTCCCGGGACGATGCTGCGATCGGCCAGGCCGATCTGTGTATTATAAGGCTGATTTCAGTCGTTTTGAAGAGAGAGAAAAATCAGAAAATTAAAAATAAATATCTGAGGAGAGAGAAAGTCGTGGGATTTTGGAGAAAAGTGGATTTTCGGACGACGCGGAGCCGTTTTCGATCGAAGTGACTGTTGAGGAATTTGTTGTGCTCGAGGTAAGGCACATTCTACCTTTCTCAATTTTCAGTTCCGTCGTGTTTGGCGGTATATTCTGTCCGGGTTTTGTTTCCGTTAGCGAATTTTGTCCGTATCTTTTGATCGGTTCAGTTTTTACCGCGTAACTTTCTGTATATTGTTGACGTGCCGAGTGTGCACATTTTGGTTATTTTCTGAAGATTTTCGTCCGGGTATTTTTGATTCGACTGTGTTTTTAGCCGACCGGATTTTTCTGTGAAATTGGAATTTATCTGTGCAGTAGAATAAAGATTCTGAAATGTTGATATCTGTATTCTGTGCGAATTCGGTAAATTTTCTTTGCAGGAATTTTTGTGTAAATTCCGTATACTGCCGTTGTGCTGCCCGATTTTTGGGTAATTTCTGATTGTCCGTATTTCTTCTGAATTGAAATGCTATGTGTATAAGCTATAAAAAGGGAGTTATAAGGGGCCTGAATCCTATGAGATTCAGTTAGTGAAACGGGAAATCTGAAATGAGCTCAATCTGAAATCTGATATCTGTTCTGTTCCGGATCCGATGAATTCTGTTTTGGTGCTATAAGCACATCTGTTTTGGTGCCGTGAGCACAAAGGGAGACATAAGGGGCCTGAATCCTATGAGATTCAGTCAGTGTCTGGGAAGGGAGGCATAAGGGGCCGGAATCCGTAGAGATTCCGTCAGTGTCAGGGCATTTAGCTATATGTATCTGTATTACTTTCTGTATCTGTTCTGTTCTGTACGAAATTGTGATTATGATATGATACGATCCATACGATTCTGATTTCTGTTTCTGACTCTGATGTGATTTGTTCTGTTCTGATACGATTTGTACGACTCTGATGCGATCTGATATCTGTCCGTAAGTTTTGATTTCCGATTCTGTTCCGACTTCTGATCTGATTTCTGTCTGATAAGTTGGGTTTTGTTTTCTGAGGATTTAGATTGGTGGTTTGTTGCTTTGCTGAGCTGTTGAGCTCACCCTTGCTTTCTGGTGGTTTTCAGGTTCTGGGAAGGGCAAGGAAGTTCAGGACTAGGTTTCGGAGTCTGATCAGATTAGGTACTTTTGTACTTTTGATTTTTGTACAGTCATGGCTTTCCTGTTCTGTCTTTCTTTCTGTTGAAAGCCATGTACTGTTCTGTAGATGATTATTTTGAGGAAATGAAAAGATAGATGTTTTGTTCCGCTGCATTTGATGTTTTTAGTAGCTCTGTTGTTCTGTGTGCTTCTGTTGAGTTAAGAATTTGGGAAGATCAGTTCAGTAACCTAATCCAAAGCCAGATCCTGGTTAGCTTTTCCCCGTCGCGATCCGGCGCGGGCGGGATCCGTCTCGTCTCGGGTCGGGTCGTGACAAGCTTTTGTGGTATCAGAGCACTGGTTTTGGAAACAGGTTGGATTGTAAAACAGAGCTTTAGGAAGTGATCAGTGAGTCTGTCTGGGAGGTAGTTTTGGGTCGTTTGGCTTTTTATTGTGTTATTTTGTGTTGTTTTGTGATAGTTTTCCGGATTTTCTGGATTTTTCTGTATGGATCAGCCAGACCCAGACATGACAGACGGTCAGAGTGACGATCAGGCAGCACCAGTGGGGAGTACAGCCCCAGTGGTCGGTGCTGATACGCTTTCACAGTTTGCTTCACTTGTTGCTCAGATGATGAGCGAGACTCAGAGCAGAGCTTCGACTGTTAGATCTGAGGACATTGATCGACACCTGCAGTTATTTTTGAGGTTGAAGCCTCCGAGGTTTGAGGGCGCTGTTGAGCCCAGAGCAGCCGAGGAGTGGCTGAGGAGATTGGAGAAGACTTTTGACGGGATGCAGTGTCCTGCAGACAGGAAAGTTCCGTTAGCTGTTTTTCTGTTGGACGGAGAGGCTGAGCACTGGTGGGATGGCCAGCAAGCAGCCAGATTTCAGGGCAGATTGAACTCTTTGATTACTTGGGAAGAGTTCACTGAGGTATTCAGAGATTGGTTTGTTCCCCCTTCTGCACGACAGCAGATGCAGGAGAGTTTTCTGAGGCTTGTTCAGGGGAGCAAGACGGTGATGCAGTACGAGGCTGAGTTTACTGCATTAGCCAGGTACGCTCCGCAGCTGGTTAGCACGTCTGCTGAGAGGTGCTACAGATTTCTGAGAGGCTTACGAGACACTTTGAGGCAGCCTCTGATACCGTTCCGGATTGCCGATTTCTCTGAGCTTGTGGAGCGAGCTCGTCTGATTGAGAATGATATGACGGCTACTCAGCAGCGGTGGACTGCGAGTAGGAAGAGGTTTGGAGGAGAGACATCTGGCAGTGGTTCCTCTGGGAAGAGGAGATTTGTTCCTGGATCTGGATCTGGAGATTCCAGGAAGAGCGGAGGATCGTCTGGTACTGCTACCAGTACGACTAGTTCTGGATCTGTCAGTACGGCACCTGTGTGCCAGAGCTGTGGACGGCGACACCATGGCCAGTGCTACAGGATAGCTGGTCTTTGTTTCAGATGTGGTCAGCCGGGACATAGGATTGCAGAATGTCCACAGATGGGATATGAGCAGCGATCTGAGAGCTTTGTCAGACCTGTTGGTTCAGCAGCAGGAAGACCGAGGACTGTTCCTCCACGCCCTGAGGGATTTGCTGGTAGAGGTGGTGGTTCTAGTTCTGCACCACGGAGACCACCTACGATTCAGAGGGAGCAGAGTAGTTCTGTTGCTTCAGCTCCTGTTCCAGTTCAGCCACGAGTTTACAGTCTGAGTCAGCAGGAGGCTCGTGATGCTCCGGATGTTGTGACAGGTACGGTTTACATTTCTGATCAGCCCTGTCGTGTTTTGTTTGACTCTGGAGCGAGTCATTCTTTTCTGTCCGAGCATTGTTTTGAGATTTTACATTTGGATTCAATGGTTTTACCGGTTTCTTTATCTGTGATTTTACCGGCTGGGAATCCATTGGTTGCTCGACAGTTTTGTTTGTGTGAGATCGAGATTTCTGGCAAGAAGTGGAAATCGAGTTTGATTCGATTGCCGATTTCTTCGTATGATGTGATTCTGGGCATGGATTGGTTGAGTCAGTATGAAGCCCAGATTGACTGTCTGAAGAAGCAAGTGAGTTTGCTTGTGGCT
The DNA here is from genome assembly GCA_022539455.1 of Dendrobium nobile. Taxonomy (NCBI): domain Eukaryota; kingdom Viridiplantae; phylum Streptophyta; class Magnoliopsida; order Asparagales; family Orchidaceae; genus Dendrobium; species Dendrobium nobile. The sequence goes on along the minus strand of CM039723.1, from coordinate 13,615,626 downwards.
GGAGAGAGAGTTGTATTTCAGGGATTACGAGGTGTTCTCTCCAGTCTGGTTTCTGCGTTGGAGGTGAGCAAGATGTGGAAGAAGGGGTGTCCGGTATTTTTGGCTTCGGTGCGGGATCTGAACCTAGAGGTTGGTTCTGTTTCTGAGATCCCTGTGGTACGGGAGTTTGCTGATGTTTTTCCTGAGGAGTTGGTTGGGTTACCTCCGGATAGAGATGTGGAGTTCTCTATCGATGTTTTTCCGGGTACCGCTCCGATATCGAAAGCTCCGTACAGGATGGCACCGAAAGAACTTTCTGAGTTGAAAGTTCAGCTTCAGGAGTTGGTTGACAGAGGGTTTGTACGTCCTAGTGTTTCGCCCTGGGGAGCACCTGTTCTGTTTGTGAAGAAGAAGGACGGTACACTCCGTATGTGTATTGATTACAGAGATTTGAACAAGGTCACGATCAAGAATAAGTATCCTTTGCCTCGGATAGACGACTTGTTTGATCAGCTTTCCGGATCTTCGGTATTTTCGAAGATTGATTTGAGATCCGGATATTATCAGGTGAAGGTGAAGGAAACTGATGTGGTGAAGACTGCTTTCAGTACTCGGTACGGGCACTACGAGTTTTTGGTTATGCCTTTTTGGGGTAACCAATGCGCCTGCGATTTTCATGGATCTGATGAACCGAGTATTCAGGGAGTATTTGGATCAGTTTGTGATCGTCTTCATTGACGATATTCTGGTATATTCTGCATCTGAGGATGAGCATGCCAGACATTTGAGGATTGTGTTGGAGACTTTGAGGAGGCATCAGCTGTATGCCAAGTTCTCCAAGTGTGAATTCTGGCTGAAGAGCATTTCTTTTCTGGGGCATGTGATTAGCGGAGAAGGCATTTCTGTAGATCCCCAGAAGATTCAGGCTGTTGCTGATTGGCCAAGGCCGACTACGGTATTTGAGGTACGTAGTTTCTTGGGCATGGCCGGGTATTATAGGAAGTTTGTGAAAGGATTTTCACAGATTTCGACTCCTCTGACGAGACTGACTCAGAAGTCAGTACCTTTTGTTTGGACACCGGAGTGTGAGACGAGTTTTCAGAGATTGAAGGATTGTCTGACTTCAGCTCCGATACTAGCACTTCCGTCAGGTACGGAGGGTTTTCAGGTGTTCAGTGATGCTTCACTGAAAGGATTGGGTTGTGTTCTGATGCAGCATGGTCAGGTAATTGCTTATGCTTCGAGACAGTTGAAACCACATGAGAAGAATTACCCGACGCATGATCTGGAGTTAGCTGCAGTAGTTTTTGCTTTGAAGATTTGGCGTCATTACCTGTATGGCGTCAGATGTGAGATCTTTACTGATCATAAGAGCCTGAAGTACATTTTTACTCAGAAGGATCTGAATCTGAGACAGAGGAGGTGGCTCGAGTTGATCAAGGACTACGATTTGACTATTCAGTATCAGCCTGGGAAGGCGAATGTGGTAGCGGACGCTCTGAGCAGGAAGTCTTCTGGATTCTCAGGTATTCAGCTTACCTGTGATGACTTTCTGATTCGTGATTTGGAGAGATTGCAGTTGGAGGTGGTTTCCTCCAGTGATTTGGAGTTGGCTCAGATGAGTATTCAGTCTTCTTTGGAAGCACGGATTCAAGAAGCCCAGAAGTCAGATTCTGACTATTCGAAGTTGATAGCTCAGATTGGATCTGGTAAGACTCCTGAACTTCGAATTTCTGATTCTGGTGCTATTTTCTGTAAGAACAGGTTGTGGGTACCTGTGTCTGGAGATTTGAGGCGGGAGATTCTGAGTGAATCTCATCATTCTGGCTACACTGTTCATCCAGGCAGTGGTAAGATGTACGCTGACATGAAGCTTTTGTTTTGGTGGCCTGGGATGAAGAAAGATGTGGTAGAGTTTGTGTCGAGATGCGAAGCCTGTCAGTTGGTGAAGGCAGAGCATCAGCGACCGGGTGGACTGTTGCAGTCGTTGCCTATCCCTGAGTGGAAATGGGAGGAGGTAACGATGGATTTTGCGATGGGTTTTCCTCGATCTAGACAAGGACATGATGCCATTTGGGTGGTTGTAGATCGATTGACCAAGTCAGCCCATTTTCTTCCGATCAGACAGACGGATTCAGTTGATCGCTTGGCACAGATTTATGTGAAGGAAATAGTCAGATTGCACGGTGTGCCTCGTGTGATCGTATCTGATCGAGATGGACGTTTTACTTCCAGACTTTGGAAAGGCATTCAGCAAGGCTTGGGTACGAAACTGCATTTCAGTACAGCCTTTCATCCTCAGACCGACGGACAGTCTGAGAGGACGATTCAGGTACTGGAAGATCTGTTGAGACTTTGTGTTCTGGACTTTAGCGGAAGCTGGGAAGATCATATTCCGTTGATTGAGTTTGCCTATAACAACAGTTTTCAGTCCAGTATCGGTATGGCACCGTACGAGGCTTTGTATGGCAGGAAGTGTCGTACTCCTTTGACTCCGACCTCCTTCGGAGATAGGCAGGCTTTGGGGGCCACTTTTGCTGATGAAACTGCTCAGAAGATCATTTTGATAAGAGAAAGATTGAAAGCCGCTCAAGATCGTCAGCAGAAGTATTACAATCAGAAGCACAGATTTGTTGAATTTCAGGTCGGTGACTTTGTGTACGTCAAAGTCAGCCCGATGAAAGGTGTGAGCAGATTTGGTCAGGTAAGCAAGCTTAGTCCAAGGTATGTTGGACCTTTTGAAGTTTTGGAAAGAATTGGAAAATCTGCTTATCGCCTATTGCTTTCTGAATCTATGCCTGATGTGCATAATGTGTTTCACGTATCCACTCTGAGGAAGTGGGTTTCAGACTCTGGGAAGAAGTTGTCAGCTGATGAGGTGGAGATTCAGGAGAATCTGGCGTACAAGGAAGAGCCAGAGCTTATTTTGGCGTACGACGTCCGAAAGTTAAGAAATAAAGAGATTCCGATGGTTAAAGTCCAGTGGAAGCACCGGACTGCACGGGAAGCAACTTGGGAGAAGGAGTCGGATATGAGACGGTCGTACCCGTACTTGTTTTGACTGCGTTTGGACTGGATAATGTCGAGGACGACATTTTTCTGAGTTGGGGAGATTGTAATATCAAGATCTGCTCCAGTATCGTCCAGGACGATCTGGGATCGTCCTGGGACGATCAGGGGAAATTCAGTTCCAGATTTTGCCCAGTTTTGCTCCAGGTGATTTTCTGCATGCATCGTCCAGGCCGATTGGAGACATCGGCCAGGCCGATCGGCACTGTAGAAAATATCGTCCATGCAATAGCCCTGAAGGGAGACCAGGCCGATCCTTTTGGTCAGATCGTCCCGGGACGATGCTGCGATCGGCCAGGCCGATCTGTGTATTATAAGGCTGATTTCAGTCGTTTTGAAGAGAGAGAAAAATCAGAAAATTAAAAATAAATATCTGAGGAGAGAGAAAGTCGTGGGATTTTGGAGAAAAGTGGATTTTCGGACGACGCGGAGCCGTTTTCGATCGAAGTGACTGTTGAGGAATTTGCTGTGCTCGAGGTAAGGCACATTCTACCTTTCTCAATTTTCAGTTCCGTCGTGTTTGGCGGTATATTCTGTCCGGGTTTTGTTTCCGTTAGCGAATTTTGTCCGTATCTTTTGATCGGTTCAGTTTTTACCGCGTAACTTTCTGTATATTGTTGACGTGCCGAGTGTGCACATTTTGGTTATTTTCTGAAGATTTTCGTCCGGGTATTTTTGATTCGACTGTGTTTTTAGCCGACCGGATTTTTCTGTGAAATTGGAATTTATCTGTGCAGTAGAATAAAGATTCTGAAATGTTGATATCTGTATTCTGTGCGAATTCGGTAAATTTTCTTTGCAGGAATTTTTGTGTAAATTCCGTATACTGCCGTTGTGCTGCCCGATTTTTGGGTAATTTCTGATTGTCCGTATTTCTTTTGAATTGAAATGCTATGTGTATAAGCTATAAAAAGGGAGTTATAAGGGGCCTGAATCCTATGAGATTCAGTTAGTGAAACGGGAAATCTGAAATGAGCTCAATCTGAAATCTGATATCTGTTCTGTTCCGGATCCGATGAATTCTGTTTTGGTGCTATAAGCACATCTGTTTTGGTGCCGTGAGCACAAAGGGAGACATAAGGGGCCTGAATCCTATGAGATTCAGTCAGTGTCTGGGAAGGGAGGCATAAGGGGCCGGAATCCGTAGAGATTCCGTCAGTGTCAGGGCATTTAGCTATATGTATCTGTATTACTTTCTGTATCTGTTCTGTTCTGTACGAAATTGTGATTATGATATGATACGATCCGTACGATTCTGATTTCTGTTTCTGACTCTGATGTGATTTGTTCTGTTCTGATACGATTTGTACGACTCTGATGCGATCTGATATCTGTCCGTAAGTTTTGATTTCCGATTCTGTTCCGACTTCTGATCTGATTTCTGTCTGATAAGTTGGGTTTTGTTTTCTGAGGATTTAGATTGGTGGTTTGTTGCTTTGCTGAGCTGTTGAGCTCACCCTTGCTTTCTGGTGGTTTTCAGGTTCTGGGAAGGGCAAGGAAGTTCAGGACTAGGTTTCGGAGTCTGATCAGATTAGGTACTTTTGTACTTTTGATTTTTGTACAGTCATGGCTTTCCTGTTCTGTCTTTCTTTCTGTTGAAAGCCATGTACTGTTCTGTAGATGATTATTTTGAGGAAATGAAAAGATAGATGTTTTGTTCCGCTGCATTTGATGTTTTTAGTAGCTCTGTTGTTCTGTGTGCTTCTGTTGAGTTAAGAATTTGGGAAGATCAGTTCAGTAACCTAATCCAAAGCCAGATCCTGGTTAGCTTTTCCCCGTCGCGATCCGGCGCGGGCGGGATCCGTCTCGTCTCGGGTCGGGTCGTGACAACAGGTGAGGTGGCACTTGCGGCGAGACGAAAGAGGTTAGAAGCCAAGACGAAGGGTGGAGAAGCTCGCAAGCCTTCCTAGAAGAAGAGTAGAAGAAGTGGACAAAGCTCTCAAGCTTTTCCAAAAAACCCTCAGGTTTTCTTACTCCAAAAATAACATTTTTTACCTCCTAAAACAGCTTAAAACATCTACTATTTATAGACCAAAAGATGGAATACAAACAGCCACCTAAAAGCAACATTTAAATCCATTAAAATAGGGAAATAAAAGGCCATAAGTCACCAAGAAGAAGGCCAAAAGATAGTTAAAAACAGCAGTAGAAAACTGCACAGAAAACAATAAAAATCCCATGGAATTCCCCCCCCCCCCACCCCCAAGTAAGGCCAATAGTCACCCAAACAGCAGTCCCAAACGGCACAGCAAACAGAGCACCAAAGCCACGGCAAAAAGAGCCCAGCATGGGACCCGAACAGTCAACACAACAGCCCCATTTGGTACAGGAAATAGAGAGGAAAAGGCCACCGGAACCAAGCAGAAATCAACAAAACCGAACAATCCAGCAGGAAACCAAGGAGCCAACCGTGGGAACCAAGGGGCCAAGGCACGGGAAACCAAGAGCCAGCCGCAGGAAACTAAGAGCCAACTGTGGGAACCAAGGGGCCAAGGCACGGTGATGTAGACAGAGGGGGGGGGGGGTCAACTCATGTCCAAAATAATATGAATTTTGGCTTCCCTTGAGTCTACTATTTGAGCTGGAATTTTAGCTCATTTATGAGCTGGACTTTAATTCATGTATTGAACTAAGGGTTAGCTCATTATTAGCTAACATTTTAGTTCATTTATTATCTTACTTTTTATTAAATGTTATAGTTTTAATGTCTTCCTTTATGATGTCTTTTGGGATTCCAAAAAGGGCTTTTGGAATCTCGAGTTATTTGTTTAGTCTTTCCATATGTGGCTCCTTGAATTCCACCATGGCTTTATTTGCTTTTGCCCCCTTGGATTCCGGCCGGCTGCTGGTTTCCCGTGCTTGTGCTCCCTCCCGTGACCGTGGCCCCTTGGTTCCCGCTCGGCCTCCTTGGTTTCCGCGGCTACCACTTCGGTTCTTGGGTTGGGATGTGTTTTTTTCATGCAAAGTAATTATGTGTTAATGTTATGTGATGTTTAGAATTCCTATGGGAATTTATGTATTGTGTCTCTTGGTATTCCTCTTTCATACCTATAAATATGAGAGGATTTGTAATGTTTTAAAAAGAAAGTGAATGATATGTGATTTTTGGAGAAAATATAACCTGCGGGTTTGTTTGGAAATCCTGCGGGCTCTTTCCACCCTTCTTTCTCATCCCCTCCGGAAATCCTGCGAGCTCTTTCCAACCTTTCTTCTCGGGCTTCTAACCTCTTTCATCTCTCCGCAAGTGTCACTCCACCTGTATCCTTCTTCTCTAAGTGAAGCAACTTTAGGGTGTCGTCTTTTATTTTGAGTCAAGTTTGTAAGTTTTTATTTCTAAGTTTATGTCAAATTTGAAATGTAAGAATTTGTTCATTCTCTCTCTTCCTAGTCCTACTTTTTGTCGTGTTTTAGTGATTTGTTGTGTCGTCGTCTAATTTTCTTTTGTGGTCAAGAAGTATAGGGTCCCCTGTATTTTTTGCCCGCATCATTTGGTATCAAAGCAAGTTAGGAAATCTTAGGATTGTGGTTTGTCAAGTTAGTTTGTCAAAGAGTTTTATTGTAAGTTTTGTCAAGTCAAGTTGTGAGTCTTGTCTTAAGTTTTTTAGGGTGAGTCTTTTGAGTCTGTCAAAAAATGAAAAATACCAAAAAGACAAAAGACAACAAGCTGGATGAAGTTGAAGATTCAATGGATAGGTGGATTCCGACAAAGTCAACACATCCTTTGGAGTATGAACTGTACAAGCTTCAATCTTGGATGCACATACGTAAAGAAAGGTACTTCAAGAAAAGGCAGCGCTTACAAGATAAATTCCTGAAAGAATGAGATGAGATCATGCAGAAGTATGAAGACAAAATCAAAGAACTGGATGAACAGTATGCACCGCCTTAAGGGAATCATCAACCAATTCATCAGGAGCTGAATTCGCAAGAAGGGGAGTCTGATGTAGACAATGGGGAGGTCAACTCATGTCCAAAATAATATGAATTTTGGCTTCCCTTGAGTCTACTATTTGAGCTGGAATTTTAGCTCATTTATGAGCCGGACTTTAATTCATTTATTAAATTAAGGGTTAGCTCATTATTAGCTAACATTTTAGTTCATTTATTATCTTATTTTTTATTAAATGTTATTTATAGTTTTAATGTCTTCCTTTATGATGTCTTTTGGGATTCCAAAAAGGGCTTTTGGAATCCCGAGTTATTTGTTTAGTCTTCCCATGTGTGGCTCCTTGAATTCCACCATGGCTTTATTTGCTTTTGACCCCTTGGATTCCGGCCGGCTGCTGGTTTCCCGTGCTTGTGCTCCCTCCCGTGACCGTGGCTCCTTGGTTCCCGCTCGGCCTCCTTGGTTTCCGCGGCTACCACTTCGATTCTTGGGTTGGGATGTGTTTTTTTCGTGCAAAGTAATTATGTGTTAATGTTATGTGATGTTTAGAATTCCTATGAGAATTTATGTATTGTGTCTCTTGGTATTCCTCTTTCATACCTATAAATATGAGAGGATTTGTAATGTTTTAAAAAGAAAGTGAATGATATGTGATTTTTGGAGAAAATCTAACCTGCGGGTTTGTTTGGAAATCCTGCGGGCTCTTTCCACCTTTCTTTCTCATCCCCTCCGGAAATCCTGCGGGCTCTTTCCAACCTTTATTCTCGGGCTTCTAACCTCTTTCGTCTCTCCGCAAGTGCCACTCCACCTGTATCCTTCTTCTCTAAGTGAAGCAACTTTAGGGTGTCGTCTTTTATTTTGAGTCAAGTTTGTAAGTTTTTATTTCTAAGTTTATGTCAAATTTGAAATGTAAGAATTTGTTCGTTCTCTCTCTTCCTAGTCCTACTTTTCGTCGTGTTTTAGTGATTTGTTGTGTCGTCGTCTAGTTTTCTTTTGTGGTCAAGAAGTATAGGGTCCCCTGTATTTTTTTGCCTGCATCACACGGGAACCCAGCAGCCATCCACGGGAGCCAAAGGGTCAAGATCCACCATAATGAGTTTCAATAAATGAGCTACCTTTTAGTTCAATAAATGAATTAAAAAACAGCTCATAATGAGCTAACTCCCTACTTGACATTAATGAGCTAGAGAAGTCAAAAATCAAATTTTTGGGTTTGATTTGACCCCCCCCCCCTCCCCTTTGCCTACATCATCGCATATAGACGTCCTCTTCTAATTCACCATGGAGGAAGGCGTTTGAGACATCCAACTGAGTAACAGACCAATTGCATTGAAGGGCAATGGTGCGGAGAATGTGAATAGTTGGTAGCTTGGCCGAATGTCTTCTTATAGTTGATGTCGTATTGTTGATCAAAACCTTTTAGTCTGGCTTTGTACTGCTCAATTTGACCGTTGGCTTTTAATTTGATTTTTTAGGTCCATTTGCAGCCGAGTATGGAATGGTGAGAAGGGAGAGGTACTAGTGACCACGTGCCCTATTTGTGAAGGGCTTGAATCTCCTTGTTCATGGCAGCACGTCAGGATGGGTGTTTGTTGGTTTGTGGGAAGGAGGACGGGGTTTGGGTTTCGGTGGTAATGCCGGATTTGAGGCGTGTTTGCACTGGATGATGGGTGGTTCTGGAGCTGGTATGGGGTGGAGTGACGTTGTGTTGAGAGGGGTTGGAGTAATGGTGGGAAGGTGGTCCATAGAAGGTGAGGGTAAAAGATCTGTTTGGGAGGTGGTTTGGGTTTGACTAGCGGGTGGAGAGTTGGTAAGGGATGGATTTGATATTGCCGGAAGAGTTAAAATGGGAATGAGAGTAAGAGGTGTGGAGGGGGAGTATGTAGATGGTGTTGTAGTTGGGGGAGTGGTGTGATGATAGGGGAATATGTGCTCGTAGAAGACGACGTGTCGGGAGATGTGAGTGGTGTTTATTGTTATGTCAAAGCATTTATAACATTTATAAGTGGGAGCATATCCTATGAAAATGCATTCGTGGGAGCGCGGAGCGAGCTTGTTCGGTGCTTGATGGCGGAGCCATGGGAAGCACAAGCAACCGAAGCTACGGAGATGATTATAGGTGGGTGGTGTGTTATGGAAGTTGGAAGGGTATTTGGAGGTGGAGGGCTTTAGTGGGTAGTCTATTGATCAGGTAATTGGCGGTGCGAAGGGCGTCCACCCAGAAGGAGTTGGGGAGGTTTGCGGCTAGTAGTGTTCGAGTTATGTCTAGAAGATGTCGGTGTTTGCGCTCGGCGAGGCCGTTTTTCTCGGGCGTGTAGGGACAACTAAGTTGGTGAATTATTCCATTTTGTGAGAGAAACGATTTGAAATTATTGCTGGTGTATTCGCCTCCGCCGTGAGAGCGAAGGGTTTTAATTTTTGCATTGAATTGATTTTGCACCATATGAGCAAACTGTTGGAACTTAGAGAAGGCTTCGTCCTTCATATTCATTAAATACAACCAGCAAAAATGGGTATGATCATCAATGAATATAATGTAATACTTGTAACCATTGAATGAAGCAATAGGTGCTGGCCCCCATACGTCTGTATGGATTAGTTGTAAGGGGGCGGTTACATGGTTAGAGGTAGTAAATGATAGTTTATGGCTCTTGGCCATATTACAAAATTTGCAAAATGTGATAGTAGAGGGATTACATATAAGAGGATCTATAGTAGCTAGAGTATGCTATATGAGTTGGTGTAGATGACCGAACCGAGCGTGCCACAGTGGGTCGGAAGTCAGGTTGGAGCGGAACGCGTGGTGGGACGTAAAAGAGTTGGCGGGGAGTGGGTAGAGGCCATTGCGACTTCGACCACGCAGGAGGATTTGGTTGTCCCGTAGAACCTTGATTTGGAAGCCAGAGGAGTCGAACGAGATGGAGCAGTGATTATCGGATGTTAGTCTGTGAATTGAAAGGAGGTTGTGTGAAATGGAAGGTACGTGAAGGAGGTTTCGAAGAAATAACTTACGGGTGGAGTGTGGAAGAGGGAGGATGTCGTCGCCACTATTTTGAATGGGTAGGGTGCTGCCATTTGTGATGGAGATCGAGTCCGAGCTGTGGTAGGGGAGGGATTGTTGTAGGTTGTTGGCGTCGGCTGTAAGGTGGGAGGATGCACCTGAATCTAGCATCCATTTGGTTGAGGGGTTTGAAATGGATTCCCTCGTCCATGGTTTGGGCAAGTATTGGAGTAGAAAGCGGCATTGTCCTTGGAGATGGAGGTGTCTTTGAGTATTTGGGTTTGAATGTTAATCTCCTCACTACATAGTAGTGAATAAAGAACTTCAAGGCTGATGGGGGTTTGACAGGTGCGAATAGATGTCTTGAAGGAATTGTATGCGGTGGGAAGACCATTTAGGATGTAGTGGATGATGTCTTTGGTTTCAACTTTGGATCCTGCCGCTACTATGTTGTCGACAATGCCTTTGACTTGGGCGAGGTAGTGCTGCATTGAGCTATCCCCCATGGTGATGTTGTGCAGCTCGTTCTTGAGTTGGATCACCCTTGAACGATTAGTAGGTTGAAGCCGGCCTTATAGGGTTCTCCATATCACCTGTGTTGTAGATAGATTCAGTATGTAAGGTAGAATAGTTGGGGAGATTGTGGAGAAGAGCGCCGAGACGAGGTTTTGGTCCACTAGTTTCAATAGGCAGAAATCAGCTGATGTCTCGTTTGGCAGAGACATCTGTGTTCCGGTGAGGTATCCCTCAAACCCATTTGCGGAGAATAGCTTGAGGGTTTGTAACCTCCAGATGGCGTAATTTTCACTATTGAGTTGGATGGTGACTATCTGCTTGATGTTGGACATGAGAAACTTAAGTGGTGATGGAACAGTAAACTCTGCCATGGATACCGACAGAGACGAAGTCGGTTGGGACGCCGGCTGAGAGCTTGAACCTTGGTTCTCGGACATTTATCTGGGTAAAGCAGCTGTGGAGCTTCACGAGCTCTGATACCATATGAAGGTGTTGAATCCTGGGAAGTACCTGCAAGCAAAGAAGAAGATACACGGAGGAGATAAAGAGAAAGCAATTTCAGAGAGAGGCATCAATTGTCATTTGCTTTGGTATAAAGCTTGGCGCACTGTTCAAGAGATTAAACATACCATATATATAGAAACAGAGTAGTTGGCATTCCATTGGAAGGAGTTTTCTGGAAGAGTAGTGGAGCCGTTAGTTATCAGGCTGTGGAAGAGAGTGGTGCGCATATTCCATGTGCTAACATGTTGAAAGTAAGATCATGAAGTTGAGCAAATGAATGCTAGAATAGCTTTTCTTCATGGTGACTTGAACGAGAATATTTACATGCGACAACCGGAAGGTCTTGAGGAAGGTAATAACAAGCAGGTTTATTTGCTAAAGAGACCTATATATGGCTTGAAACAATCATCAAGGCAATGGTATATGTGGTTTAATCATTTTGTGATGAAGATTGGTTTTGTTAGATGCAAAATGAATTATTGTGTTTCTATTAAAAAACTTGCAAAACTAGATGTATCAATGTATTTGCTTCTTTATGTTGATGACATCTTAATTGCAAACAAAAGCAAGGAAGAGATTAGTTTTGGGCATAGATGGAATTTGAAATGAAGGACATGGGTCCAACTAGTAAAATTTTGGGCATACATATTATCAGAGATAGAAGGGAAAATAATATTTTCTTACCTCAAAAGTCTTATTTGCAAATGGTTTTAGAGAAATTTGGAATGATCAATTCCAAACCAGTTAAAACTCTAATGGCAAATCATTTAAGTTGAGCAAGGAACATGAACCTAAAACTATTGATGAAAAAATGTTCATGAATAAGATTCCTTATGCTAATATTATTGTTGGATGCTTAAGGTATTGTATAATAAGCACTAGACCTCACATTGCATATTCTATAAGCATGGTTAGCATATACATGTCAAATCCCGGAAAGCAACATCGGCGGGCATTGAAATGGATTCTTATACTTGTGATCTGAACAAAAGAAGAATACAATTGTGCTTTATTGTTTTCAATTCTTGTTGCATTATATTTCAAACGATCTATATCAAAATCCAACTTAGGATCCTCCAGATTCTCCATAGGTTAATCAAATGTTGATAGCTCCATTGATCTCTCAGATGCCGACCATGGCAATATGGTGACTGTCAACTTTTGGGTGTGCTTAAACAGGCACAAAAGCATGTTCGACTACATACCTCCATGGACACCAGCTACATCACCTCTTTAAGGATTAGTTCTTCCCATGCCATATTTGGATGAGGATACTTCCCTTCATAAAAAAGCCAAACAAAAAACAAACACATTATTTTCAGAAGTGTCAAATGCCCTAGTTCAATCACATATGCATCCTGACATTCTTTTTTTTTTTCAAGACTCCAATCCATTAAGCATACTAAGTTACAAAAAAAAAACGTTCAATTTCTTCTAAATCTCCTTGCAAGTAAAAAAAAATGATCAAACTCCAAGAAAACTAAGCCCGAGAGCATTCATTCAGAAATATAAAAACAAAGCTTCCAGAAAAAAAAGGGGCATTTACATTAAAGAAAATAAAATAGAAATACATATCACTAACCAAAACCTCTCGGCGAAGTGATAAGATCGCAAAAACCGGCGCCGCTGCCATTGTTGTACGAGGACTCATCCCAGGTGCTTCCATTCTCCTAGAATTCGCTGAAGATGAAGGCTAGGATACGCTCGATCTAGTGGCCAACCCGTCCAATCGTCCCCAGGCGATCCCCGCCGGTTCTCAGACAGAAATCTCCCGTGGCGGCGCAGATACAGTAGTAGTCCGTGGCCGCGCACGTCTTGAGAAATCCGGCGCCGGCGTCCACCCGCGACATGAGTCCCGTAATCCGCAATCAGAAAAGGCCAGAACTTTCACGAAACGCTGATCATTGTTGCATTTGAGCATCTGGATTTGATGCAAGAAATTTTAAGTAAAATTAATTTCATATTTTTATTAGAAATTTGAATGGATGATCATTTTGGTAAATTGCAATTACTATGACATTTTACTTGGGCATTTTTGGTGGATGAGAATAGAGAAGATGAGAACATGGAGGTGATTATAGAATTAAGTGAAAAGGTTATCATCATCATCATTTTCTTATGATAATAAAATATATCCATCACAAAATTTTGTTGTTGTGGATGATCAAAATGTTAGATTTTCTTATTTTTCAATCTTGTTGTGCATGTGGCACTCAGAAGAGGTGGGACATTGATGATCATCATCTAATCATCATTGGACCACCGGTCAACGACCTCTCGAGCGAGCTTTGCCTTGAGAGTGTCAATCGAACCAACATCTAAGGGGGTGATCATCATGCCAATTTTCAATTAGGTCAAGAAACATGTTAATTTGTTCATTATTAATATGAACATGAAATATTATTTCAAAGCAACTTTCGATAACGACCTGGTTATCCACATATAGCCTAGGTCTCAACTTAACCTTTTTCCAAAGTCTAAACAAAGCATTCATGATTATAGATATTTTTGAAGTTCTAAATGTTTGTCAGGCCAACATACAACCACCAGGCCTTTCTACATTCACCAGATAGATGTCCATCGATCAACATCATCGATGATTACAACCAACAAGTGTTTGATGATGTCCAACATCTAACACCCAATACTGTCCAACCCCAGACAATCATCTACACCCAATTCTCAACATTCAATATATGCCAACATTCAAAATTCACCTCTAAATTTGTGCAATCTAGGCTTCGTTTAAGACGACTTTTTTATTGCTTCATAAAACAGTACAAAAATTAAAATTTTTAACTAAAACTTTGTTTTAAGAAGCAAGACTTCATTTGAGATGTCCTTTTTATTGCTTCTTAAAACAGCTTTCTATTTTAAGAAGCAATAAGAAAGCCGACCTAAACGAAACCTTAGTCTCTCCTTTATGGTACATCCCAATCAGACAATCATTCTTATTATGAATTTTAGACCACGCAATAATAATTAGAAATTATCTAAATAAAATCAATAAATTATACACTTAATTTTGATTTTTTCTTCTATTTTAAAACTATTATTATCCTATCATACAGTTGGACTCATTCGAAAGAAATTTTTGATCTTTAAAGTTTTTAAAATCATGCATTCCACTAATCTAATATTGATTCTACGAGAAGACAAGTCTGAATTCTGAAGGACCTTTTCTTCTACCAGCCGCGTCGACCCATTCAATTTCGAAACAAGAACCGCTCTCTTAAGCGTTGATTGACTGCATGCCACGGCAAAATTGGGAAGATTCAACAAGCTGTTGCCAGCATTTTCAATAGAATGCGTAGTTTCCACTTTCCACTATAGATGACAAGGACATTTTTTTTTTCATGACTAATAAAAATAAGAGAATAATTGACAAATCATTATAAAGAGCTTTTTGGGATCATTTCATATTTTCATATGTGATTTTTCGTCAAAAAAATGTTATGATCGGGCACGGATCTCAAAATAATTTTGAATTGTAAACTTTTAAAATTAAATTCAGAACCATTCATACTCCCATTTTAGCAAACTTATAGTTGAGCTGAACGTCTCGAAAAAACGAACCCAACGACACCATGTTCGATTCAGTATGAGCCCAAATAGGTCCGAATCGAGGGCCTGAAGCACATTTGGAAGGTACAAAGCATAAATTGGATGACCAAATGGCATCCAAATGTGACATGCTTATAATTGAATCTAGTGGCTCAATGAGACGAATCCAACGAGCTCAAAATTACTGAATTTTAATATCATTTAGACACTCAAATATTCGATAAACGGTCTCTAATCAAGGGATTTGATATCGATCATTCATTCGAAACACTCCCAACATGTCCTTGATATTTCCCCTATTTACTGTCATGCCACTCACATAAAATTATAAATAGACCCCTCATTTTTCATTAAAGGGGACCTAAGTAAGTAATAGAAGGAAAAGAGAAATCAAAGAATTTTCTTCCCACCAGACTCCTGTTTGACCACCTCGCGGACATTGATCGTCGCCGGACTTTAACCCGACTTTCGCCCTGCCACAAATTGTCACCGGACTTACGCCCAACCACCGATTATCACCAGGCTTCTACCCGGCCACCAACTGACATCAGATTTACAACTGAAAACCGACCATCGTCGAACTTCCATTTGGCCCATGTTTGTCACCAAATTTCTACCCGACAACTGACTACTGTAATCCGATCGTCCTCAAGTTCAAGGACGAATCAATTTTTGTAATATATTCAACACTAGTGGATTCATTTCAATTGAGCATGACCCCATGATTTTTTTATTTTCCAGGGTTTCCACATTAAAAAATCTATGACGTTTTTCTAGTGTTTACATCCTTCTGTTTGTGTGCTGGATATTTGTGCAACTCTAAGACGAAAAATCTTCTTACTCTACTGCTGCGTATATTCAAGCCCACAACAATGTGAAATATATTTCCATTTTTCAAGTCAATTTAGTCTTTTATAGAATAGTTATAATTTAATATCTTATATAATTGCATATTGCTAGTAAATTTATTTTGTTATTATTTAGTATTTTATGTCAAAATCATAAAATGTATAAATTTTAAAATATAATATTTATATTTTATCTTAAAAAATTTAAAGTATTTATTATCTCTTTTTTTTTTTGGGACATTTAGGCCTTTAAAGGCAAACTCACACACACAACACATACACATAGACTTGAACCCTGGACCTCTTAATTGGAAGCCTAAGCTCTCAACCAATAGTCCAAGAAGAGTTGTGTTTTATTATCTCTTTTAAGTTTTAATTTTAAGTAAAAATAAATTGATCAAAACAAATTTAATATTTTTAAAATGATTCTGACTAAATTTTTTCCGTCACAAAATAATAATAATAATAATAATAATGAGCCTAACCAGCTTTTCCTGTCAAAGTCAACTTGCCGGCCGGGTATCAAGTTTTCCACGGCGGAGACCACGTTTTGGTAAGAATAATATAAATATATAATACTTTTCTTCTAGAAAAATACTTTTCAAATAAATATGTTTTTTAAATAAAATCACAAAAAAAAACTTTACATTAATCTATTTGAATGTAAATTTATTTGGAAGAGTAAATATTCTTCAAACAGTAAGAGAATGCACTTATTTTTTGGAGTGTTCCTGCATAATTGTTTTAGTTTGTTAGCTATTTCTTTTTTTTTGGTAAAATTATGGCCATAGCCTTTTTCATTAATATAAACTTGTTACATGTAATGAAGTAAGAAAAGAAGGAATACAAAGACCTTGCCAAAACATACAAGATCAAAAAAGGGGCAGTAAACAAAAACCCCAAAACTAAATTTATGAGTAAAAGAGAACATAATCCAAAAAGGATGAACATAATTAAAATAAAAGCTGGAAAAAAACAGGGAAGAGAGGGACAAATATGCCACGGGCTCAGAGATTCTGCTCTCTCAACCTGGTTGCAAATTCAGAAAACCCTGCCGTCCAAAGGAGAAAATGACAATCCTCACATCATTGCCCATTTTCACTCGATAAATTCCAACCAAACCGGAGACGGTCAGCAACCCAGAAATCCAAATTTTCTTGTGAAAAATCTGCTTAGCAACCTCCAGCAACAATATAACCAAGAGCAGCCATCAGTAAGAAAAACTGCATAGAAATGACAACATAGCCAACATCCATCTAAACAATATTCGAAAACCTTACAGCAACTCAGTCATACTTCCTCCCTTTTTCCACTTCAAAAGTTTGGAAAAAACAACTGTTTTAATTTTGAGGGCTAAAGAAGTTGAAGAAACAGATTTATGTCCAAACTTCCTGTCATTCCTTTCACGCCAACTGTGATAAACCGCACTACATACCAGAAGAAAATAACGATCTTTTTCATTAGTATGTGTGGCATCAATATGTTCAAACAGTTGCAGAATGTTGGGTCTAAGCAGAAGGAACCCAAGGCTTCTCATCAGGATTGAAAGAACAGCAAAGGCATAATCACATTAAAAAAAAATATGGCTTACTGTCTCATCATAAGAATGGCAAAGAGCACATGTAGGGCTAACCGTGATACCTCTAGCAGAAAGAGAATCTGCTGTTTTTAAGCCTCCCTTGATAGCCATCCAACAGAATGAAGAGTATCTAATAACATATCTTTTATGCCACACGAATTTCCCCCAGGTGACCTTTGTAAGGTCTTTATAATATTTCTTGAACCATCTAGATTTTTCTAGGGTTCTATACTTGATTAGTATAATAGAATGGTTGTAAGAAGATATAAATGAATGATATTTTTGGATTTGAAACAGTATGTTCACTATTTTTAGGTGTTTGAACTGTTTGGCTCTTAGATCTATCTTCTTCTGGTATTCTCCATACATTATAATGGTATCAGAGCCACTATATTAGGGTTTGGATGCTTGGGGAAGATCTTGGATGAAGGAAGATATACAAGCCTTGACAATGAGCAGAATTTTGATGCTTTTTGAGCAGCGCAGGCATGCATCACAAAGATGATCTCCATTAGCCGGCAACCATACAGGCACATTATTTAATCCTGCTTGATTACTTATTAGCTAAGTAGATGTATTAGATACAACCTATATTAAAAAAAGATAGAAGTAGACCTAAAAAAGATTTGATAAAAAAATATTTGAAATGATATTTTTTATTAGATTTAAAATAAAATTTGACTTTTAATAGGATATTAATAGAGAAAATTTTATTTGACCTCATGTATTGGGAGTTAGAATTTCTCATAAGAAAGGTTTGTTGTGTTTGTTGTTAATCTAATATTTTTTAAAGATTTTCATTATATAAATTCATTCATGTTTATGAAGGCACATTTTTTGAAAAATAAATAAATAAATAAACCCATCACACGGATTTGGTCGTTAGGCCATCGAGCATGGAGGCCTAGACCAGGTGATCGGTTCCATCGCCGGCTTCTTCCACTCTTCGTCTTTGATCTTCATAAATACCACTTCCCACTTTATCGGATAACACGCAGAGAGAGAGAGATGGCAAAGATGGGAAAAGGAATATTGGAGTTGAACCTCTTCGATGCCAAGGGACTCAAAGACACCGATTTCTTGGGTGAGTGTAGATTTCCCCAACTTATTTTTGTTTTTGAGGAAACCCTAGCCTTTTATCTCCAAACTATGAGTTTTGGTTGTGATTTTTTCTTTTTTTGCCCCAAAACTTTCTAATAAATATTTTAATTTGTCTTGAATGGGTGCAGGGAAAATTGATCCTTATGTGGTGATGCAGTATAGGAATCAAGAACGCAAGAGTAGCGTCGCCCGAGGTTTTGTTCTGAAATTTCTAAATCTTTGTTTAGCAAGCTCATTTATTTCTCTTTTCTGGTATTTTTTTTAATAAATTTTACAAGGGGCTATTAGATTTGTTAAAAAAAAAACAATTTAAACTGAATCCCAGTGAATCAAATCGATCATATTTATTGGACAATAATTTGTGAGAGAGCAAGAACTATGAAGCTATCAACTTTACTTTAAACCAAACAAATTGATTGCATTTCTTCCTTTGTAACTCCCCAAATTTCGGGACACATTTAGAGTATAATTGGCAGCAATAGATTGATAAATGAAGGCTTAATGCGAGCGTAAACAGTGTTGAAGATTGAAAGCTGATGCAAAAATGGTTTAGGATAGTGACTTATTCATCTGCCACAACTGGCCTAAATTTACTTAAAGACAAAATAGTTGCTGATCGTGCAGAGGAAATCATATTGTGATTCGTGAATATATTGCAATCAAACTTTTCTCCTCATTGATTCCGATTCAAACAAGATCAAGTGGTATCAAGAGCTTCTTTTTTGGAGAAATTATTAGGTGCGGACACCGGACGGAGAGAACCGTCCAGTTTTCTCGTTGTTTACAGTCGAAGTGTAGCTGCTATAGTAACTGTGCTATGACTGTGCTTTTACTGGACAAAGAGAAATTTGGATGATTCTCTCCGTCCGGTGTCCAAACCTAATAATTTGCCTGTTTTTTGGTGTCCAAAATGAATGTTTGTTTTGAATATTGAACCTTTGCACAAAAACGATGCCTTACCATAAGATTAGCTTATTCATGGCATAGGGCCTATTTTCTTTGAAAAAAAATTTGATATAAAAGTAAGATATTACCTGCACAATAATTCTTTTGTGCTTGGCTTTAATGGAACAATGAAGTAATTTTAATTTACTTCTTAGTTTATTTGCTTAGCAGATCTACCATGCCACAAGATATTGGTCTCTCGCTATAGAAGTTGATGCTTTAGCTTAAGAATCTTCTTGCCCAATGGGCCTGGCGATAAAACAAAAGACTGATAAAATTTTATTAGCTAAAGTGTAAGACAAGTATGCCTCTACAGATCATATAAATTCCATAAAGTATACAGATGAAACCTAAACAAATATGTCTTCCAATTATTTATTTGAATTCGTTCATACTCACCCAAATGGTAAGATTAATAAATTACTGATGCCGGTGGGTGGACTCGCTAGGTTCTGCCGAGGGATTAGTTATGCCGCTAAGCGCTCCCTTTGGAGTGGCAGTGGGTAGATACCCCCGTTCAAAAAAAAAAAAAAAAACCAATGATCTTGCTTAGGTTGAGTGAAATTTTGATCATTTTTGTTACATCTCCATCTCTGGGTGCCCATATGTCATACACACCTTCAAAAATATAGAATCTTGAGTAGTAGAAAAGAAGCGCCTATACCTAACAATTTGAGTGAAATATTCAAAACTATAGTTATTGTTTTTCTATCTTTCCACACATATCTAAAGACTGGAAATTATTCTTTAAGAGATGAAATTGGTATTTCAGTTTTCATTACATTTCATTTTTAGCCCTTCCTTAGAACTTTGGATTCTCTTAGAAAAAATCAAACATAACTTAGTTATTACTTAAACAAGCTTATTTTTTATTGACAGCAGGACAAGGCAGCAACCCCAAATGGAATGAGACATTCAAGTTCTTAGTGCAGTATCCAGGCACGGCAGGCATCCCTCACAAGATCGTCCTCAAAGTAATGGACAAGGACACCTTCTCTGCTGATGATTTCCTTGGTGAAGCAACGTAAGTACTAAAATGGCTTCATTTGATAATATTATGGTATTTTATGGCCACATGAAATAAAATCATCATTTTTTTTACATAATAGATGAGTTTTTCATCATTATTTCCCTGCACTTATGAAGTAACAGAAGATACATGGACCGGATAAGAATTTCTAAAGCTTATTTATCAAACAAATGAAAAGAGTATTTTGAAGGAAAGAGAAAAGTCTTATCAATATCAAAGTCTGAGGCCTTGTTTGATTTGAAAAAATTGCAACAAAGCAGATGAAAATGAAATTATAATGAAAATGATAAGGGAAGTGGATCAAAATTTGTTTCACCTCTCACTTATTTGGTTGAGCAGAAATCGAAGGGAAAATATTTTTCATTTCTTGTTTGGTTGAGCAGAAATTGAGTTTTCATTTTTTAAAAAATTCTTTCTTGGACAGGGAATTATAAATGGAAATATGCACTTGTTTATATTTCTTGGATTCCCATTTCCTATCAATTACATCGGAACTAAACACCCAATGGCTTATTGTGAATAAAAAAAAAATTTACATTTTCTCCAATTCTTTCAAACCAAACAGAAGAACCTTGATTATTAAATTTCTTCAGCTTGTGACTCATGGAATTCTTTTAATGCAGTATCCATGTTGAGGACTTGATCTTGCTTGGCTTTGAGAAGGGAGTTGGAGAGATGCATCCTTCAAAATTCAATGTTGTTCTAAATGATCAAACTTACAGTGGTGAGATACGTGTGGGACTCACCTTTACCCCCAAGGTATTTAGAATTCTCCAATATTTGTTTGCTGGTTGTTAAAGTGTGCTAATGATTGATCTCAAGTCAATCATACCTTGGCTCAAGGTCAGTCAAAATCATTCAGATTTCGTTTGGGACAGCTTTCTTCTTTCTTCTTATAGTGCTTTAAAGTACAAAAATTTTAATTTTTGACTAAAAAGCCGCTTTAAGAACCAGGAAGAAAGCCATCCCAAATAAAACCTCAATCTGATCTTAAGCCGATTCAGGCCTGGTTATAATTTGGCTCGATCCGATTTTAGTTTGAGTTAGGCATAACTCAGCGATATCTATTCAAACTTTGATTTAAGCCAAAGCCTGATAGGATCTTGGTCGATTTTCAAACTCCTATGACAAAACCTTAGCCCACGAAACATATAAAAACCCAAACTTATATAGATTCATGCATATGAATACATAAATGTATACATACATTATCAATGTACATTTTGATTCAATGTTGAGCTAACTCAATCCTATCTAAGTTCAATTCAATTCAAATTTAATCCGAGCCAGGTTTACCTCATTACTCAGCTCATTTAATTCGATTGTAGTCAAAATTGATTTGATTTTTGTGTGATCTTCGAGCCATGAAAATGAAGGCTTGCTTAAGATATTTATTTTTGCATTTCACAGCTAAAATATTTCTTCCCATTGGCACTTATAATTTGCTCTTTGGTTCTTGTTGATTTCACAGGTAGAAGTAGAAGTGGAGGGGGAAGAACTCGGAGGGTGGAGAGACAGCTTCCATCATCATTGAGAACCTCATAGTTTCATATTTTATGTTGTTCTAAGGCTGCTTCATGTTTCACGTAGTAGTTACTGCATTCAGTTATTTTAGGTTTCAAAGTTTATTAGGACATTTGCAAACTCGTGTATTACAGCCTTATAATCGAGTTACTCGAATTTTTATTATTCTATATATTTTTTTGGACTCAACCCTAAAAACTCGCCAGTATCTTATTGGGGTGCGATCTTATTAGGGTGTGATCATACCAGCACCAATGCACTAGATCCCATCAGAACATCATAGTTAAACGTGCTTGGACGAGAATAGCACTAATGGCTGATCTCCTAGGAAATCATCGTGTTACACACCTTTACAAAAAAAGGCAATATCTTATTGGAACACATATCATTGAAAGGGCAAAATTGGGTTTAAATTGTTCGATAAATTTTTTTATTAGGATGAATTTAAAAATTATTAAATTTGTATTGAGGTGATTGATTTCTCATATATGTGATTTATTTCAAATAAATTTAAATTTGATGAGAATATTTTAACTTAAAATTGTATTGGGTTCTTGTATATGAAAAAAAAAATTATGTGAGGATATTTCTACTAGAGTTTAGTTTTGATGAGTTTTAAAATTTATTAATTTTTTATATATATTGCATAAATCTCATAGCAAATTTAAAAGTATTCAAATTTTGTTCCTTGATAATTTTGGGGTAGATGTTGTGGTTTCTAATGTTTGGAAGAAAAACTTTGGTGTAGAATAAGACCATTGGAGGCTTGATAGGCTAGTTTGATGTGAATTTAATATAATTAACAAATACTCCACCAACAAATTGCTATCAAAAGGTCCTTTAATGGCCATATTCTAATTAAACATGTACTTTGTTTCATTATTAGTTGTGATTGCTGTTGTTGGATCCTCATTCATCAAGATTATCAAATCCATAAGAATTCTCATTAAAGCCATCAATAAAGACCCTAAACCTCGCGTTGCCCTAAATCCTCCTGGTGGCGACGCCTGCGCCTGGCGGTTCGTCTTCTCTTCGTCAGGGAAGTCTCCTCTTCCTTTTTGTTCTTGTGTTTTGGTGATGATGGCTTCTTCTCGTCTTCGTGATCCTAGATTTTTAACCGGTTCTTCGCCTCTTTCGTTTAAAGATGCGCTTTCTGGTTCTTCATCTAGTGCTATAGTGTTTCCCGAAATTAAGGTTTCTTCTTTTAGAGGCATGCCTTCTTTGTGGATTTCGGAGATGGAAATCGAATCCTTAGCTGCTCCGTTTGAGTTTGCCCTTGTCGGAAAGTTTCCTGCTCGTCGTCCATCTTTGGATGCTATTAGGAAATTTTTCTTTAATCTTAAACTGAAGGGGGATGTCTCTGTCACTGTTCTTAACAATCGGAATGTCTTGATTAAGCTTTTCAATGATTTGGATTATTGTAGGGTGTTTGCTCATAGATCCTATTTCGTTAACAATTGTTTCATGAAATTGGTTAAGTGGTCGCCTATTTTAGATGTCGAAATCGATTCTCCGGTTATTCCCATCTGGATTTCTTTTCCAAATCTTAGGCCACATCTGTTTGCGTCGCATATTCTCCATGGTTTGGGGAAGATTTTTGGGAATCCTTTAAAAACCGATAACGCGACTTCTACTGGTTCCCGTCCTTCAGTTGCGAGAGTTTTGGTGGAAATAGATGTTACAAAAAATTTTCCTGATAAAATTTGGATTGGTCCGGAAAATGCTGGTTATGTTCAGTCTGTGGTTTTCGAAGAATTACCGGAATATTGTGTGCATTGTTCTTCGTTGGGGCATTCTAAGGCCGGTTGCACCATTCTTCATCCTAATCTTATTCCTTCTTCTTCATTGGGGGAGGGAGGGAGAACGGGTGTTCGGAATGTTGTTGATTGTTTAATTGAAACTGGTAATGTTATTGATTCTTCTTGTGAGAAAGTTATGGGATGTGAGAATGCTAACATTGCGACTGGGACCGATGTTTTACCTTCTGTTGAGTCTCCGACTGTTTCCCCTGGTGCTAAGGGTGATGCTGGTGTCTTTATGTCGGTTGCTGCTGATATTACTTTGTCTCCTAATGCTATTCCTTTTATTCCTTCTAGTGTGGTGAATGGTTTGGGTCCTAAAGATGTGATTGAGGAAATTTCGGATGCTGTTCTGGTGTCGAAGGTGGTTTCTGATTCTGTTAATGTTGCGATTCCTCCTCCCGAGTGTGGAAGGGGGGCTGAGGTTTTGCCTGTTTTGGGTGTTATGGAGGATTGTGGTAGGCCGATGGTTAGTGTTGGTAATGTGGAATCAAATGTGTGTGGCTTGGTTGTTAATTCAGATGTGCAAGAAATTTTGGATAATTTGGTTAATGTTCCTGTAACCGTGAGTGGTACTTCTGGACTTGATATTAAATCTCATGGTGATTGGTTGCACAATTCGTCTGACTTTGGATCTGATTCTGAGTCCTATTCAGATCCTGGTAATGAATTTAAATTGAATCGTGATGTTCCTCTTAAGGTAGCCTCTCGTGGAAAATTCTGGAAGAGAGGTGGCAGAAGAAGATAATTCGCTTTCATCCTTGTTTGGTTCTTACGGTTATTCTATTTTGATCATTGTTTGGATTGAAGGTTGCGGGGCGATGATGTTGCTGGGGCTCGTGTCTGCGTTGGCTTCCTTGTGGCAACCTTTGGTGATTTCCACCTTTGCTGGATGATCCTGGTGCTTTCGTGGACGCTGGCAGCCTCGGCATTCTACTGAGCCCTCTTTGGGGGTTTTTATTGTGTCTGTTTCTTGTTATTGGTTTTCTTTGCTGTCTGATTTCCCTTCTCCAACTGTTGTAACCTCGTTTTATCAGTTTTAATATAAAAGTTTTATTTAAAAAAAAAAAAAGACCCTAAACCTCAGGCACTGCTATTATAATAGTGAAAGATAAATTTATGCCCCTCAAATTGGCTCATGGTGTGTATTGACATTGCTTTTGACTACGGGCAAAAAAAGTTAAGGAATGTCAATGTTGATAATAATGGAGTGTATTAGCCTTCTCTGCAATGATATGTGCCAACATTGTGTTGATAATGTGTGTCAACCTTCTTGGTAAAGTTGAGAGATGAAGTTGATGGACATCTGCATTGTTTAACATGTTGGGGAACAGTGGTCAGGCAAAGTGGGTCTGGTGATTATAGTTAAACGAATGTTGTTAGGTGATGGCTATTGAGTATCAGTGATCCAGTGGCCAAGTGATGATAATTAGATGATGATTGTGGAGTGACAGTGGTTGGATGATTTTGGTTTAGTGACGATGGATGATGGCCGGATGATGTTAGTCAAGCGACTATAGTAGGGCAATGACGGTTAGGTAATGTTAATCGAGTGATTGTGGTCATATAATGTTAGTTCATGGAGGTCATCATATCATTGGTGCCAACCTTGGGTAGCACTCTCTCAAACTCCACCTCAAGGCCTAGCTATATGCCCCCTTTTATGTGAATAATTGGGCATGCTAATAGATTTGTGGGCCAATGTTCTATTTATTTCATAAGAAATATCCAAAATTGCATGAGATGACATATGTTGATTCCCTTTATCATAGATAAGTTTTTAAGCATTGCAATGATAGTTGAATCAAGTGATCATTGGCTTGGTAGATTTTTCTCATTGAGACACTCATTTTAATTATATGCAAGCAATATCTTAAGATTGTTTGTTCCTTAAAAAAACTACTATGAAGTTTTTAATTATATTTTGATTGATTAATTTAGGTCCATTTGGACTTGAATATTAACACTTTTAATATATTTGGACAATAAATTTGTTGGAAATGGAGTTTAAGAGTCTGCTTGGGACAGTTGTAGTATTTTATGAAGTTGGTTATGAGATTATTATAGGAAAAATAATTTAACTTCTCTATTTGCAAAAAAGTAGCTTTTCACCATAGATTTTTTTGAAAAATAGCGAAAAAGCAATAACCAAATAAAAGTATGATTGCTAAATGAAAAGCAAAGCAACGAGAAAATTGTCACAAACAGACCCTAAATGACAATAAATTTGATCCCCTATTTTTTTATTCACGTACTTGCATCAAAATCCGTCCTTCAATATTTATACTTGATTGATGAATTTTTTAATGACATATACGATAAGATTTAAAAAATCAACTTGAAGTCATTTGATCCAATTAATCTTGAGAGAAGCCAACACTTTGATTTTATATTGGCTTGATCAGTTCTTAATTATAGTCACACATGACTCATTAACTCTAATTCAAGCTAAAAAAATGATCCAATTTCTAATAACATTATATCTCTCACACATATTATTAATAAAAATATTTCTAAAACATATTTTTATTGTTTTATTTTTTTAAAAAGATAAATAAATTTTTTTAAATATTTAAATTAACTTTGAGATATTTTAAATATTTTAAAAATAACCATACTAACCTATTACCATCAGTCATTGCCACCACCGCGGTCAAATTCTGTTGTTGTCATCACCATATTGGTCGTCATTAATGCATGCCTTATTACATAAATTAACTTATTTGATATTTAATAAAAATAATATATATATAATGAATATATTTAATTTTAAGTCTAAATACAAGTAAAATAAAATAATAAAAATGATCCCAAATGCCATGAACAGATTTGCTTTTGCATCTAAGCCATAGAGTACAAAATCGGCCTAAATTGAATATGTATTGATTAAAATTATTTTTTTTATTTGCTTATGCTTATGCTCAATTAACGAACACACCAATTGTTTGGTCTTCTCACTACCAAAAAATAGGGTTTTCGCAGCATAATAATTCAAAACGTAGATTTCGCAGCGGTTTTTAAAACCGCTGCAAAAATCCGCTGCGATAGTCCGTGTTTTTTGGTAGTGTCTTTGACATCAATTTGGATGAATTTCTATCCCAATTTCTTCCTGAGCACTTTTAATAAAAAAGCGACCTTTAAGTAATGTATGAATAAAATTTACTATTAAAAAGTACAAATGGATCAATGGTTGCATCTTTATTTTATCAATCATAATATATATATTTAAGAGTGCAGCGAAATGCTTGATGTAAATGCAAACATGCCTATATAAAGGGAAGAAAATAGGGCAATAAGGAAAATATAATTTTTGTGCCAAAATATTTGTAGCAATAGAGTTTGAGAGTTAATTGTCTTAATATTGTACGAAGATGTAATATATGCATAGATAAAAGAAGAGTTGCAAGAGGCACCAGAATTTTGAAGTACAAAAACCACGGTGTCTTGCCAAATTGAAAGAATTCCACTAATGCTTGTCTTTGATTACAAATGATGTCCCTATGAGTAGAGAATGTGTTGATAGAATATTATGGACATATAATATTTGTATCGTATTTCGTGGTGAAAATTGAAAGGGCCTATTGCATAGAAGCTATTTTTAGGAGATCATTTACTTCTTATCTTGATCGCTCTCCATCAAAGAGGAAGATCCGAGAGACCAAAGTCCAACATAAATCTTGATGTTGACATCAGCAACTGAGTTTGTGTCGACGAAGTGCATTAATCTTGTGAGCAATGATGTGCATTAATGTCGGTACATCTAGGAAAAAATGGTGAGAGAATCAATAGATTGAGGTTAGGCTAACCCTTAAGAAGATTGAATATAACAAAACCATCACAGGAGATAGACATATATTAGAGCAAGAAATTGTATGCCAAGCCAAATAGAGTTGAGGCTTTATATTAAGAGCTAGTGTACGTTATCTAGATGAAGATGAAAACTTAAAATCAATGAGTCATACACAAAGCAAATAAGTTAGAGTTTAGAAACATATCCAACCCTTCGAAGATGAATGGACGTAAAGAAACTAGAATCTCTAAAGAAGTTTGGATGAGTCAATGTAAATGTGCGATATAAATGTCCAAAAGGTCAAAAGATATTAGATTAAGGCTTCGTTTGAGACAATTTTTGTACTGCTTTTTAAAACAACTTTCTAGTACAAAAATTTCAAATTCAAGAAATTTTTGAACTGAAAAACTATTTTAGAAAGCAAGAAGAAAACCGTCCCAAACGAAGCCTAAGTTGATGTAAATATCAAGCAAGTTGAGATCAAGAAGTAAGAGTCGAGACTGAGGGACATAAGATCAAGAAGTGACATTGATGGTCTAGCTAGAGTGAGGCAAGTGGAAAACTGAGGAGATCAATGAAAAAGTTAGGAGGCAAATTACAATGCCATATGTGAAAGCGATAGAAGAGCTAGCCAAGGTTCAAAATTGGCATAACCCAAGAGAGAGAAGGTCAACAAACTATGTGGCTCGAATATTATATTATAAATCATAAATGTCTACATATCTTCATTTATTTATACTTCCAAAACTCCAAAAGAGTCGAATGTACTCCATACAATGATAAAAAAGTCCCAAACTTTGGTTATTGAACAATTTTTTTTACATCAAAGAAATCCTTATTTAGTGAAGTACTACTCAAATTATGCGATGTTGAGACCCATAAATCTTCTCAGCCTTTCGCATATTGCTCAGTCCAGGATCGGGCAGTTTCTTCATATTCATCCTTATCAGTCTCATACATCTTAGCAATCTCCGCTACCACTTGGTATTCCTGGTCTGGTTCGGTCAAAAGCGAGAAAATTGATTGAAAAACATTTGACATAGTATAAACAGGAGTCCATTCATCCCAAAGAATTCTAAGGAAGACTCTGCCATCTTCATTAATGTTTGGATGGAAAATTTTGGTGCGGAAATGGAGCTTTGGAGGTTTGAAGGGGTAGTCAATTGGAAAGAAAACAGAAACATGAAAAGCTCCGCCTGCAAAAGGGCTGTCATCAGGTCCCTTTATAGTTGCACTCCAATGATTTTTGTCCTCATCAATATCGCAAGCTATGAGACCTGCTGGAGGATCCTTCTTCAAGGCCTTTAACTCTCGTTCAATCCTCTTCGAACCCATTAAAAAACACTCGAAACCTCAAACCAACCTCAGCTTTATATATTTTCTTGAATGATCATAAAATGCTGGAAAGATCATGTATATATATAGAGAGAGAAAGAGAGAAGATAAGATTATAATAAGGATAAAATACAATGGAGAATATGCTCAATAATAAAGATATATTAATAAATATGTTGGATTCCTGATATGTATTAAGCATGCATATATGATGATATTTATATGGTAAAGTAATAAGTCTAATAACTCTAATATTTACTTATTTTGTTTTTTTTTTATATTTACTTATTTTGTGAATTTTAACAAATTACTAAAATCATATATTTAAAAAAACTTTTTTCAGGTTATGTACAAATTTAATACCTTTGCTATGCAATAAAGTTCCCTTAGATATTTTTTTGGATATGTAAATATAATGAGAAAAATTATGAAGTTGTCATTTTATTCGATTTAATTCGGCATTTTTATATATCATTTTTAGAATTTTTGAAATAAAGAAAAATATAAAACAAAAATTATTTATACATCATTTTATCATATTTTCAGTCTATTTACTTACCAAAAAAATTTAAAAAAAATCATAAAAATTAACATCATTTTGACATATTTATTTATTCCCCTTGAATACAAGTTGAGAATAAGTAATTTTTTTGTTCATTTTCTTTAATACTTTATTTGATGTTTTGTGAAATAACTAGCACATGCACACAAGGGCTAGCTATATAAATATTCCTGAGAATTTTAAAATAAGAACATAAATTGAACTATGAAAGATCATATTATACATTTTGGATCGTATAATGTGATATTCGTTAATTTAGAAATCTAATAAGATCAATTTGTAATAATAGAACAAATCTCGTATGATGCAAATTGTATTGTATGAGTTATGGAAGTGCAGTGATGCTAGACATGACAATTTGCCCTCTCTATTTAGAGTAATTTTTGAAACAGTGTTGCAAAATGAAAGGGGAGCACCATGACACCGAGTTCTCTATCTGGGAGTATCTAGAAAATTATGTCTAGTGCAGCACCAGTACTATGGGTTGGAGCACCGCAGTTTTGGCCACTAAAATGAGTTTTTATAGATGTAAACATCGAAAGCTAGTAAGAATTTTGTCCCCATCTCTGTATGTCTTAAATTTGTCATTAGAATGTTTATAATTAAAGTGGAAGAGTCTGACTAGAAATGAAAACTTCTTCTAGGAGTGCTTCGATACTGGCATTGGGAGTGATGTGGATTTTCCCTCTTTATTTAGCAGGTTGAATTGTGGAAGTGCAGCGATGCTACACATGGAACTTTTGCCCTCTCTATTTAGAGTAGTGTTTGAAAGAGTGTTGCGAAACTGAAGGGGAGCACCACAACACTCAGCTCTCTATATTGAGTTATGGAAGTGCAGTGATGCTACACATGGCAGTTTTCTTCTTTATTTAGAGTAGTGTTTGTAAAACTGAGTGAGCACCTCAACACTAAGCTCTCTATCTAAGAGTATCTAGAAAATTTTGTCTAGTGCAATAACACTATGGGTTAAAGCACCATAGTGAAGAAGAGGAGAAGAAGAGGAGAGGAAGAGGAGGAGAGGAGAAGAAGAGGAAGAGATTTTGAGATTGCAAACTTGAATTCATATGTCGCACCTATTAAGAGAATTGTTCTAATTGTTGCAGGCTCCTAATACCCTATTTTTTATTTCAATTCTGATAATATTATAAAATATTATAAAGTAAATTATATTTTTAATGAGTATATTAAACTTTCCATGATGTCATTTCTCATATATTATAGAATATCTCAGTATGAACATTTTAACTATAAGAAATTAATATTTCAATGGTAAGTTTTGTATATAGAAATTTTTTAGTAAGGTCTTATACTACTTATGATTTTTGCTATAATTCATTAAAAATTTTAAAATAATGTTCATTGGCTATAATTCATTGTCCCTTATAAATGGTTTTTTGAATGGAAATGTTAAATACAAAGGCAAATTATACATGCAACATCTTTTGAAGTATCGTGCTTAATTATGTCGGTACATATATTCTCATGTTCATGTATACCTATTAATTCCGTTAATATTTGCATGTGCATTCATGTTTATATTAAAGTGCATTATAAGTTTTGTTGTAAGGTCTTATACTACTTATGATTTTTGCCCCATTTATCATGTGCAAATGTGGGAGGTCATCTCTTGCCCCATCTACTTTATGATGTTGTGAGAGGTTCAAGGGAGTTTTAAGCAAAAGTGAAGTTATAAAAGAAATCGAGTTAACTCTCCTTCACCTAGTGAGGGTTGATCTTACGAGGTATATTATTGATGGGGGAAGTACGATAACCTAAAGAATTGTGACAATAACTTAGGGCTCTATTAATCTCTAAACAATGCTTAGATTTTTTTTGATATAAATATTATAAAAACTCCACTTAATATACACAAGTATACGTGTCGAATTAATCAAGTAATATAAATAGAGTAGAGTATCGATACTACGAGGAAGAATATTTACTTGCAAATACTAATACTGTTTACTTCAACTATAATAATTATCATACTCAATAAAAATAAATTTTTGTGAAGATTCAATCACTTACAACAATAACAAAAACAACATCAAGCCTTTGTCCCATTACGTGGGGTCGGCTATATGAATTCTTTTTCGCTATTGTGTCCTGTTAAAAGTCAAATTCTCATTTAAATCTAATAAAGAAAGATCATTTCTAATATTTTATAACCAAGTCTTTTTATGTCTACCTCTAATTTTATGTCATAATTATTTGACAAGTTTTACACTGGTTGTCTACTTAATTAAAATAAAAAATAAAAATAACTAAATGAAACACTATTGGGATAAATTATTTTGGATTGATAGAATATAAATACAGTATGTTTCCTAATGATTATCTTATATATTGATGCAATTTAGAGCATATGCATCATCGACCACTCAGTCAAGTGTAAAGAGATAAATGATAAATTAAACTCTTCTAACCTGATCAATACCACTCTAAACTCCCATAGTCTGTCACCCTATGAAAATCTTAAAAGAGTAAGTAAAGAGTGTAAAAACCCCTTATGATAATTCATCTCTATAGATTTGATACATGATAAGCACTATGCCTATACTTACATCATACCAATCCAACATACATAGTTGTGCCTGCTTTCTTATTCCTAAGCTTCACATTACACGTGATATTAACTACATATATGACCATTATGTGCATTAAATGTAGACTTTATATATTGAAAATATCATAAAATTATTGATGAAGAGAACTCATTAGTACTCCATATTTCATTTACACCATCAATCTAAAACTAGATAATTTAGCCAGACATTAAGAACAAGTGAAACATATTTATTTTTATTAATTTAAATAAAAAAAGAAAGTATAGAAGAAAATATATTACCGGATGATTCAATGATCTCCCCTACACTCCTCCTGGAACTTGCATAATTGCTTTCATAAATACAAGTCAAATACTCTAATGAAATGCATATAGTACTTCTCTGAATTCTCTTTGTTGTCACTCCTAAGGAAAAATCAAAGAAGCTCTATAAAGATTGAAATTAAATAAGTGACTGGACTTCTCTACTAATATTACAGATAGATTATTTATAGAAAATACAAAAAAAAAATGAATTTTGGCACCGTGGTGCTCAAGACACTTGAACTGTGATGCCCACAAAATGAACAAACGCCACAACGTTGAAGGTTTTCCTCAACCGTGGCACTTGCTGACATGGACCAACTATTTAATAAATTGATGTGTAGCTTCGCTGGCAGAGCATGGCTTGAATAGTTACAACTGTAACACTATGACATTGTTGATCGTTTGAGGTTTGTGACATCGGCATGACACTCTGTGACTTACCATCACTAGAATTGGGCATCGCGATGTTGTGCAGACAAAGACTGGGCTTTGCAGTGCTACCTCATCCAATACTGTGATGCTGGGATAGTTTGGCTTTACGGCACTAACTCTTAAGATGTTGCAGCACAATTAAATAGAGATTGGACACCACCATGTCTATATTTGGGCACTCTAGCTGGCGATGTTTATAATGGCGCCGCGCGGTATTATGCCTGATGCTATGGTGCTGCACTATACTTTAAAATTTTGCTCATTTTCTGTATTTTTCTGCACACACACAACCAAAATAGCATATTTTTAATGACAAATTAATACATAAAATATAACATTATTTATACTTATCAATTATAACTAGTTATGGAGCATATGCACATTTTATTACATGAATAAGTTCAAGTATAAATAACATTCTATTAATAAGTATACTTTGATTTTTTTTTTATGAAAGTACAAGTGATCTTCTGTTGGCTAGTACTCTTTGACATCATCTAAAAAAAATATAAGTGAAGATACATTTTAATGTTTATGAAGCTCATGTTTAAATAATGATCACTAAAAAGTCAATTTTGATGCATATTCAAGTTCAAAGCATACTTATGTTTTCTTCTGATAATGCTAGTAGAAGTAATTAATCTCTCTATTTATATTTTTTAATATTAAAGTCAATTTTTATTAATTTATAATTAATATTTAAATCTTTTATTTAAATAATGCAAATATGGGCATTAATTTCTGCAATTAAAATTGTTCTATGAAATTTCAAGAAAGGGGAAACGTCTAGCAGAGCAGCTGTCGATAAGGTCAGTTGATAGAAGTATTTCTATTAAGGTATTTTGAAATTCGGTTCTTATATTTTGATGTACAAAAATAAATTTATACTAGCTTAGTAACAAGCACTTTACACACACTACTTTGTCATTTAAATATTGTTTAATTTTTTTAGGTATAAATTATATTCTACGCAAGAGCACGTGTCGTGTCAAGTAATAAAACGACGAGAACAATATCATTTCATGATGATTTAATATTTAGTACTACTTAATGAAATTTCTCTATTTATTTAGCTAGATGATTGTGCAAATTAAAGTAAAAAGTTATAGTTATAGAAGATAAATTCACTAATTATAAAACCTTTGAACTTATGATATCTAAATTAACATGATTGTGTAAGAGTGGTTTTCTTCCTAATTTTGCGGTGAACCAGAGCATAAGTATCTATCATCTCTGTCGAGCTCATTGGAGTATTAAAAACTAGGACTCATCTACTATGTAGTTTTACTATTTCCTTATGTTTAACTTATATTTTAAAACATCTGATTATCCTTCTACTTCTCTGTCGGGACTCTAGTTACACTAGATTTTAAGTTTATGCAAGGAGAATATATAAACAAAATGAAGTTTGGAGGAATTAAAAATAACGTGAAGTAATTTATAAAATATCAAACATATTTTATACATCACATTATTCTTGAATAATCATAAATTCAGAATAATGAGATTAGCCACTTATGAAGATGAAAGTACATGAAACAATCATTTTATTGCACTAAATAGCAACAAAAGTAAAAAATACAATAAGAGTATAAGGAAATAAATGATCTGATCTAATAGTACAAACTCCTTTGTATTTCTTCCTTCTCTTCACACCAATACTATACTCACAAACATGTATATATGAGCAATTCTCCTACTGGAAGAAGACTCTAACACACACACACAAGCGTCTCTCCTAAGTGCAAACCTCTCCACATGAACACCAAGGCTAAAATTCATAACCTTGCAAGTTAACTAAATTAGCATTGTGGTGCTGGCTTGATGACATTGCAAAATTGGTGGACCGGTGCGTCGGTTCACCATCTATTGTATCAGTTTACCAGTTCAATCGTCTCCCGCCGTGACACTCAACGATTTGACCCTACAACGCTTTCTAGATAGCCCCTTAGTGCTAAGCTCATATATAATGTGATGTATACCTACATTTTCATGTGGAGAGGTTTAGTGCAATAAAATGAATACAATAGATGGGTCAAATCGTTGAGTGTCACGGCGGGAGACGATTGAACTGGTAAACTGATATTTGGCTAATTCTAATGAATACCTACATTTTCACTAAGCATCATTAGCAATGTCTTTAGCAGATTAAAGACACATAAAAAAATTTAAAACTAAGTTAACGGGCGATAAGATCTCAGATTAATTAATCACCCGCATTAATGAAATTTAAAAAATAAAAATATCCAAACTGAAATTATGTTTGGTTAATTGTAGAATTAGCCAAACTATTTAGCTAATTATATAGAAAACGCCAAATAGTTTGACTTTTTTAGAATTAGCCAAACTATTTAGCTAATTACGTTCCTTCTTAAAAATTTTCCTAAAAAATATTGAAAGACAAAGCCGTGTGGCAAAACAGTAGAAGAGCTGATATTTAAAATTATTAGCGTAACCCAAGAAAGAGGAAGGGAACAGTAACTCTGTAAGACTTCATATCATATTAAAAATTATAAATGACTACATACAACTTTATTTATTTAGTTTTATAAGAACACACTGAAATTATGGAAAACTATATATCCATACAAAAGCCACAAACTTCAATCATCAAATCTGATGCTAAAGTAGCCCTTATTCAATAGAACTCCTAATATATTTAATGCAACATGGAGACCTAGCTAGGAATCAGCAGGTTCTCAGCGTTTAGCATGTCTTTCAACCCATAATCGAGCAACTGTATCATATTCAGCTCTGTTATTCTTATACATATCAGCAATCTCTCGTTCCAACGGGTCATCCAGTCTTGGTTCTGTCAAAAGTTTTATGATTGACTCTATCATATCTGATATACGACGAGATGCAGTCCACAGTTCCTTGACAATGTCAGGGTAGATGGTGCCATCATCTTTATTTATATTTGGATGGAAAATTTTAGTTTCAAATATGATTTTTGGAGGAGAGTAAGGATAGTCTTCTGGAATTTTAACATCAAGGTCAAAAACTCCATCGACATAAGGGCTGTCTTCAGGTCCAAAAATAGTTATTTTCCAATGGAACACGTCTTCAGCAACATGATAAAAGAGAAATGATGCTGGAGGATCCTTTTGCAAGATATTCAACTCCCTCTGAATCCTCCTCAAAGCCATCAATAGAGTATCTAAACCTTAGGCACCACTACAATAACTAAGAAAGATCAGTTTATCCCACTTGATTAATTGATCATAATACTAGTTTACATATGTATATATAATAGAAAGAGAAGAAAGAAATGAGAAAAATTCATTGAATGAGAATATCCTCAATAATAATAATAATAATATACTGATAAAGTGAAGTTTGACTATCTATGCCTAATAAGACATAAAGTTAGCCAAATGCCCGAGTGTTTATTTTTCTTTAGAAATATATCTGAAAGTTTTTTTAAGACAAAATTACCCCCAATGGAGGATAACTTCTTGTAATTATGGGCTGCTCATTTGATTTTTAAGTTATTCGAACCTACTTTGAACTTTTACTTAAACCTTACTTCAAAGCTATGTTATTTTTTTGAAATCTAGGCTCTAATTACAATTTGGACTTAGTTTGAACTTTTATTTGAGCATGCTTCTAACATTTATTTGGAGCTATGTTTGAAATTTTGGAAAAGATATCTCATGAACTGCAGTGACATTTTAAAGGAGAAGAAGAGTTCAAGATAGGAAAATTGTGGGTAAGCATTACATAGCCAATAATGGCATGCAACGGAGTAAAAGAGTTCGTGATAGAAACACTGGGAGACGCTACAGGAAAAACGTCATTTTCCGGCGGCCATCTTTGTCGGAAAATGGCTAAAATCGGTCAGAAAATTGCATTTTCGGCGGAAATATTTTCGTCGGTTTCACACACGTCGTAAAAGGACTTCCAGCTCAAAATAATTTGCCGAAAACATTTATGGCGAATTTCCGATGAAATTTCCGCTAGAAGAATATTTCTGTCGAATATTTTATGCGCCGGAATGTCAAGAAAAAAAATTCATTTACACAGCCCCTGACCAACTGCTCCCCCATCCGCGCTCCACCCCAGGTCCACAACCCGCCCGACCGAGTGCAAGCTGCACCAGCCTGCCCCAACCGCCTGCCCGCGTGAACCGTGGACCTGCCCGCCTTCGGCGAGGTTCGAACTCCGCCCAGCTCTCCCAAGCACAGGAGCTGCATCTGCCACTACTCATGAAACCAAAAACTATTAAATTTGTTACTTTTTTTTATTTAACCTATTATGTATTAATTCTTAAATCAGTTAATAAAAAAATTTAAAATTAATTAACTTAATTTAACAAAATAAATAATTTTAAAATTTTATTATAATTTAAGTTTAAATTTAAATCATTTAATTTTTTGTTATTAAATAATTAAATTATAATTTATTTTATTATAATTTAAGTTATTAAATTTAATAATTTAAGATAGTAAATTCAATAATTTAAGTTATATTTTAAAATAAAAAATATTTAATTTAAATAATTTAATTTGACAATAAGTTATTAAAATATAACTTAAATTTTTAATTTCCGTCAGAAATCCACCAGAAATTCCGCTGGAAATCCCTTCGGAAAAAATTCATCGGAAAACCAGTCAAAAATTATGTCGAAAATTCGTTGAAAAAATTTCGTCGGGAATACGCCGGAAATTGTGACGAATTTACTTCCGTCGAAAATTCTGTCGGAAATGAACTATTTTCCTGTAGTGAGATAGTATTGATGAACCAATGACTACATGCGAAAAAGAAAAATCATGAGAAGACTGTTGAATGTAGGCGTCATGTGATCACTAAAAATGTGTTTAGGA
Source organism: Dendrobium nobile (assembly GCA_022539455.1). Taxonomy (NCBI): domain Eukaryota; kingdom Viridiplantae; phylum Streptophyta; class Magnoliopsida; order Asparagales; family Orchidaceae; genus Dendrobium; species Dendrobium nobile. The sequence continues at coordinate 13,578,464 of CM039723.1, read as the reverse complement.
GAACAGTCCATGACAAGAGCACTAGGGCTAGGCATCGAGTGACCAATGATGGTTTGCAAAGGAGAACCTTTTATGATGGGAACAATGGGGGCTAGCATTGCATAATTAGTGAGGACATGTGAAGGAATAAATGAGTTTGTGATGGGAACTTTTGGAGTCTGCATTGCTTGATCAGTAGTGGAGGTTGGAATCTCGTGAAGGTCAATGGCTTGCAAAGGAGAATTAAGAGGTGAGCTTCAGCTCTAGGGTTATGTTCGAAATCATAGTTCGAACCAAAGTTTTAAATCAGCTCAAACAAAGTTTTGATCAATGGTTCAAATCAAGTTTGCACTAAGTTCGAATATGGTTTGACCAAATGTTCAAATAAATGTTCAAATCATATTCAAATAACGTATAAGTCCAGTGATTAGTTTATGAATATATCAATAATCTCTCATTGGTGGTAATTTCGTCCAAAAGAATTTCCTGACATATTTTTTATAAAAAAAATAAGCAAAATGATTTTTTGTCAAATTACATGAGGCAGATAATCAATTTTTTCCATATAAGTATAAATTTTTAGTACATATTAACTACATAGATGATGATATAAATATAGTAATATAATAATGATAATATTCGCTTCAATTTTTTCTATTTTAAGAAATTAATAAAGTGTACTAAAATTAAAGATTGTCTTAAAAACTTTCTATATTATTTACAAAATATCAAAAGCATTTACAATCAAAACTGATGAATGCATTTGTGAGAATATTGCATCAGCTAGTGAATTAAAATTATCTTTTTAATGCTTTATCTGATTTGATTATGTTCAGCGTTTTTATTATCATTTCTAGACAAGAACTAAATAAGCTGAGTTGCGCAAATATTGGTCATGTCAAGATCAGGAATGAAGAGCCGAGATTAGGAGCAATGTGAGAGATGAGTAAGGAAATGAAGGATGAAGAAGGAGATCATAAAAATTTTTGGGAGATAGAAAAGATGATGCCATGCGAGAATGCTGTAGACGAGTAGAGATTCAAAATTATTGCTTCTTAGAAGAAGATCGGTGTAACTCGAGAGCTATTATGTGGCTTTGATATCATATAAGAAGCGCTAAAGGAGTTCATGACCGGCATCACATAATCGGCGACAATGTGTGAAGGAGCAAAGGAGTTCGTCTTTTGCACGCGATCAAAATTCACATAAAGGTTTTGGAATCAAGTTTGAGCAAATATATGAACAAAGGCTTGATCAAAGATTTGGGTCCTCGTTTGGGACGGCTTAATTTTTCCTTCTCTGTTTCTAAACTGTAAAATTATTTTGTGGTTGTTATTTGAATGTGACATTTGTGTAAAAATGTTCTTTATGAAACTTTATTTAGACTGTTTTCAAAAGTTTTTTGGTATTTGCTTCTCCGTTAGAAACATCCATTCTCTCGAACACTTATGTTTGTATATGTTAGATTTGCTTACAAAACTAAAATATTAGACACACACCCTATAATTATAAATTTTCTAGTATATAACAAATTGACGTCATTTGTGGAAAACATTCCCAACATATTACAAATACTTTTTCAATATTTGACAATCAATACATCAAATAGAAGAATATAAATGATGAAGGCTACTTGGACCTCATTTTGGAGGATTGCAAGCATATGATGGAAGAACTTTATATTTAAATGCTGCAACTTTTAGAAGAGCTTAGAAGATATAGAGCCCCATTACAACATAATAAAATTCTCTCATCACAAAATCAATAATAATTTAAAGTTGATCCATTTGATGCCACTTATGGAGTACTTATGCTATAGCTTCTTCTCCACTATATATATATTCTTTCATTAAATTCTTGCTGATTTTATAATTTAACATATTATCTCAAAAAAAAAAAATATTTGTTTTAGGAAAAAAAAAAAAACACCAATTCATCATCTTATTGGATGTTATCATCACTTTCAATTAATATTAGAGTGATTACTTTGCGAAGGATTTAACAACCTAAAGTAGATCCTATAATTGCACATGCTATTAATTGTAGCATGATGGAAGGTTATTCCATTACTCGACCTTCCTTCTTTATTAACATGCCATTCAATTTTTGAAAAATTCACATGGCTACTTTTATTCATTTAATAAATGACCTCATATTAAACTAAGTTTAAGTGGGTTATTTTCCTCCATGTAAATTTGAGAGCAAAAAACCTATTAACATCCATTTTTATGAGTAGAATCAAGGGGGGAAAGAATTAGTATAACTGAATTTTAAAAAAAAAAATTTAATATTGCACTTCAGTCTAAACATTATATGCATATATCCACTTGCAAAATGGTTAAGGACATTTGGGATGAATTATGCATTGCACATAAAGAGATGAACGAAGTAAAACAATAATGTATTAATTTACTCATACATAATTATGAACAATTTCATATGCAATGTAACACTTCAAACTCTTAACTATTGAGATATTATCTTTTTTAGCCTAATGGCTTCATAGTTTTGTCTCATTGGTGTAACCTCTCAGGAGTCCACTCATCTCAAAATTGCTTCCACATGAGCATGCTTAATTTTTAAGGGAGTTAAAAAAAATTAAGCCATTACAAAAAAAGGGCATCTCAATATTTAAGAGTTTAGCTTCTTTTACTTAAGGGATTTCACAATCTCCCCCACTTAAGTAACTAATGACATTGCCAATATCCTTATAATCCCAAAATCATCCATCAGGTATATAGGATTTTAGGGTCGGCCCTTACAAGTTTAAGTGGTGTCTCCTGCCTTGTATCACTTTATCCTATATGGCACTTAATTTCTATATTTCAACTGGTGTATTATTCTGACATCATTTTTTAATAGTCCAAACTCTTAACTATTGAGATATTATCTGCTTTGGCCTAATGGGCTCATAGCTTTATCATGTTGGTATAACTTTTTAGGAGGTTACCCGTAGGATTTCTACCACACGAGCACACTTAACTTAGAAATTTCTTAATGAAATTCCAACAACTAAATCAAAAGGCACCTTGATGTCTAAGAGTTTATCTTCTTTTTAATTAAGGGATTTTACATGCAACCTAATGAACATATCACTAACAGGTCATAATATACTAGTAAAATTTTTACCATTGCAAATTGCATTATGAGCCATTTAAAAATGCCTCATAAAATATAAATGCCATGTGGATGAAGTGAAATTGTAATGTACATTCCCTTATTATACTGTACAATTGGACTAGTTAAATATAAATGTTTCTATTTGGATAATAAGAATAAAAGCTTGGTAATATTGTATGATTAAGATCATATAATATGATCTCAATTGTACTGTATAATATTTCATAACTCAAAAAAACTATAAATACCTCACATTCCTAACTAATTCCACTCATCTTCCATAACCCCTCTAAACTCTTTAGCATCCTATGACAGCTCATTGTGTGCATCTATATCAATAAAAAAAGGACCATATTAGAACACTAGTGAAGTCACGTTATGTAACACCCATTATCCCATAACTCTTGTAATTAATTTAATTAAGAATGAATTTTCACTTAGTCTTGAATTAATTTTTCATTTCCAGTCATATAATACCAGATTAACTTTAAAGAAGCTAAGAATTTAGAATGGGAAGAGAAAATTTAAGATTGCCAAGGGTACTTTAAGAGTGTCACGACACTGGAAGAGTTGGCACCTTTGCATTGTCCTCTTTTTTTTGAGCAATTATTACGTCCTCCGACCGGACGCAAAGGAACGTCCGGTCGAAGGCAAAATCGAGCCAAAAAATGAGAAATACCGAGCAAATACTGAGCAATACCAAACAATAACGAGGAATACCATCATGTGAAGACCCAATACCGAGTTATACCGAGCAATACCGAGTTATACCGAGTTTTTTCCTAGAAAAAACTCGGTATTACTCGTTATTGCTCGGTATAACTCGATATAGGTCTTCACAGATGGGTATTCCTCGTTATTATCAAATAATACCTAGCAATACCGAGCAAAAACCGAGTATTTTGCCTCCGACCGGACGTTCCTCTACGTCCTTTCACCGGACGTAATAAAAATTCCTTTTTTTGAGAGAAGGATCTGAGGGAGCGCTACGACATTGGTGGTGTTTCCATGATGCTCAGCTCTATATTTGGTGAAGAAGCATTATAGTAGTGGGTGTTGTGACCCCCAGACACAAAATGATATTTTTATAAAAAAATATCTAAATTCATTTCATTTTCTCCCCTTACCCAACCCCTTAGTGGAGAAGAGAGAAGAGAGAAAGGAGGAAGAAAGAAAGAGAAAAGATTAGGAGGCCATTGCTTAGGTTTCATCCATCGGTCCAATTAGTGATTTTATAGAGCAATAGGTAGGCTTTTGAACTCCTATATTTGAATTTAATTCTAGCAATTCTATAAAATATATGAAATAAATGTATTTTTATTTAGGTTTTATGATATTTTCATCATATAGCTTTTAGTTTGTTGTTAATGTAATAATCTTAATTTTTTTGAAATATTTTTTTAAAATGAAAAATCTAAATTTCAATATCATGCCTTGTCGAAGAGGAGAGAGGGAATAGAGAGAAGGCTTTCAAGGCTTTTTCTTCTGTCAATTTTATTTAGAGATTTCTTGTATTTGTTGTAAGTAGCCCAAATCTCATTTTAGTTTTTAATGATTTTGATTATTATATAGATTTTTTGTATTGAACATAATTGATTTTTTCCTACTGCATTTTGATTGTGGCATTTACATAAGTAAGAAAGGCTAGCTGTTAATACTATAAAATGGATTGGCTATTAAAACATAATACCCTACGCATAAGGGTGGATCAACGAGTTTTCTTTTAAAGATGGTTTATAGTGTTATCCCAGTTGTAGTATGTAATAGATGACCGATTATGCCAACGGATAGAGAGTGATAACTCTTTATTAATTTAATGAAGTCACCTATAATGATAATTAATTAATTAATTAGATAACTAATAATTGATGATCAATGACCAACAGGGAATTAGTTGGGATAAGAGATGTTAAAAATACCACGTTAAAGTTAGATACCATGCATTGCTAAATAATACATTGATGCATTCATACATTGATAGCAATGATAATATTCACAAATATATTAATATCGTTGATAGTATCAGATGCATTGATAATACATATGAATAAATAAAATATATTCATTTAGTTATTTATGAATTATTTCTACATCGTCATTTTACCGATTTATTGAATTTTATATAAATGATTAATTTTTAGATTCATTATAATGATTCACTACTTTTATTATTAATCATTTTGAATTTTTTGATAATAATTTGTTATTAGCTATATTGACTGATATTGGTTATATTAGACTAAGTATATCGGAGACATTAGGATATGTGCATTGTGCTCATGTAATGTATAATTTGATAATTCAATAATTAAAGTATAATGCTATTCTAAACTAGTTATGGTAAATTATGATATTTCTGAATGAATTCTGTTGAAATAAGAAAGTCAAGTGTAAGTAAGATTTTGATAACAAGTACACTCTGACACCTCTGATAATTCTGTAAAGACTTGTTGTGAAAGTAGAAGTCTTATTCAAAACATAAGTACATGTTAGTAACTACTTTTGCAATTTTATGGTTCATTTCTTATTGGTTAACTAAATATTTAAATAAATTGTTATTGATATTTGAAAAAGGATATTGATATATGTGATGGGTTAGTGATAGAAGTCTACTAAGATGGTTGTCTTCACTCTGTGATAATTTTTAACATTTCAGGAAAAGGAAAGGGCCCAACTGGGTAGAGGGAGGTAGAGCTTACATCCTTTGGACTATAAAGTTAAGATATTCATTTGTAATATAGTTTGAATTCTTTTGATGTTTAGATTTAATATGTACTATATATATATATATATATATATATATATATATATATATATATATATATATATATATATATAGTATTCTAAATTGATAAAAATACATTTTCTTCTGATTTACTGTACTTTTATAGTGTAATTTTTTGTATATTATATATACAAATTTTATGAATATTTTGATTATAATATGATTGAATTTATTAGTTAAAAAAAAAGTTGTGCTTTTTTAATCTATCACTTATTATACAGATTTTCATGGATTTGTAAATTTCAGTATTTTATATTATATTTCATGCATGAAAGGGAGCATGATATAATTGATATGAATAAATGTAGTATTTGCATGTAAGTAAGGAAGGTTGGTTGTTAATACTATAATTAATATGGGTTGGATCTTAAAATATAATATCCTACATATAAGGGAGAGTCGACAGACATTCCTTCGAATTACGCCAAAAGGTAGAGATTGATAACTCTTATTAATTTTTTGAAGGCCACCTGTAATGATAAAATGACATATATGCTATAACTAACAATGATAATGATAAATATAGATAAAGGAACCTAAAGAAAATATCATATTAAAGTTTGATGTCCTGCCTTATAATTATCTACTGAATCATATACTGATGCAATCTGTATATTGATAATATTGCTATCATTGGTAAATAGATAGAGAAGTATGTGCACTGATTTCATATAATAGATAATAGATAAGATGGGAAAGACTAATGACATTGACACGCGTATGTTAATGCTACAATATTGATTTTTTGATTGCACGTTTTCACACCTACTATCAATTTATGGATTTAAGCTTGTTGATTCTCACTTTTTGTTATTAATTATATTTGTCATGCCACTAAATTCAATATTTTGATTGATTTGTTTTGATCCGATTGAAAAAAGGTAAATATTTAAACTTTTGAGTTTTAAACTCATTTGTATGTGTTTGAAAGTCTTTTAATGCTTGAAAAAAGTTGTATGTCTTTTAGAATGAGTCTCAAAGAGTATGGAGTGAATTTTAACAAAATCTAAAAAATATTACTATTTTAGTGCCCCAATGTTGGGTGTCCGAATGCCACAATGATGCAATAGTGCCAATGTGCTAAATAGTGATTTTAACACTATAGTCTTGGGTTTTTAGGAAATGAATTAAAGATGCAATGCTTTGATGATAGCGTGGCAATGCTAAGCCACAAACTACATTTTAAATAAAAATAAACCTATTATTCCATTCATTCATTTGAGTATTGGCAACATGAGGAGAGAGAATGGAGAGGGTTTTGGAGAGGAAATGAGAATTTTTGAACAACTTTAGGTCTTTTTTAACTGTCTGCTCAATTGGAAAAGTTATTCGGATCAAGGTATATTACATTATGTCTATCTTAGTTTTCAAAAATATAAATTTTTTTCTGATTAATTTTATATTTTTGTTTTCAAAAAATGAGGATAACTTTTTGCATTGAAAAAATTTTAACTGTATAATATTATATGTTATAGAGATTGAGATTATGAATGTTTTGAGTATTTTCTGGAAATTTTTCACTTAGTATTTTGGAATTTTTATAGTTCTTATTAAATAAAAAATAACTAGAACTCTAAAAAATTATGTTGTAGTACAATTAAAGTCTTAAAATAATGTTTTACACAATCTTTTAAATTTTGATTACGTTTTGATGCTGTGAATTTTGTTTAGTAGAATTTTTTATTGTCAACCATTATATCTATGCAATTTTAATATAAGCTTAATTATACTTTAATTGTTATAATATGATAAAATATATGCTTATATGATTAAATTATATTTGTTGGGAGATAAAAGGAGGTGAGAATCATTAAAGATTCTATATGTGACCAAGAATCTGGTGTATATAAGGCATATTTTAGTGCCTATAAGATATGTTCTAATAGTTATAAAGCCATATTATAGGGGCAAATATGTCATGTTCTGGTGCTTATAGGCATATTATGGTGCTATAAGCATAAAGAGAGTTATAAGAGGTCAAAATTCTTTAAGCTTTTATCTGGGTTTAAAGAAAATATGATATGAATTATTCTATGATATGAATTTTAATTTATTTATCTACTTAGTATTATTATTTATATTTTATTCATTACAATGATTTTTTATACCACACTTTGATTTTAATGCACTTTACAAATGATTGAAAATGTTTAATAAAAGAAATATTTAAAAATTTATATCAGTGTTTGTGGCTTGTTGAGCTGTTGTAGCTCACTATACTTTCGCTTTTGATTTTTAAGAACTAAGAAAGGGAAGGATCTTGTTGATTAGTAGTTCAAGATATGATTTGAATCTATAGGTATTTCTCTATTTTAATTTTTGCATATTCAAGACTAGCTTTAATTATGTTTTGCTTTACTTCTATTATGTAGTCATGAACTGTAGTGTAGGTTTTATATATACATTTTGATGAAATAAAATGGATTTTATAGATGAGTTTATTTTTAATACTCATGAAATTTTGGTAACGCTATAATATGTTATTATTTAAAATATATATTGGAAGATAATCTGAAATATTTTTAAAACTAGATCTTAGAATTTGTCTGTCACAGCTCAACACAATAGAAATCCTGATAAGTTGGGTGTCGATAATATTGAATTGAACAAGTGATGATTGAGCATTGATGATATTGAACGCTAATGATTCTATTGATTGAAATGTGCATACATATTGATTTCTTAAATCTTGTATTGAAAGCTTTTTAATTATGATTCCTTTTTTAGTCATAAGCTATTGATAGACTTTGATATTGTTAGGAATCTTCTAGCTATTGTAAATGTGATTTTGGTGAATGAAGAATGAATATAATGAAATGTTTCCTTATGTATGATATTTAATTACTTTTGTGTATATTGATGATTTTTAAAAAGCTATGATATATGACGGAAATGATAAAATAGATCATTCTTCCAATTTAAATCTTGGGGTGTGACAATCAGTTTGTTGAAGGAGAAAGAGGAGAAGAGGAGAGAGAGATTTAGAAGACATAGCTTGAGATTCATCTGTAAGGCTAGTTAAGGGAATCTTCGTGCTCAATGTAAGCTTCCAATACTTTATTTCTTATTTTAATTCTACTATTTCTTTGAAAAGATAGAGTAAAAATGCATTTTAATAAATCTAATTAATATTCTACTTTTTTACTTTTGGTATGTCGTAAAAATCATCATTTTGTATGTTTTATGCTATAAGAAATAATGTTTTCACCTATTGGTTTACCTATGTTAATTTCTAGATATTTTTCTATTAAAAATTGAAAAATCTAACATCTATTATAATTCCCAAAAAGTCTCAAAATAATACTTTAAAGCTTAATTGTAAATATTTCTCTAAATTGTTGAAGTTGGAAAATACGAATAAGAGACATGTGCACTATCCTCAGTAAAGTAGCATACCTACATGCATGATCATGCTCGACACATCGTGTATTTGTTAATTCTGTAATGCATATGCATTTTAGGATCATATGACCAATGTGGAAGACTTAAAGTGCTTCTAATCATGGCCCCATCTGTCCAAGATGAATGTGGGAGGTTATTTGTGACTCCATCTTTTTTATGCAAATGTGCAAGGTTTAAGGTAGATAGAAGTAGAAGTGGAGTTATAAGGAGATTCTGGATGATCTCCCTCACCTAGCGAAGGTAAGTTTTAAGAGGCATAAGTGAAAATGAAGTTGTAAGTAGGCATCGAGATATGCATATCATTGTGCACAAAATCTCATATTTTGCTAATAAAATGAATATTCTGATAAATAGAATGAACTTAATTATAAAAGAAAGTTTTGAAAGAAAGTATATTCTATTATTTCTATACAATTGAAGTTTGGAGCCTTTGTGAAGATGTGGATGAAAGCATATACTCTATTATATTCTAGAAACCAGTGTACTCTAATAACCACATGAAAGTGTAGAAAAAAGTTATATATATGAAATGTTCTAGTATATTTCTCAAAAACTGGTAATTATTTTATATTTATTTGAATTTATTATTCAAACCTTTAATTTATGAAATGTAATTATGTGTATTAAATCTTGTTACAACATTTAGGTATGTCTACTGAGTTAGAACATTCATTTTGTTGATATTTAATATTTCAGGGAAAGGAAAGTGTCTAAGAGAGTGAAATCACAGGAGGAAGTGAAATCACAGAGAGTGGACCAATAAGAGTTTTTTTTTTAATGTATTATGGTAATCTAACTTTTAAGTTTTGATGCATAGAATGAAATTGTACTATATTATGTGTATATATTTAATTTTGAAATAAAGATTTGGAATGTTTCCTAGTCATTTGAATTATTTTGATTCATTAGAGGGCTCTAGTATACCATATTAGGGTTGAGAAATCTAACTTTAGGAATCTTCTCCTAGATCTCGGGGTGCGACACAACACTAGGAGCATTAGGAGTATAGGATGTTAGAAAGGGTCAAACTACCTCTACTCAATCTAAGAAAGTTGCAACTGAGCATAAATAATCCATCACTAGGAGATAATTGAAGGCCCTAACCTAAGAAATTTTTTATTTAGTAATTTTATTGTATTGTTATGTGGATAATATTATGTCATGTACATATGATTATATAAAATTTAGATTTTAAATTTTTGAAACTTAAATTTTTAATAATATGAGGATACGTTAAAAATGGCAATGCATGGTAATAATTCATGTGCCACGAAGATGCTTTTCCTTAGAAATTATCATATTTGTAAAAAACAAGCTAAATGGTTTTTCATTCAAATAGTAATTCATGTGCATGAATTCAACCCAAAATTTTTCCTTTTTTTTAACAAATTCCACCCAAGTTTAATAAAAAAATATTTTAAACCTCAGCCCACCTTTATTGCCTCCCCTCAACACTTAGGTTTATTTGGGTCAACCTTTTTACTATTTTTAAAGCATATTTTTAGAGATGTGCATTGGCAACTCCGACTAATGGTAAAAAATATTAGAAGACAAAAGAGACAAAGCCGAGTGGCAATTGGCAAAACAGTAGAAGAGCTGAGATTTAAAATTATTTCTTTCTCAAAGCTGATCAGCATAAACCAAGAAAGAAATCAATAAGATTGACTGATTGAAGGGAACAGTAACTCTGCAAGACTTCATATCATATTAAAAATTATAAATGACTACATACATCTTTATCTATTTACTTTTATAAGAACAAAATGAGATTATGGAAAACTACATATCCATACAAAAGCCACAAACTTCAATCATCAAATTTGATGTTAAAGTAGCCCTTATTCAATAGAATTCCTAATATATTTAATGCAACATAAAGACCTAGCTAGGAATCAGCAGGTTCTCAGCATCTAGCATGTCTTTCAACCCATAATCTAGCAACTGTATCATATTCAGCTCTGTTATTCTTATACATATTAGCAATCGCTCGTACCAACGGGTCATCCAACCTTGGTTCTGTCAAAAGTTTTATAATTGACTCTATCATATTTGATATACGACGAGCTGGAGTCCATAGTTCCTCGACAATGTCAGGGTAGATGGTGCCATTATGTTTATTTATATTTGGATGGAAAATTTTAGTTTCAAATATGATTTTTGGAGGAACGTAAGGATAGTCTTCTGGAATTTGAACATCAAGGTCAAAAAGTCCACCGACATAAGGGCTATCTTCAGGTCCAAAAATAGTTACTTTCCAATGGAACATGTGTTCAGAAACATTATAAAAGATGTATGATGTTGGAGGATCCTTTTGCAAGTCATTCCACTCCCTCTGAATCCTCCTCAAAGCCATCAACAGAGTCTCTAAACCTTAGGCACCACTACAATAACTAAGAAAGATTAGTTTATCCTACTTGATTTAGTTCATTGCTAGGATTTAAATATGTATATATAATAGCAAGAGAAGAAAGAAACAAGAAAAATACATTGAATGAGAATATCCTCAATAATAATAATAATATACTAATAAAGTGAAGTTTGACTATCTATGTCTAATAAGACATCAAGTTAGTCAAATGCCCAAGTATTTATTTTTTTTTTGAGAAATATACATGAAATTTTTTTTAGACAAAATTACCCCCAATGTGGGTTTGTATTTATGGATTGCTCATTTGATTTTTAAGTTATTCAAACCTAATTTGAACTTTTACTTAAACCTTACTTCAAAGCTATGGTGTTTTTTTAAACTATAAGCTCTAATTACAATTTGGAATAGTTCTAACTTTTATTTGAGCATGGTCCAAATATTTATTTGGAGCTATGTTTAAAATTTTGGGATAGATATCTCATGAATTGTAGTGACATTTGAAGGAGAAGAAGAGTTCAAGACGAGAAAATTGTAGGCAAGCATTACATAGCCTATAATGGCACGCAAAGGAGTAAAAGAGTTCGTGATAGAAGCATTAAGAGATGGTATTGGTGAACTGGTGACTACATGTAAAGAATAAAAGTCATGAGAAGACTGTTGAAAGTAGGCATCATGTGATCATTGAAAATGTGTTCAGGAGAACAATTCTTGACAAGAGCACTAGGACTAGGCATCGAGTGACCAATGATGGCTTGCAAAGGAGAACCTTTTATGATGGGAGCAATGTGGGCTAGCTTGCATAATTAGTGAGGACATGTCAAGGAATAAATGAGTTTGTGATGGGAACTTTTGGAGTCTGCATTGCTTGATCAATAGTGACAAATAAAGGAGAATAGAAGTTGGTGATGGGAGCATTGGAGGTTGGAATCTCGTGAAGGTCGATGGCTTGCAAAGGCGAATTAAGAGGTGAGCTTCAGCTCCAGGGTTCTGTTCGAAATCACAGTTTGAACCAAAGTTTTAAATCAGCTCAAACAAAGTTTTGATCAATGGTTCAAATCAAGTTTGAACTAAGTTTGAATATGGTTTGACCAAATGTTCAAATAAATGTTCAAATCATATTCAAATAATGTATAAATCTAGTGATTAGTTTATGAATATACCAATAATCCCTCATTGGTGGTAATTTCGTCCAAAAGAATTTTATGACATATTGTTTTATAAAAAATAAGCAAATTTATTTTTTGTCAAATTACATGAGGTAGATAATCAATTTTTCCATAAAGTATAAATTTTCAGTACATATTAACTACATATATGATGATATTAATATAGTAATATAATAATGCTAATATTCACTTAAATTTTTTCTATTTTAAGAAATTAATAAAATGTACTAAAATTAAAGATTGTCCTAAAACTTTCTATATTATTTACAAAATATCAAAAGCATTTACAACTAAAACTGATGAATGCATATGTGAGAATATAGCATCAGCTAGTGACTTAAATTATCTTTTTAATGCTTTATCTGATTTGATTATGTTCAGTATATATTTTTGTTATCATTTCTAAACAAGAACTAAATAAGCTGAGTGAGTGGATGCAGATGTCAGGCGAGTTGGCAAAAATATTGGTCATGTCAAGATCGAGAGATTATTCTGTGCGGACATTGAATGGGAGAACCGTCCGGTTTCGTGCTCAGTACTGAACGGTATCGAGCGTGGTACATTTTTGGTGGCGACGTGACACATTTTTATTGATCTCTGGACGAATCCGGACCCGCACGTAATAATTTTTCGTCAAGATTAGGAAGGACGAGCCAAGATTAGGTGCAATGTGAGAGATGAGTAATGAAATGAATGTTGAAGACGGAGATCATAAAAAATTTTGGGAGATAGAAGGATGCCATGTGAGATCGATCGAATGACATAGAAGAGCAGAGATCCAAAATTATTGCTTCTTAGAAGAAGATCGGGGTAACTCAAGAGAGACGAGGTGAACAAGAGCAATCGAAATTCTCACGAACTATTATGTGGCTTTGATATCATATAAGAAGCGCTAAAGGAGTTCATGACCGGCATCACATGATCGGCGACAATGCATAAAGGTTTTTGGTATTTGCTTGATTAAAGATTTAGGCCTCGTTTTGGGACGGCTTAATTTTAAATTCTCTGCTTTGAAATGGTAAAATTATTATTATTTTGTTTGAATGTGACATTTGTTTAAAAATGCTTTTAAAAAAAATTTATTTTTATGCTGTTATCAAAAGCTTTTTGGTATTTGCTTCTCCATAATTAGAAACATCCATTCTCTCGAACAATATTTTTAAAACTACATTTTACAAAAGGTATCAGGTAACCAAATGAAGCCTTAAACTATATTTGAATTAGGTTTGAATCTGGTTAGAATAAAGGTTCAAATAAATGTCAGAGTTAGGTTTGAATAATTAGCAATCTGCATATATAATTATATAGTAAATGACAACAATGAGGTCAGACCTTGTGATTTTTTTTCCTTCTTGGATTTTCTAAGCAAGAAAATATGGCCACGTAACACTTATGTTTGTATATGCCATATTTGTTTATAAAACTAAAATATTAGACACACACTCTATAATTATAAATTTTATAGTATGTAACAATTTGACATCATTTGTAGAAAACATTCACAACATATTACAAATACTTTTTCAATATTTGGCAATCAATACATCAAACAAAAATAGGAAAATATAAATGGTGAAGGCTACTTGTACCTCATTTGGAGGATTGCATGCATAGGATGGAAGAACTTTATATTTAAATACTGCAACTTTTAGAAGAACTTAGACAATAAAGAGCCCCATTAGAACATGATAAAATTCTCCCATCACAAAATCAAAAATAATTTAAAGTTGATCCATTTGATGCCACTTATGGAGTACTAATGTTATAGCTGCTTCTCCACTATAATCTCATCAAGATCTCTCTGACACTACTATTTCAATCCATCCTTCTTGTATTATTCGGTTAGCTCATAATCCTCCACCATTAATTGAGAACTTAAATCAACATTACCTCATGGACACACCTAATGATGTTATAAGATATAATCTATGATGTATGATTTAGGAGAAATTTTCTTTGAGGAAAAGAGCCAACTAATCTCTTATCACAACTTCTATAAATTTTCATTCTTGAGTGAAACTCTCTATAATTCTATTTTAATGTAGTTTAAATTGCTTTTAATTGATCCACGTAATGGGACTCTATCCCCATCACACATATTCAATAAACTTCCAATATAATCCTTTGCTAGGTCGTCCCTATAACTCTTAAGGGATAAGCTCACAAATAGTTTAATTCTCTCTTTAGTATAACTATTTATACTTTTATTGATCTATAATATATTGCCCAATGAAAGGTTATCAAAGACACCTCTTATATTTTTAGGATTTACCAAAATGAGGGAGGGACATTTAATGACTACTTTTAAAGATTCTTTTTTGAAGCATGTCATGTTATGGGAGTGGATCCATAGTTATTATGATATATTTTTATTGGAATTCTCCATCTTAGACCGTTCTACTCCTCATTATTGTGAGGTAGTTCGCTTGTATGATGATCTCATTCACCGAGTATAAACAAAAATAACTATTGAAAATGTCATCAATGCTCATCAAAAGTATTATGAATAGGCATCAAACAAACATAAAAATTCATCACAAGAAATTTATTAGCCTTTCTAATGAAGTAGGAGTTAAAAAGATCAAATACATATTTATCACTAAATTTAACTCGAGTCATCTACCCCTTTAAACACATCCATTGCTAACATTCTAATGGATATCCAAACTTCTGAATACTTAAATGGACAAAATCATTAAAAAAATAAAATAATAGGGAGGATAGTCTAATATTATCACTTATATCATTCAAGAAGATTTTCAATAGAAAAATTATTTGAATTGAAGGAAGAGAATGAATGTCTAACTTACCATGGACATTTGGGCCATTACTTATAAGTATAACATGTAGATCTTTGTTTTTAAAATAAAGGAGATCAAAAGAGCCATAACAAGAATCTAATCAAAATTATTGCATAAGAGTGTTTATTAGATTTACTCTTATATACTAAAAAGATTTCATTATTAAAATAACTTAAAATAAGTTTAGTTCCTCATATTATTTGAATTTTTATCATGACGTCAATTGGATATAAAATTTTAGGTATCACTGACAACTTCATATGTAGGATTGTTTAGTACTTCTAATAGAGAAAAAAATAGTGCTTATAAAGGTAGAATATCTCGCCCATACAAGACAACATTGAGCCGGTTTTAGTAGGTGAAATAAAAACCTACAAAAAAATGGAGAAATTTGATTTTTTTTTTATTCGAGGGATATTTTAATATTTCTCTTTGTGGTGGACCACTAAAGCTTTTAAAGAGGATATTCATTGCCTATCTAGGATAGTGTTTATTAGAGCCTATCACTACTTATATAAGATAGTGAAAAATCTCCATTAAGAGAAATTAAGAATTGGAGCCTATAATTAAAGAGGGGATGACAGTTTTTTCTTATATGATTGGACTAAATATAACCATAGAGAAGATCTTGTTGGAACAACGAAGCGAGC
Source organism: Dendrobium nobile (assembly GCA_022539455.1). NCBI lineage: Eukaryota > Viridiplantae > Streptophyta > Magnoliopsida > Asparagales > Orchidaceae > Dendrobium > Dendrobium nobile. The sequence goes on along the minus strand of CM039723.1, from coordinate 13,562,193 downwards.
AATGTCATCCTCGTCTAAGGGATCCATCTAACAAAAAAAGAATAAGGGGTCTATTGTTGATCATAGTCTCTGTGACTGCATTTCTATGATGATTAATAAAATAGTTCAAGTTGTTGATGCAATTCAAAAATAAGAAGAGCTTTTCAGAAAAAAAAATTGTTTATGAAGCTAATGACAAAGTTATCTAGTATTCCACGAGTTTCGGATTAGGAAGTGATATATAAAACAATGATTTATTCCTTCCTATCAATATCATTGGAGTCAAAGACTAAATGGATGAGGAAGGAGAGTTAAATAAATGATTCATTTGCATCAAAATTGAAGAAGGTTTGTAGACTAGTTTATTTGTGAATTAAACTTTAGTTATAAGTTTGAGCTTCCGCTACTAATTGGTCATAAATATCAATTTATATTCCATTTTTTGGATCACTAGTTTCTTTAGCAATGTCATTTCTCTAATTTTATTGTATTATTGAAGGGTTTTTCTGTAATGGAATACTGTGTGGTTGATGATAATATATATAGGGAGAACAAATCATTAAGATGATGATGAATAAGGCATCTTTTGAATTCCAATAATGATGTCACATACTTTTTTTTAAAGAAAATATATTAAAACCAAAAAAAGGATTACAAGAAGCAATGAAGCAAAATGATAGAAAAACAAAGAGAATACATGGTAGATCAATCCGAAGGGCCAGAGGCTTCCAGCACCCCCGAAGCTACTCTCAGACCATCCAATTTGGTGAAGAGAACAGCGTAGCAACCAACTGTTGACCTCATTTTTGTATGAGGTCATTTGGACTACTCTTGACCTTAGATCGACTTGATTAATTCGAATCCTAGGATCCTCTTAGAATCTAGACCTTAGGATCTACCCTAGGATTCTTCTAAAGCTTAGACTTTAGGATCTATCTAGATCTTAGGTCAATCAAGCCAAATCCAAGGTCCAAAGGTTTTGTCCTAAAGGCCTTTTCCATTGAAATTTTGAACACTTTGAAACCCATTCGAGTGACCTCCGATTCAGAGTCTGTCAGTTGCATACTGATGGGACATGTCTCTAGAGGTAACCCTCCAAATTTGAGCCCATTCTGAGGTCCCTAACCTCAAAAACTTAATTAAAATCCAGAGGCTGTAAAACTTTCAAATATTTATAGCCCATGCCACTGGACCTGTCACTGTGAAGTTTTTAACTTTAGAGCCTTCACCAAATCCTCTAGTCACTTCCAGACCCTTAATATTGATATGTTGAGTGATAAACTGGAATTTTCTGGACTCATCTCAGCCTCTAGTGGCCATGAGCCCAAAATGACCAAAATACCCCTATGGGGCTCAAACTTTGATTTCAAACCAAATGAACTCCGAATTGAATGCAATCACCTCCAGCAAATTTTAAATGTCATTTCAAACCTGTTGGACCCTTTTCCAACCCTTGGGTCAACCTAGTTGACCAAGTCAACAGGTTTGACCCAAGAGGCCCTTTAAGAGTCCAAATAGGTGTTTTGACCCAAATAACCTCTCCAGGCCATGGAACCACTTCCATTGGTCTTGAAATGATATTTCAAACCTGTTGAACCCATTTCCAGGCCCTGGAGCCACATGGTTGACTCAGTCAACCAATTTTGGCTTAAGGGCCCATTAAGGGCCCAATAAGCATATTTGACCCAAATGACCTATTTAACCTCTGAAACCACCTCTACCAGACTTCAAATATCATTCCAAACCTATCCAGACTAGACCCACACTTTGGTTCAATCTAGTTGACCCAGTCAACCTAGGTTGACCAAAATCAACCCTTAAACCCTTTCACTTTAAATTAAATTCCAAATGCATATAAATCTTTGTCAAACCCTCTCCAGGCCATTTTAATAAATTCCTCAAACAACCTTGGCTACCACCTCAGCATTGTTGACCATGTTGACTGGTCAAATTAGTCAACACAAGCTTTTGAATTGATTAAAGTGGCCAAATAACCTACTAGAGTTAGTTCATTCTTTACCAAATCACTCCAGCAACTATTTGAGACCATTCCATGCCACATCAGCTGCCCACTTGGTTGTTGACTGGTCAAACCAGTCAACAAAAGGTCAAAGAACCTTTAAATAATTTAAATCCTTGATGACATGGCACCCATTCAAATTCTTTTCAAACCCTAGCTGTGTGAAATTATTCCAGAACATTCTTAAGGCTATTCACAACCCTTAGATCAAGATCTAATGGTTCTTAATCAATTGCACATGGCATAGAGGACAAAAAGCCCTTTCCATGTAGGATGTCCTTGATCCGTCCTTGGCTCCTGCTCCCACCAACCCCCAGCGACACATGGCAGCATCTGGAGGCCCAGCCATTTAATCCTAGCCTTTGATTCAATCTGGGAACGTTTGAATAGGGAGAAATGCCCTAATGAAGCCACATTCGAATCCTTAGCATTCTCTCACCACCTCAAGGCTCTCTAGCAAAGCTCTCTGCTTATTCGACCCTCCAACCATCTCCTCTTCACATCCCGACCAAAACCCGGCCATCAAACCCCGCCGGCGAGTGCATTCCGGCGAACTTAAGCTCAAATCCGGTCAAGGCTTATTCCAGGCGTTTCGTGGCATATCGGAGCTTGGAGTCAACTAGGAACTTAATCGTGGACAGTCTACAAGCTCAGAGAATCCAAAAACGGGTAAAACCGTCCAAAAATCAAGGTGAAAAACCTAACCCTAGTCTAGGGCACTTAAGTTAAATAGCGTTTAATTTAATGAATATTACGTTAAGAAAATAGTTCCCCATAATTTATGTTCATTTACTTAATTCATATTTAAAATTTCAAAGCATTTCGTTGTCTGGATCAAACGAACGAGCCAAAAAATGGAGCTCAGGGCGTTTTACGTAGCCTGATTCAGGTTCGCATCTTCTGGACCGTTGATCGATCGATCAACGGTGCAGATCGAGCTGTTCCACGGCTCGGATAAACCGGAGATCAGATCCCGTTTTAAATCTTCAGTTCGACTCGATCTGAGTCGTCCATTCGAACCGCGGGATTGATCTCGTCCGACCATTCTCTCCTGGATCGAGTTCAAATCCGCGGTATTCATCCAACCGTTGGATTCCCGCCTGCTAGATCCGACGGCCCGCGGCATTTGCTGACTGGATTAAGTGAAAACGTGTGGGCCCAGTTGACCGCCGCCGCGCGTTTAAGGCCAATGATTGGCCGCCGTTTCTGGTCGGCCAAATCAAGAGCCGCCACGTGTCCAACCCGCCGCCGGGTTCGATTAAATGGTTTTAAATTAAATTTAAAACCATTTAATTGCAAAAACTTCAAAAAATTATAAAAAAATATTTATAACTCAAAAAATTAATTTTAAAATATCAAAATTCTCAGAATTTTAATACCTTTCAAATAAAATTAAAATTACATTAAACTATTTAATGCATTTTAAATAATTTTAAAGTACTTAAAACTTGATATTTTAATTAGAAATTAATTAAAATATCAAGTTAATTTAATAATTTTAAAATAATTTATTTTGAAATCATTTCAGATCATGGAGAGTACTTTAAAAATAAAATTGCTTAATATATTTTAAAATATTTTAGATTCTTTAAATAATTTAAACTATTTAGTTAATTTAATATTTAATTCATATTTAAATATTAAATTAAATATTTTAAAAAAAAATCAAATCTTTTTAATTTCAGAATCATTTAAATAAATCAGTGGATCTCTTAAGCACTTAGAAATTATTTTAATAATATTTTTAAATTATTCTATTTTAAAATATATATCTTTATGTATAAACTTATATATAAATATATATTTTAAAACTATTTTTAAATTATATTTATTTAAACCCTTGCACATTGAGAGGTCCATTGAAATTTTAAACATAGGTTAAGCTTATGTGAACAGAAATTATGGGGGAGGATTAGTGGGTAATGATTTTTAATTATCCACTAATCAATTTAATAATTATATTAATTATTCCTAACTTTTGCATGCTTAGGTTGTGCACACACCACCTAGCCTAGGTTCTCCTAGTTTTAAGGACTTGATTGTGCTTATGTGTATGTGCATATTAATGTTAGTCAAGGGTTAGTTAAAACAATTGATTTGAACCCACTAAACTTAGTGTCATTAAGGACAATAATTAAGGACTTTGATTAGACAACTTAGAAAATGCATCATAATTAGGATTCACCTCCTCTTGAGTTAAAACTTCCAACAATTGAACTTAGTGACATGCATAGCCACTAGAAATATTGTTACTGATTTTGGAAGTCATTAAGCCCCTTAATCAAATTTCCTAAGTTTAAACCTTAATTAAGCCATTAAAACTTCCAGAAATTATAATAAATCCATTTTAAATCCAAAAATTATGTATAACCCCTCTAACTGACCAGATTTGAACCCTTAACCAATGAAAATTAAAATCCCCTGATTCGACAGCAAATTGAACCTTAATTTAACTTTAATGGAAATCAAATATTTAATTAATATAATTAATTAATAATTATTAAAAATTCTAAAAATTTCCAAAACACTTGGGAATCTCTCCTTAGGTCATTCCTGACCTTTGGAGCTGGTTTCGAGGAGTTGGGATCTAATTTGGAGCAAAATCACAAAAAGGCCCCTCTAATTAAGCAATTTTCAAAATTCCATAAGTACATTAAACTTCAAACCTTATAACTAATTCCAGAAAAATCCAAATCACCCAAACTCAATTGCATTCAACTCATAATAATGTCTAATATTTATTAAAAATATTAAATTCCAGAAATCTGTAATATTTCAAAAAGTCAACAAATCGGTCAACTCTAGGTCAAATCTAGTTCAAAACTTCAAACCTTTGTAATAAAATGTAGAAAAATCCGATTTCAACGTACTTACCTTCTAACTGATCGTAGTAAGGTTTAGTATTTTAATAAAATACGAACATTCCAGAATTTGAGCTTAATCAAAAAGTCAATTTTCAACCCCTTTAATTAAATGATTAAAATATTCCAAAAATTCGTAAAACTCAAAATTGTTTTTTTTAAAAAAACTCCAGAAAACATTAGCTTAATGTTTAAAACATTTAACAAACCTTTTAAAACACAACAACCATCCTAAAGTTGAAGTTTATTGGCTGGACTACTCCGGGCTGCGGGGCTAAGTGTCCTAAGGAGGCTGGTTCCTCGAGCCTGGTGGCACAACGCCACGAATGGATTCTAAGGGGTGTTAAACCTTAAAATAAATTAATCATTAATTATTTAACCTTTTAAAATCTTTAATTTAATTACATTAATTTGGTTTATCGGCTAGACTACTCCGGGCTGCGGGGCTAAGTGTCCTAAGAAGGCTGGTTCCTCGAGCCTGGTGGCACAACGCCACGAACCAATTAATGGAAAACTTAAATTAATAAATCTTTAAAAATCAGCAACCAAACACTTTTAATAAAGTTTATTAACTCTCAGTCCTTAATCAATTATTAAAACACTTAATCGAATCGGGTACCACTGGGTAACCCAGGCCTACGAGGCTGTTCACTCAGCCCCAAGGAAGGTGAAATAAACTTCACGACCTCGGTGTGAAACAAAGGTGGTTTCAAAAAAAAATAATTAAATAATTAATTTTAAAAGATTTAAATCATTAATACTTAAACTTTAATTAAAAATTCCTTAAGCTTGTCAACCAATCAAACTTGAAACAACTTTAATTAATAATCCTATTTAGGACATATCAAAACCACACGACCTACCTCACACACTTTAGATGTTGTGCTAGGATCACCGACTCTAGTTTTAGGATAGGCCGGTATTTTACTTTTCCTGTTGTGTGCCGGATTTTCGTAGCTTTCATTGCATGCTGTTTGCTAGTGTAGAATTGTTATGTTTATTTACTTGCTTTCTGCACTCTGTATTTGATTGTGCGTTAGACCTACCCCTAGGCTAGGAACGAAATATATATATTTGTGCAATCTTATGCAGGTGGCCATGCTCATATAAGGAGCTGAAAACTAAAGGGGACAGTTAATAAAAAAATATAACTCTTTGCACAGGTACCTGCCGCGCTTAAGACCCCCTTTAAATAAAAAGAGCATGGCCAAGTGTGGCTAAAAAATGCATTTCAATTTTTTTTTTATATATTATAACTGCTTGGGAATGAATATACAACTGTTGATTATTAGGATAACCTTGCAGGATCGAGTCTAGATTTTCTTATTTCTCTCAATGTAAATTCAATTCAGTCAAGGTTGTATTTATTTAAAATGATTTAAGATTGGGATATAAATATCCAATTTGAACTCCAAAGAGGTGAAGACATCCCTAAAGGGGAGAGTCTTCTTCCATTTGGAATTCAAATTAGGATACTTTGCAAATATCCAAAGAGGAAAGATAACACCCCGATCAAGGGGGAATTTCTTTCCATTTGGATATCCTGAACCGACGAATCGAGATGTTCGTGAGAAGATGAAGGATTGGACAACGAGAAGAATCCCAAGTCTCAAAATCATTTAATTTAGGATTAGAAATCCGGGTTGTAGTCAGTGGTGCCCGGCCACTTTACTTTACTGTCATTTCTTTGATGTAATAATAAGTGGCACTTGCCATATGGACATTCAATTTGATATATTTAATGTAGTTAATTTATTTAATGGATTGTGCATTAGAATTCCTGCCTTTTCTAGTCTTTTTATACGCATGCCGTCTTTGATTTAGTCTGGAATACGAATTTAGGCTCTTAGGGGTCTGTCAAAAAAATTCTTCTATTTTAATTAAATAAAAATTTTAAGATAAGATAATAACTCTAAACGGTCCTAAGAAGTAAGCTCGGATTCGCCGAGGGTTTTTCATGCATACATATTGTACTTTCTCAACCTTGTTAGGCATCTCCCCGCCTGCGGGTTCTGGCAGGCCACCTGACCTATGAGGGTGCCGATCTGTCAAGGGGATGTTATGCAATCTCTAGGATAAAACCTATTTTCTAAGCCAAAGATTTTTAAACTGCTACATACTAATTCTGCATTCAATCGAGTCAATTAGCATGCATCGCATTAGTAACAAACTTAAAAGAGTCTAATATTTAATTACATTTATTTAGACATCAAACCCAACATAAGTCAAAGGGGCCAATTAGGATCTGCTCTAGATGTCGGCCCCGTTCTCAAAACTTTTCTTAAATAACGTCCCTACCACTCTACACAAAAGACCGGATACATATTTTAAAATCGTTTAGGTGGTTTAGCTGGCTCCCTAATCCAGGCCGGGGTAAGACCAGATTCGCATTGCACTAGCTAGGTTCGGGTCACTTTTTCAGTGCCCAATTTAGACTTAGGTTCTGAGGCTGGCTCGGGCCATAAGACCTCAACTTTCGGGAATTGAATCCCAAAATTCTAATAAAATTGATCACTTAAATATTAAATCACTTTCAATCAAATACAAGCCTAACACTTAGGATAGATTTAGGTGTTTCTGAAGTAATTCAGAATCTCCAAACACCTCCTACTTTTCTTCCTTTGACTCTGAAAATAAGTCTTCAATTTTGATCCAATCCCACTTGAAATTTCTACCATTTTTCTCCTTTGATATCGATCTTTGAAAATCTAAATAAAATTTCTACCGCTATTTTAATCGAGAGTTTTCGTAGGAAAATTCAAATTTTCCTACGATGTAATTAACTACGAGGGCTTGCGCTCGTAGGAGATTTAGAAACCCAGAACTTATTTTCAAAAATCAATTTTTCAAAACTTTTATTAATTATCTTTGGGAAAATCTAAATTTCAACGATCGTTATCTCCATTTTCGAACGATCAATAGCGATTGATAACTTCTTTCCTCGGAGAGATCTATCAATTTCTATTGTGATTTTGATTATGAAATTAACGGTCTCTCATTCAAATTATTGTAGTTGAACAATTGAGTGAACATAATTTTGATCTTCCGAGATCATATGTTGTCTCACCTGAGTTCGACTACGATAACTTGGATAACCTTAAAGCTTTGAAATTCAGACCAATTAGTGAATGATATTCTCTCTATTTGAGATAATATATCGTTCCTAATGTTGTGTTTTATTTCAAAGCTAAAATTTGAAAATTTAATATATTCCCAAAGAAAATTAAAATCTTTTCAAAACTATATATATTTAAATATATATATATATATTTTTAATCAAAACACCAACCCAAACGACCAACCATCCAATCGAGCAAAAGACCCCCACCAAAGGTTGTCACGAGCCAATGACAGAAGAACGAGCCCCAGCCACATCATTGCCCGGCAAAACGCACGGCCAACAGAAAATCAAAATTGGAGCTCCCATGATTCAGCATAAAGAATCTTCCAGCAAGAACCAAATCAAGAAAATAAATAAAAGGGACCACATCCACAGCCTAAAAATTCCAACCCCAAGCTCAACAATAGAGAAGGTTACCTCCCCTGCCTGCCCCTCCCACGCGCCCTCCCACGAGAGGCGACAGAAACCGCCGGACGGTCATGAAGCAAGGCAAGTTCCTTGCAAGAAACATCTTCCCCAAGAGTGCTGAGTGTTGAGATTTTGGGTTTATAGTGTCAATATTTTAGGATCTTAACTTAAACCATTAACATAAATGCTATCTAGTTTTGTTAATCTATAGGAATTTATATGTTATAGCTATCTATGTATTAGAATAAAATTATATTGATGATAATTTTTGCTTATCCTTGTTTCAACTTTTTTCCCACAAGTATATATAATAAAGCCTTACATTTCTAGTTGATTTGTTGTTGGTATATTCAGTAGAAATCAATTACGGGGATCTCATTTTAAGTTTTGTGTTTTGAATGGGAAAAGTGCAGAGTCAAGAGAGCTCATCTAGTAATATTATTTATTGTTGTATATAATTTTATTTAAATCTCATGGAATTATAACTGTTAATATAGACTCAAAATATTTGTTCAAATTATAATATTTTTATTTACTCTGTATTCACACAACTAAATATCTCAAAATATTCAAAATGCATTGATCTTACTTTACATACACTTAACCAAATATAAAAAATAATTTTCATACATTTATTTTACAGACAATCAAATAATCTAAACATGTTTAAAATACATTGAATCTAGTATACACAAAATAAAATAGTTCTTAAGACTATCCTTTTATCGCATTCAATTAAATTCATATGCTCTACTTCGAGAGAGCTTTTTTGGCTCAAGAGCTGAAACCTTAGCGTTCCCCTCCCTTTGGCCTGATATCACGAGTTTTTATTACGTCCGGTGTTTGGACCGTCCAAACACCAATCCAGACGCGCCACGTCACCCAGATACACTGGGCCCCTAATGTATCTATGTGACGTGGCACATCTGGATTAGTGTCCGGATGGTCTGGACACCAGACGTAATAAAAGTTCCTGATATCATAGTTCACTCGCCCCTTTGCCTCTTCAGCTTTGCTAGAGAGCCCCCTTCTCCCCCTCCTCATTATGTTTTCTTATCTCATGCCAACTTTCCTCCCCTCCATAACACCTCCAACCTCTCCGCCAACTCCACCCCTCAAACCTCTCCAGATATTTGACAGCCTCTTACGTCCACCCTCAACTATAAAAGCTTGTTGGCTGGAAAAAAAAAAACCTCTCCTCTAAAGAGTTCCCACTTAGAAAAGCTTGTCGGTTAAAAAAAAAACCTATGAAGTATGCATAATGCCTTATTACAAGTCTCTTCTCATAGTTATCAAGAAAGCATGGGCTCTCAAAGATACCTTAAACTTTCTCTCCCTTAGTGATAGTTTCTTCGTCCTAACATTTTTCGCACCTGAAGATTTCAAAATGGTTTGGACAGGGGGATTGTGATTCTTTTTGGGAAAACCTTTCACTTTGCAAAAGTGGTCACCTTAGTTTATCTTTAAGCTGGTAAATTTTCTTCCATTCTCATATGGATTAAGATTCATGATATGCCACTTGCCAACTGAAATCCAGATAGAATTTAAAAAATTGTGAGTTCCATTGGATGTTCTCTGATGATTGACAAATTAACAATGGAGGAAACTCGCCACAAATATGTTAGAGTCTACGTTCATATTGAAAATAACTCTTTGTTTGATTGAAAAAAAGGTTAAGTTTTGAAAAATATTAATTTTCTTTGGGAGGATTTAATTTCTAAAATTTTAGTTTTGAAATTGAACACGTCATTATTAAAGATATATTGCCTCAGAAGACTAAAATATCATTCCCTAATGGATTTGGATTATAGAACTACAAGTTAATCCTAATTATTATAATCAAACTCAGGGAATAATCATATATGACCTCGAAGGGTCAAAATGATGTTTGATCGAGTGTTTGATAAAAAATAATCTAGATAAATGATTATTAATCTCATAATCAAAATTATGATAATAAAACGATATATCTTCCTAGAGAAAAAAACATCGCCTATTATCAATCATTTGAATATAATGATAATGATCGTTATTGACTTTGATTTTCTCAAAGATAATTAATTGAGTTTTGAAAACTCAATTTTTGAAAACTTGATCTGGGTTCTAAATCTCCTACAAGCACAAGCTCTCGTAGTTAATTACTTTGAAGGAAACCTAAGTTTCAGAAGAATACTCTCGATTAAAATAAGTGTATAATTTTTTTTTTTAATTTTTAAAGATTGATATCAAATGAGTGAGGATTGGAAATTCAACTGGGATTGGATCAAATTGGAACACTTATTTCTAGAGGTCAAGAGATGAAAGGTAGGAGGTGCTTTGGGATTTAAAACATTTCAGAAACACCCCTGCCTATCTTATATGTTGGGCTTAAATTTTAGATTGAAAGAGATTTAATTTGAGTTATTAATTTTATTAGAAAGTTGGGATTCAATTCTGGAGGGTTGAGGTCTTTTAGTTTGAACCTGCTTTAGAACCTAAATTTAAATTAGACACTGAAAATCAGTAGTCATAACCTAGCTAATGTATTGCAAATATGGACTTATCCCAACCTAGATTGGAGAGTTAGCTAACAACCTAATGTTTAAAATCCATGAATTTAGTCTTTTATGCAGGAGTGGTAAGGACATTATTTAGTTAAGTTTGAGGAAATGGGCCAACATCTAGAGTAGATCCTAATTATCCCCTTAGCTTATGTTGGATAATTTGATATTTAAAGTAAATACAATTAAAATTTAGACTCTTTTAAATTAGTTTCTAATACAATGCATACTAGTTGACTCGATAAATGCTTAAATCAAAATGAAGTGGTTTTAAAAAAGGCTTAAAAATAAAAAAAATTTCTTGGTGATTACATAACTTTCCCTTGATCGGACTGTACTATAATAGGTCAGGTGGCTTGCTAGAACCCGTGGACGAGGAGGTTTCTAACATAGAAGAAAAGTAATCATATGATGCATACAACCATCGATGAGCTCGAGCTAACTTCTTAAAATCGTTAGAATTTCTATGTTGACTTAAAATTTTTAATTTAATTAAAGTAGAAGAATTTTTGTTTGTACCCTCACAAACCTTGGATCAAATTCTAAGCTAAATCAAAGATCTACATGCAAGTAAAAAGATAAGAAAATCATGTAATTTCTACGGCACAATCAATGTAAATCAATCAATTAAATTAAATAATTAAATTGAATGTCTATGTGGAAAGTGTCACTTAATAGTACATCTTAGGATCTATAGAAAAAGTAAAGTGGCTTAGTACCACTAACAACAACCCGTATTCTACTGCACAAGTGACTTGGAGAGTATGATTCTTATTGATCTTCACTTCTTCGTTCTTCTGCAGTCTGCTTGGATTCATCGTGTCTAGATATCCAAATGAAAAGAAACTTGTCCTAAAGGGTGTTATCTTTTTCCTTTAGATATTTTGAAACTATCCAAATTTGGATCTCCAAATAGATAATAACTCTCCCTTGGGAGGATATTCTTTCCTCTTTGGATTCTAAACTGAATTTCTATCATATCTCAAATTATTTTAAATATTAGAACTCAATTGAAATTAAATTATATTTTAGAAAATAAAAAATTTAGACTCAAATACAACCCTGCGGGGTTATCCTTAGTAGTTATAATCAAATTCAAAATCTCAAGAAATTATATTTATCAAATTTTAAAATACTCAAATTCATAGACACACTTTGCTATGCTATTTTAACTTAAAGGAGGAATATGAATTTATATGAAATGCATACATGGACATCATGTAGAAATTGATAGAATGATAAGATCAACAAGATAAAAGACAAAGTTATTTTATAGAATAAGTAATAATAAATTTAGAAGTCATAATCCATCACATATTTATGATTTTTGACTCCTATTCACATGATTATGTTAATTGAAAATTATGAATGACATTATGCATATTGTTTATGTATGTCATGCATTACTTTTCACTAGTAGGTTCTAGTAACCTACTGAGCTATGTTCTTATTCTATGATTATTTTCATGTTTTTAGGTCGAGATAGGAATCCAGTGGAGTGATACTGATTAGGATCTTAGGGTTAGATTTTTTTTCCATATTTTCTGCTTTTCTCATTTTATAGTTATGATTTTTGAATGGATAATTAAAATTGTTAGATACTATGACTATTTTATATAATAGATTTTGGCTTATATAAAATATGTGGATATTTGGATGAGTAGTAATGTAATTATGTTTTCTATTGTTATATTATCTAGATGAAATTAGTAAGTTCTAGTTGATGATTAAGAAGATAAAAAAAATTCAAATCTTTCCAATTTCGATCTTTGGGCATGACAGGAAACCTCCTGTTCACCACGCTTCTATTTTTTTGGAAGTGGTTTGCTAAGGTGGTTATATGCATTCAAATTAATTTCTCTTTTAAGATCATCCCGAAATCTACTTTTTACTAATTTTGGGATCCCTAGTGTGGTGGCAAAACAATCACATGTTTGCTTGGTAACTCTCCTTTTCACCACAATATCCCCTTAGGCTCCCTTTTTTCAATAATCATCCAAGATAATTGTTGGAAGATTTCTCTTGCTCTCTCTCAGACAACTTGGAATGTTATCTTAGCCTTGGATATTATTATAGATTGCTTGAATTTTATTGCATGGAAGGACTTAGATCACCCCACCTTTAAAGTATTCATTAATGAATTTTATAATGGTTATCAACCAATCTCGTGGCATGCTTACATTTGGGACACAAATTATTCGCTTTGGTTTTCTACCTATGTATGGTTGGCCTTAGCAATCTATAAAATAACAGATTCTCTGATTAGGCATAACATCCTTGCTCAACCCCTTTACTTTTTTTTATGAGTTTACCGAAATCACCTCCCATCTATTTTTTTAAATGTGAGCACACTTTTGACATTATTTCATACCTCCTCCCTCAGGCAGGTTGTTTTCTTTTAAGGCTAAACCTGCTGCAATTACTTTCTTACATCTCTAAAATGGCTAACCTTAGCAGTATTATGAAAAATAACTATTTGTTGCGGGCTAGAATATATGCGGCGATAGAGTTAGAATTTTTCATCTCAGCATTGTACGGATATTCAGCACAGAAACAGAAGAAAAATAAAACACCAAAATGTTTACGTTGAAAACCCTGAAAAGGGAAAAAACCACAGGGCCTTGCCCAGCTGAAAAGATTCCACCTATGTTTGATTGGAGTACAAATGACTGATTTGTCTTTAAAACTTAGGACAATCATATTATAATAATCAATTCTCCAGTTGAAATGCAATTATAAACAAGGATTAGAGATCCGGCAACGTTGGGTGGTCATGCGGAATTCCAGAGTCACTTGGAGGTCGGACATAATTATGGTGTCGCTTGGAGATTGGGCATAATTCTAGCGTCACTTGGAAGTCGGGCATAATTCTGGCACCACTTGGAGTTCGGGTGGAACTCCAACGTCGCTTGAAGGTCGGACGAAACTCCGGCGTCACTTGGAGGTCGGACGGAACTCCGGCATCACTTGGAGTTTGGGTGGAACTCCAGCATCACTTAGAGGACGGACGGAACTCCAGCATCACTTGGCATCACTTGGAGGTCGGACGAAACTTCGGCGTTACTTGGAGTTCGGGTAGAACTCTGGTGGTGGTCGAGGAGGAACTTCTTCCTTCTCTTCCTTTTCTTCTTTCTCTTCTCTTCTTCTTATTCTTGCTTGGGTCCCCTCTTAAGAGAAATGAGGGGCTATTTATAGTTTTCTGAGAGTGTCATGACTAGTAAATAGGAGGAAGATCAGGGAAAAGTTGGGAGTGATTTGAATGGACGGCCGATGTTGAATCCCTTGATTGTGTACCGTTTATCATGCCTTTGAAGGCTCTAACGATATTAAAATTCAATGATCTTGGGCTAATTGGATTTGTCTCATCGAGCCGCTTGATTCGACTATAAACATGCCATATTTGGAAACTGTTTGGTAATCCAAAATATGGATTGACTCTTCCAAATGCGCTTCTGGGCTTTGATTTGGACTAGTTTGGGCTCGGATTGAGTTGAATTTGGTGTTGTTGGGTTCACATTTTCGAGACACTCAGTTCAACTATAAGTTTGTTGAAATCAGAGTTCAGATGGTCCTAGATTTAATTTTTGAAGCTTCCAACCTGATTCTGCCTCTAGATTCGTGCCTGATCAAGATAATTTTTTGATGATATATCGCTACTATTTACTGATTAAATGTTCTTTATACTACACTTGGAGAGAAAGGAATGCAAGGTGCTTTGGTGACACTATTGATAGCTCTTCTACTACTTGTGCCAAAATTAAAAAAAAAAGATATATACCAAAAAACCTCATCATGAATGAATTTGATATCATCAAGCAATCTTAGTCATTTTGGTTTTTACTGTGCCCCTAATATTTATATATTCAGAATCTCTTTACCCCACCAATCATAGACACAAATACCTCCAAATTGGCAAATTATTGGGTCAGGTGACCGAAGCCATCTCTCCATTCGGTCGCCAATAGAAATGCGACATCTGTTAGGCGTTTTTTTAATTTAATATTTACGCTTTATGTCTTTTCAGAGTTAGCGACCCGACCCGATAACGCTTTTCATTTGAACTTTTAAGCATTTGCCGCCCTATTTTTTCATTTTGAAAGCCGCGAAAGACGCAAATAAAGACTGCTGTAGAAGAAAAAACGAGCCAGAAAATTGCAGAGAAGAAATGGACTGCTCAGCGAAGAGGGAGGTGGAAGAGGGAGTGCATGAATCGGAAAGGATGCATGAATCGAAAGGGCTGGTGCATGAATCGGAATCGGAACCTAACTTAGCCGGAAATTCCTCTAGTTTCAACATATCGGTAAGTTAGAAAGTTGTAAACAGTCAGTTTTAATATTATCGTCGCAGAAAGAAGACGTAGGTTTCAGCTCATTAGTCTTAGGATCTTTGATTTTGCGATTTTAAAGCAGAATAAATTTCTTTTGTCAAAAAAGTAAAAAAAAAAATCTAATATTGTTGTTTTTTAGCTTTCATTATTGATTTTAAGTTGAAGATGATAAATAAAAAAAAAACTGAACTTGTCGCTATAGTTGCGCTAAAGTTGCGCTAAAGTTGCGCTATAGTTGCACTATGGTTGCGCTATGGTTGCACTATGGTTGCGCTATGGTTGCGCTATGGTTGCGCTATGGTTGCGCTATAGTTGCGCTATTGTTGCGCTTTACTTGCTTTTAACTTGCGCTTTACTTTTTCTTTCAGGCTGTTTATAAAGATGAGACAGAAGCATATGAATGTTTTTACACTTATGCTCACGATAATGGATTTAGTGTCCGAAAGGATCATCACAGTTTTTGGCCAAATTCTAGAAAGATAAAATCGAAGGACTTTGTTTGTTCAAAAGCTGATTTCAAGAAAAGTGATGATCATACTTCAGGAAAGAGAAAGAGATTCACTAGACCAGTTGTCAGAACTGGTTGTCCAGCCATGATGAGGTTTGTCACAGATGAAGATGGTTACTGGCATGTCAAAAGATTTATTGAATCCCACAACCATGAATTAGCTAGCCCAGCCGACCGACACCTTTTAAGATCATGTAGGAATATTATTGAGGAAAAAGCTTCCATCCTGAAATCAATGACAGATGCATGGATTAGAACCGTTGATGCATATGCCTACCTTGCAGAGGAAGTTGGTGGATGTGAGAATGTCGGATTCTCTAAGAGGGATGCATATAATTTTATTCAGAAGGAGAAAAGAGCAAAGATTGAAATTGGTGACACTAATTCTTTGATTCAATTATTTAAAGATCGACAAGTGGAGGACCACATGTTCGCATGGGATGTTCAATATGATGATGAGGATAGATTGTTAAATTTTTTCTGGGTTGATGGAAGAAGCAGGATAGATTATGAATGTTTTGAGGATGTGTTAATTTTTTATACTAATTACAGGCTGAACAAGTATAATTTTGTTTGTGCGCCATTTGTTGGTGTTAACAATCATTGGCAGAATATTTTGTTTGTGCTTGCTTTTTTGTCAGAAGAGACAATTGAAAGTTTTACATGGTTGTTTAAAACATTTGTACGAATAATGGGTAATAAATATCCAACAACAATATTCAC
Source organism: Dendrobium nobile (assembly GCA_022539455.1). Taxonomy (NCBI): domain Eukaryota; kingdom Viridiplantae; phylum Streptophyta; class Magnoliopsida; order Asparagales; family Orchidaceae; genus Dendrobium; species Dendrobium nobile. The sequence continues at coordinate 13,545,706 of CM039723.1, read as the reverse complement.
TGATCAGGACCAAGCTATGGCCAGGGCCATAGAAGTTGCATTACCTCATACTCGTCATAGATTATGCCAATGGCACATCTTTAAAAAGGTTTCATCAAAAGTTTCCATCTACAATAGCAATAATAAAGTTAGAGGACTCTTCCATAAGTGTATGAGGTGGTGTGATTCTGAGGAAGTGTTTGAGGAAGCGTGGGATGAAATGATCAAGGAAGGGAATCTTTATAACCATGAATGGTTGCAGGATCTTTATAAGATAAGGAGAAAGTGGTCAACTGCTTTCAACAAGGATTCCTTTTGCATGGGCATTTTATCAACGCAGCGTAGTGAGTGTACTAATAATGTGTGTCATGGCATTTCGAAGCCAACAAGTTCATTAACTGACTGTTTTCTTGGCTTGGAGAAGGTACTGATGAATTGGCGGCGAAATGAGCAGGATGAGGATTACAAATGTAGTCAATCTGAAATTGTTCCCGTGATAAAGAACAGCTCAATATTAAAACAAGCTGCTAGATTTTACTCAAGAAGAATATATTCAATTTTTGAGGAAGAATTTATAAAGGCTGTGGGAGAAATGAGTATAGATTTTGTCTCGACTGATTCTTCAAGGTTTCTAGTCAACTACATAGAGAAAAAGAATCAAAACCATCCTTGGGTTGTTCACTTTGATGCAACAGAAGGTAACATTCAATGCAGCTGTAAGAAGTATGAAACCATGGGATTGCTGTGTTCTCATTGTTTGAGGGTTTTTAAACAATTGGATATGGCTAAATTCTCTGAGAAGTACTTATTACTTCGTTGGTCAGCAAGAGCTAGACAAGTTTTTTATTCAGGTTACTTGCTTAATTCTCAAAGAAGTAATAATTTCCAAAGAACTAGCTATATGCGGCTTCTCTTGATTGTGATCACACTGCATTTGAAATTCAATAAATTTGTACTTCAGGGAGTCTTGATCTGCCTGAAGTTTCTCCACAATATCTTCAAGCCGATCCAATCTAGCTCCCACATTTTCTTGAATTTTATTCAACATTTTCTCAAATATTTCAAAACATTTATTCTGAACAGCCTCTAAATCTGCCCTTGTAATGGGTGGCTGTTCAGCAGAAGGTTGACTGGTGGAAATTTTTTGAGTAGGTGGACGAGTTGACGGTTGAGTTGGCGGCGGCAGAGGTTGAGTTTCTGGTGGTTCAATATGTGGAGAATCAGGGGAGAGAGGGGGAGAGGGAGGTGGGGAGGGAGGTGGGGTGGTGTCAAGTTTTTTTCTTGCGGAAGCCTTAATTTTTTGGGGTGAATGCAATTTCTGTGGTTCATGACCTAAACGGGTTTCCAAGTTCTGTATGGCAATAATGTCAGCCCCGCATTTTTCGGCCTCTTCATTGTTAACATTTTCAAGACAGAAAAATCTGCAAAAAATAGAAAAATTTGTTAAAGCACAACCATAGCGCAATCATAGCGCAACCATAGCGCAACCATAGCGCAACTATAGCGTAACCATAGCGCAACCATAGCGCAACCTTAGCGTAATTTGCATCATGTAAGCTAAAAAATTACCTCACTTTTCTTTAAAAATTTAAATATTTTTGCTGCATTCTCTTGAGTAAAGTATAAATTTGTATACCCCTACAATCTCAGAAAACGCAGTCTTAATTCTGAATCGGTTGGTTTATTCAAAGAAAAATGTTCCAAAAATCAAATCTGTATAATGCCAAACATAAAAATTTTAAAGTTAACATTAAAAAACATTAAACATGTAGAATAACCAGTAGGAGTGGAAACTTACCAGTAGAAGAGGAAAAAAACCATTGATGTAACCCAATGGTCTTTGGAGTTGAAACTTCTCAAAAATTGTGTTGAACTCCTCAACCATGAAGTTCCTTAAGCATGAAGCCCAATTAATGGAAGCGAACTCACTTAAATTATTTGCAACAGTTGTGAGCCTTCTAGGGGTTTTATGACTATTTAGTGAAAAGAAAAGGTTAGATAACAAAAATATAATAAAGGTCTTAATTTTTGTTGCATTATCAGATAATCTGTCTAATTTTGAAATTTCTGTTTTAACTTCAGTTGACAGAGGTCCATTTGGTCCATTTAGGAGATCAATCCTCCATTTTATATCAATGCCTCTGTTTGGCAAACCTGTCAGAAAATTTCAGTCGTTAAAGTTAAAAAAATATATAGCTATAAAAATTCCATATTCAAAATATTACCTATCAACAAAGCAACCTCGTCAGAAGTGAATTTCAGAACATGACCCAGGACGATGAAGCCTTCATCAGCAGGACTCCAAAATTTGAGAATCTCAAAAAGAAGTGGTATACACTGCTGGAAAGCGGGGAACTTCAAAAATTGATGAATGTTCAGATCCTTTAATGTTTGCTCCACTTCATCATCAATGATCTCGACATAAGCATCACAATGTTTCCGGAAAGAAGTAACATAACATCTAGATGTTACTGGCCTTTGATACGGCGTCTTCATCTATAAAAACAAGAAAAATCAGAACCATAGCGCAACCATAGCGCAACCATAGCACAACCTTAGCGCAACCTTATATTTCGTAATTATTTAGCTTAAACGAAGTTTAAAATTCAGAAAAAAAAAAAACAAAAATTGAACACCACATTGAACATATATGCTATTTATACAACTATTACTAAACCCTAAAAGTAAGAAGATAGCGTAAACCTTTCGTATCATTTGCTTCATCCATTTACGAAGAGAAGAAGCGTGAAAAATCAGAAAATAAACATTTGAACAGTACATTACATTAAACAAACAATGGTAAAATTATAACCAAACCCTAAACCCTAAAATTTAACATATAACTTAAACGCAACGAAAGCGCAAGTAAAGCGCAAGTTAGGCGCAACCATACCTCTTCCTGATTGATGATCTTCTACAGGTTCGTCGTCTACCTCCGGCAGGAATAAGCTAATGCAGAACCGAAGGAAATGGAGGAATCCGAGAGCGCTTACCAGAGCTGGAGCTGGAGTAACAGTGAAGATGTCGCGCGGCATTTCCATTCTTTATTTTCCGGAATTCAAATGAAAAGCGTTATCGGGTCGGGTCGCTAACTCTGAAAAGACATAAAGCGTAAATATTAAATTAAAAAAATGCCTAACAGATGTCGCATTTCTATTGGCGACCGAATGGAGAGATGGCTTCGGTCACCTGACCCAATAATTTGCCCTCAAAATTAGTGATGTCCAGAGTAGGCCATCTAGTAGCGACGTTTTAATATTTAATACTAATAAAAATATTTTTTATTTTTATAAATATCTCAATAATGCGAACACACGTTTGGCATTTTCTGTAAGCATTTCTTTTACCACTCCCAATTCTACTGCTCGTCGTGCTTCTTGCCGGTCTCAAGCATTCATCGGGCCAAGGTAAAGCCCTATCTGACACCCTAATGTGTGCTCTGCGAATTCCTAACGCTGTAATGAAGATTGAAATCCAAGCGAGGAGAAATCTCACTGACTTTTTCAGTTTTTGTGTACTTAGTATATTTCTTCTGATGAACAATTCAAGCACTGATGTTTCAGATTTGGGGATTTTTCGTCGATCTAATCTTTTTTTTTGGTTTTCCGGTTTTTCTGGGACAGATTAGCTACTTTGGTGACTCATGAGGAAGTTTCTGTTGTTAGTTATTTTTAACAACATATGAAAGTGATTTTGGGTTGCATACCCTTATTTAGTTTCTCTTATGTCTGGTTTTCATGTTGCTTCATAGAAGAACTATGCTGCATTATTCATTCATGGCAGTCTCTTCTGGTTTCATTTTTTACTTTTGCTATTTGATGATGCTAATTTAATTCGTCTATTTTTAGCTTGCAAAGTAACGCTGCTTTGCTTTTAATACATATTAAGGTTTGTTTCCAGTTTTTTTTTTCTTTTTTCCCTCATCCAGTTTTGGAATTCACTTGATCGCCTTTTCTTCATGATTATGCGAACCTAACTGATGACGAAATATACTTAACAAGTGGCTTGCATGATGGAATCACCTGACTTTCTATTTTGATGAAAATACTATTTTTTATCACCTAACTAATATCACCTAATGGTTGGCCGGTTAAGCTTGACTTTCTAGTCACTTTATATAGTAATAATCTCAAATTTGTTTGTACAAAGTATAGAAATCTAACTCATATATTTTAGTGATTGAAAATAGAACACAATACCCGTTTATAGATTGAGTTCTATATGGAGCGAGTGAATATTTAGTTGTTAAACATCACGGGCCAACCTCAAATCTGTGACCACCACCTTGAGGATGATGGAGCATACCGCATGACCTAGAACTGTTTGTTATAAGTAGAACTGTAGAAGTGATACTTTTAGTGAGGGACATTACAAGTTGTATGTCTCTTCTACAAATTTAATAAAATATTTATAAAAAAATTGGTCAAATTATATCACAGAATTGGTTTTAGATAGTAGATCAGCTTCAATAATCTTGATATATCATTTGAAGGTGGGAAAATAAAAAACTAAGTAATTGGAGAACAAAATTTTCCAAATTAAAGGATAATACTCTCTCTCTCTCTCTGTGTGTATGCCTCAAATCTATTTTAAATATTTTCTAACTTTTGTTTCATTATATTTTTTAGCTTTCAAGAAAAGAAATAATTAGAATGATAATTTTTCTTTAGCATTATTCTATTAGTAGGATTTATGTATTATTGTTTATTTACTTTAGGGATAGATAAGCCATGTATTTCATTATTCTATTTAGAGGGACTGATACAGTAGCTGTTCTTATGGAGTGGATCATGGAAAGAATGGTATTGCACCCTGGCATACAGGCAAAAGAAATAAGCTGAGATAGATCATTTTATGTTGAATTCAAGGCTTGTTTCAGATGCCAACATTCCTACTCATCATTACCTTCAATCAGTAGTAAAGGAATCACTCAGAATGCATCCTCCTGGTCCTCTCCTCTAATGGGCTCGCCTTGCAATCCATGATATTCATGTTGGAAGTCACTTAATTCCTGCTAGTATAATTGCAATGGTGAACATGTTGGCAATCACTCATGATGAAGCAATTTGGTCTGATCCTGAAGTATTCAAACTTGAGAGATTCATGAAAGGTGACATGAGTATTATAGGTTTTGATTTGAGATTGGCTCCATTTGGTTCTGGAAGGAGAGTTTGTCCTGGCAAGGCCATGGGGTTAGCTACAGTTCATCTTTGGCTCGCTCAACTTCTTCAAAATTTTAAATGGATGCCTTCAAGAGATGGTGTTGACTTGTTTGAGACTTTGAAGATGTCACTAGAAATGACAAACTCATTAACTTTGTTGTGTTGTTCCTTGAGATTGAGTGTAGTATAGTAGGAAACTACTATGATACATCACCTTGGTGTTTGGTCTTTCATTGTTTTTGTAATGGCTTTGTTTGACCCGTCATTGTTTATTCTTCGTGTTGTTTGATGTATTTTGCTTTAGTTTAAGATAATCATGAGCTTGTTGGTAGTGATAATAAGTTGTGATGGTTTCATGGTTATTATTTGGAAAGAAAAGACTTAAATTGTAATTCCTAACTTCCTTATCTGATACTTGATACAATTATGAAGATTAATTTTTCTATTTATTTTTCTCTGCAAATATTTTAGGATATCTCTTAATTGTAAATGTTTGATAAAGAGTAGGAACAATTCATAGAATAGATATATTTTAGGGTATCTCTATCCTTTCTTGTCTTTCTCTTCCTCCTCCATGATACTATTTCTCTCTCTTGTCCACCCACAATTATCAAGAATTAATCCTTTTCTTAGCATGAGTCTAGGGTTAAAGTATTTCACCTATTAGATTTTATGATGATTGAACTTTTAAGGATTGTGAGGAGTTGCGTTATGCAGACATATTAGATGGTGATTTTGATTATCACTTATCTATAATCAAGCCTCTTGGTGAGCTCGAACATAAGATAATGATAGAGATTATGGTTCAGCTTAAATCCTATATCATGCCTAACCTTATTGCTAGTTCTGATCCTAAAATATCTTATGGAACTACTTATATTCAAAAGTAACTTGATAATTGTGATAAAGAAATAGATTGATCTGAAAAATATTGTATTATTATCATACTAATTTTAAAATGTAGGTTGTTCCTAAGTTCCAAAATATTTTTATGTTCTTCCCCAAATTTGCATGTTGAGTTTATATTTACACTGCTACCATGACTATAGGACTTCAGGATCCTTTTTCATGTTATGGATCAAATAAAGCATTATGAATGTTGACTTCTAAATCCAAGGCCTTCATACCCTGTTTAATGTGTTCATTTTATACATATTGAAGATCTAAGAGACACCCATTAGCCAGTCCCACTGCCATGCCGTCCATGAAAGCCAGATTTTCAAGTAAATGCTCTTGCATGACTTTTCAAAGGAATAGTTCTATCAGCCTCCAACAGGCTTAATGTAGTACATGACAAGTATCTGTGGGTCTCCGAAAGTATGCTGATCGTGGGGATTATAATGCAATGAGTATGATTGCACTATACCGTAGGACAAAACGGTCGTAGGCTTTTACATTCTACGCAAGCAGGTTAATGGAAGAATAGATGGGATCATACATATAATTATCCATGGAAAATAGTGACTTTTTCCTACACATTTCGATGGATAATAATAATTATGACCTAATAATCACGATATTTCCCTCATTCAATACATCAGCTTAAATAGGATTTTATTAGATGTGGGTATCGGTTTCCCATGGGTGCAAACCCCCATGATTAATTACATTTTAAGCTTTGGTCTAAGAATACTCTTGATTATGGATGTTATTTTATTTTCTTCTTGATTTGAGACATAATAGGATCTCTAGACTCTCCTAATCTAATGGAAAATAGGCTCAATTGAGCCATTCAACACACAAAGATCATATAATCACTCAATCGGTCAAAAGGGGAGAAATCAGGTGAGGAGATTTCACATACAAATCATACATTAGAGAATAATGGAAGAGACATCATAAGCATGACTTGGATATGTGTGATTTATAGCCTCCCAAGAATGGCGAGCTTACCCAATGATAAGGCCTACAACGATATATTCATACCGCCAACCTTTGATGTGAGGGGACCGATAACCTAAATCCCACCAGGGATCTAAACGGCCCTGGCTTGGATTTACCATCCTGCTCAAAAGAGATACCAACTAAAACTCCACCTAGCATCTCAAATTCATGTAGTTCGGTCTTATGCAAATGAAAAAATGATAGGAGTTATAAAAGAGGAACAAGCCTTAAGCCCGACCATGAATGTTATTATGCTAATGCAATGGTGAACTATCTCTCTATGTGATGAAAGAAAATTTATATACTTTGACTCAAGCTATGCTTGAAGTGTAGGGCTAATCAGAACTAGCCAGTAGCCACTGTGAGGTGGACTAGGTTTGAAATATTAGTGATATTTTAAAGATTGACCTGAGAGTGATCATGCATTAATTTTTAAAAAGTTGGTTAATTTTAGACCTTATATATATATTTTATCTTGCTTAAGAAAATTTTATCTTTATAGAAAATTTAATATCTTAAGAGCCTACTGTTAACTCTATCTAGGACACCTCCAAGCAAAGAAAAAGAAATCTAAGAAAATGCATGTAGTTCTAATGCACAATCAATTTAAATACTCCAATCATCACAGAATATATAATAAATAAAAGGTTAGAAATGCAGCTTGGTGCAATACATCACAGGAAAAAGAAAAATGGTAGCTGAGCTCTATCATAACTACAACTTAGCCTAAAACTATACAAAAATGAAATGGTGTGTAGGGTCTTGATTGATCTTCACCTGTTTGGCATTCTGCCTTTTAAAATACCCACACACCTACATGACTTTCTTAACTAAAATTACATGTGGAAAAAAATTTACATGAGCTCTCTACAAAATAGATGTTAGCACTAGTATAATAAATCCATAATATATACATCCAGACCTAATCCTTAGGACCACATTTCCAATGACTTAGCAATCCTCACCGTACCTATTAGAGAGCGCATTTATAATTATGATCATAGCATTTTAATTAGCCCTTTAGAAATGTGACCACCTGCAGAATATATTTCTATAAAAACTCGAACCATTTAAGAGCAAGTGCACACTTATCAAGCCATAAAATAGAAAAGAAAACAATCATAAATAATACTAGCCAAAAATACATCATCACAAATATAAAGTGTAAAAGAAAGAAAGTGAAAAATGTTATCCTAACTACACCCTACCTTAGGATGGCTATAAAAAAGTATTATATCCAGCACCTAAGTGTGTATTAAATTAGCATTACCTAACTACCTTAATTTAGGTGAAAGGTTCAAGTTGTAAAGTTAAGTTCATATTATTTAATTTATTAGCCCAAGTATTTCTCTTTTAAGTGGTTAGCCGTTGAGGATAGGCTAGTTACAATTTAATTTTAGAGTTATGATCTTAATCATTAGGTTATAAAGAATTCAAATACATGGGCCCTCTCCTATGCTAGAGTTGTAAGTAATTGAGAGGCAAATGGCCATCCTCAATCAAACACCTAACTAGGGCTAGAGTGGTTGTAAGGCTACAAGGGTGGCTAGACCCCCCTTGATTTCCTAAAACTCAACGTAATGCCAATAGGTGACACACTAAAGTGGGCCTATTGCCCCTACAAAAAAAAAAAAAAAATCTTAGGCTTCTTATGTCTAAGTTTAATCAATTTCAAATGCTGAGATAGAAATGAAAAACTCACTGCCTAAAGATATATGAAGGTTCTACCTGACTTAAGATTTGACATTTGGATGGTTAAGGAGTTGAATCAGACTCCTAAGGATAGCTTCTTATTTTTAAAAGGGACAATTTATACATATCTCTATACCCTTATCCCTTAACTTGTGAGGTGCGTGGCGTTGTCACAACAGGCATGAGGACCAAGGCCTTCTTAGGGCACGTAGCACTACAGCTCGAGGTAGTGCAACATATATAACCCATATATATTAAAGAAGAGAGTACAAAGATAGACACAAATCCGATATAGATTAAAGTACGAGAGTACAACTTAGTTTATTTGCTCTCCAACGTATTCTTTTTTTTTTTTAGAGTTGAGGGACATTTAATTTGAGTTTGAATTTTAATATCTTAGTGTTTTACTGAAGTGCTGGGGAGTTTGTGAGATAAAATTTTATTATTTGATTTAATTTTATCTTAATTAATGTTGACTTTTGTTCATGATCATGTTAGGAGTTTATAAAAAATTATTTCATATATTTTTATTTTTATTTGATTTATTATGATTTTTTAAAGTTCTAGTTCAATTAAGGGATTTAATTAATTTTGAGCTCAATATAAGTTAATCGAAGTATTCATTTAGTTTATATTTGTTATAGTTTTATAGGATTATAAAAATTTGTTTGGAATTTTTTATTGGATTCTTATGATTTTCTCCGTCAATCGATTCGTGGTGTTACGAGCACGAGGACCAATGCCTCCTTAGGACATGTAGCCCCGTAGCTCGAGGTAATCTAGCTTATAAACTTCATTGACGGAGTTTGTTATTGATTTATTAATTTGATTATTTTGTTAACTTGGATGGTTAATTTAGTTTAATTAATTAGTTAATTATTAATTTATCATTAATTATTTATGTTAAATTATAATTGTCTTTGTTTGCACTAGGGCTGTGAGGTTTATTTTATCCTCCTTGGGGCTAACTTAATAGCCTCGTAAGTTCGGGTTACCCAACAATTATCTTTTGATTTTAAGTTTGAATTAGCTTATTAATTTAGATTAATTTAATTGGTTGATTAAAGATTTATTAAGTAATTATTTAAGTTAGATGGTAATTGTCCTTGTTTAAGGGTTGTGAAATTCAAACAAGGGTGCTACACTAGGTTCAAATAAAAGAACTAAATTTATTACTTACAAGAAAACATAAAACATAAGACTAATACAGAGATCAACCTGACATGCTAGATCTCAGATTTTATTTTATTTTTTATATTATTGACATGTTTATAGAAAATAACATTTAAAGGCTCGAAAATCATTAAGAGGGAATTTCTAGAGTTATTTAAATATTTTAATATCTAAAAGAAAACCATCCTAGCAAGGCCTGCTTCGTGCAATAAAATATCGATGCACATGTCACAAGTAGGTGGCCTACACTGCAGGCTTAGGTGACCATGAAGGTCTCTAAGATTCATAGAGGATAAAGGCTTCGTAATTGTACTAACATATGGCCAATGACTAAAACATCTTACAATATAGGTTTGAGTGAAAATAAAATAGCAATCTTGTGCATGCAAGTTTTGTCATTCGTCATACAATGAGTGGATATTTATTAAGTTAAGTGTTGCAGAGATGAGGATGCTCAGGTGGATGAGTGGTTTTACTCTTAAAGATAGAATGCAAAACGAGCATATACGTGAAAAGGTTGGAGTATCTCCAATGGAAGATAAGAATAGAGAGAGTCACCTTAAATGGTTTGGTCATATAAAATGGTGGCCTTCCGTTGGCCCGTTTAGGAAAGTAGATGTATTAGATTTAGTTTATGTTAAGAAAGGTAGAGGTAGACTTAAAAAGACCTGGTTAGAAAATATTAAAAATGACATTTTTTTTATTAGATTCATGAAAATTTGACTCTTAACAGAACACAATGGAAAAAAATGATTCATGTAGCCGAGCCCATGTAGTGGGATAAAGGCTTGATGTTGTTGTTGTTGTATTAATAACATCTTATGCCCTTATTTATGTGTTTAGTTTTCATGAGAAAAGATTAGAATTATCATTTTCTTTAGGAGTATTCTATTAGTAGGATTCGTCTCTTTTATAGGACTGTTGTAGTTTGAAATTTGAATTAGTTTGAATTGTTCATAAAATCAAGCCATGTATTTCATTATCCTATCATGAATAAAATTTGTATGAAATCCTCTTTTCTCTCCCAAATTCTCAGTTCTCTCTCCCCACTGCAGCTCTATCTCTTATTTATTCTCAAATCCCAAGAACTTTGCCTTATGTTATTCATCCTCTTGGTATACATCTTAAGGTGCTGCAACCCTCCTCTTAGGAGTCCCCGACAAGACGATCTCCTTACCATCATTATCTCTACAAGCCTAATTCACTCATCTCTCTCTCTATTAAAAATGAATTCAAGGAATTATCAACCAATTATCAACCAATTCATAGACAAGTTTGATACAGGAAGGAAGAAGAAGATTAATGAAATCATCATCAAAGGGTCCCATAATTAGTCTTGTATCTAGCACACCAAAGTGGTATTAGAGTACATCAGCATTAGGTCTCAACTATCGTATATGGTGTTGAGATTATAATGAGACGCTTGTAATAGAAGTGGTAAATTAAGCAAAATTTACAAGTACTGCAATATAGGTCGGCATTGTAACCTCATGTATCCTATTTACGCACAGTAATTTATATCAAAAAATCTGCATGAAACTTATGCCGTTAATAAATTAAAATGCTACGTATAATCAATCATGCATGGATGGTGCCATTAACCCTAAAAGATGTTTAATGGTCGACTAGTAATAACTTCATGATGTCTAATTTTTCTTTTTTACTTCGTAGGTTTTTTTCCCCTGAGAAACTAATTTGAAGCATTTTTATGATGCGATTCCACTCCAATCCAGGCAAAAATTTTCATTACATCTGCTGTAATATTCATTACTTTATCTTTAAATTGTATTTGGTATTTGCACTTCAATATTACTGTAAATCTCAAATTCTACTGCTCATTGCTGAAGCCTTTAATCACCTGTATTTTCTGCTGAAACAGTATATTTTCTGTAGTTATCTTCTATAGATGGATTCTAGCTCTGATGAAACTTCCGAAATTAGTGACTCAGAGATTGATGATTATGAGGCTAAAACTTATGTCCAACTGAAGACAGAAAAGCTCAAAGTAAAAGTCTCAGATGGAAGCTATAAATGCCCATTTTGTTTGGGAAAGAAGAGACAAGATTACCTATATAAGGATCTGCTTCAACATGCATCAGGAATTAGCACTTCCAACAGGAAGGCGAAGGTGAAGGCAAATCACCAGGCTCTTGTAAAATTCTTGAAGAATGATCTTGCTAACACTTCAAATTCATCACCGCAGTTAATGATTGTTAAACAGGGTCCTTCTAAGGCTAAACAACCTGATCAATTTGTTTGGCCATGGATGGGCATTGTTGTAAATATTCCAACAGAATTTAGGAATGGAAAGTATGTTGGCGAAAGTGGAAATAGGCTTAAGGGGCAGCTATCTAGATTTAATCCCTTGAAAGTCCATGCTTTATGGAATTTCAAGGGCTTTACCGGAAATGCGGTTGTGGATTTTAGCAAAGACTGGACAGGATTTAAGAATGCAATGGCATTTGAGAATCATTTTGATGCTGATCATTTTGGTAAAAGGGACTGGGTTGAAAAAGACAATCATGGTCCAGGAATATATGGATGGGTAGCTCGTGCTGATGACTACAATTCAGGTGGGCCCGTTGGGGATCATCTTAGAAAAAATGGAGATTTGAAGACAGTGGGTGATATAACAGAAGAAGAATCACGCAAGACAAGCAAACTTGTCCAAGATTTGGCAACGCGGATTGAAGTCAAGAAGAAGCACATTGAGGAACTTGAGGGAAAATACAATGAGACTACTTTATCACTGGATAAGATGATGGAAGAAAGGGATAAGCTGCATGAATCTTATAACAGCGGTGTGTTTCATTAAATGAACTTACCCTTCTACACATGCATTGTTGTGGAATGATGCCAATTTCTAGAAGTATCCACCCTACAATTGATCTGGATATCTATACATTTTGTCTGACTAATATGATACATCACTTGATTTCTTTTCCTAACAAAATTAGGAAGTAACTGAGGGCATTTGCATTTCTGGCTTTAGACGCAGGCCTTGCTCTCTTTTGCTTGGGCAAAAATTCTAGATCCTCTTTTTTCTGCTCGTGTAAATGCGACTTAACTCTATTTATTTTCTGGCATTAGACGGTCTAGCTCTCTTTTACTTATTCTAAGTTTCTCTTTTCTGCCTGTCTTAATGCTACTTATAGTTTCCGTTGCTGCGATTTAGTATGTTTGGATGGATAGAATTGTAACTTTGATTGAGATTACCATACTTTTGCTCAGTCATTCCTCATTAGCTACTTGCTGATTTTACATTTACTCCCCAATTACTCTTATTCAAATATAATAGTTTACTCTAATTAACTCTAATTCTTGTCTGTTAAGAAGTAGTGGAACACACACATACTTTCCTTTTTGTTGGTATAAAAAAGGAGATTATTATTGAATTCCTTTTTAAGGTTCCGTTATCAAGGAATCCTTTTCCCTGGTTTTGTACATCTTCCTCTAATGTTGATTTTCACCAAATTAGTATCAGAGAGAGGAAATATGATGGGGACATCAGAGCACGAATCATATATCAGAAGCGTGGCCGTTGATCTACGGCCACGATCGCGTCGATGTATTTTGTGTTATTTCATGTATTGGTTTTATTATGTTATTTGTCTTTTATTATTATTATTTATGTTGTTTTTCCGTTTTTACCTCTTACTTAAAGGGAGGTCGTATGTAAGCCCTAAAGGCATTGTCGTCTTGCTTATTTTGAGTTCTTTTGTACAAGGCTATTTATAGCCCTCATGTTGCTCTTCAAAGATTAATGAATGATTATTTGAGAATTTTGTCTTCTTGCTTGGAGTTATGGAGAGAGCTTGAGAGATCGGAGAGAGATCCCCTAGAGAGGGAGATTGGCATATCACCCACCAACCTTGGAGACGGCCGGGTTCGTGGTTTCCTATCTTTGATTTCCCTTAACCCTATCACCCACCTTTTCTTCACGATCTTACTTCTCCCTTGTTGTTTCCTTCCATCCACCAAAACACCGCCTACATCCCCACCTTGCCGCCGGCCCCTTACTCGCCCCCATTCACACCGCTGGCCTAGCCCTCTCCCATCCCCATTGCCTACTTTGGATACTTCCTAATTCTGGATTGCCATAATTTAGTTGGTCTTTGAATTCAAATTTCCCCAAATTTGAAATTCAAATTCTTTCCTAAATTATAAAATTTGTTTTAGAAAAGTTTTCAAGTTTTCCCTTCTCTTGGTTTTTCCCTTCCATCACCAACTCGCCATTAATCCTTTTCTAAAATAGTCTTTTATATTTTAGGTAACTCTTTTCATGAGTAAATTCAAATCTATTTGAATTTAAAATAGTTACCTAAATTATAATCCTATTTCTGGTAACTTCCTAATTCATAGCCTATTTAAATTATATTAAATTGGATGAAATCTTTCATTCCAAATTTAATTTCTTAATTTAAGTAAGCATTGAATGTCTCCCCAATCTCCTCCCTCATCATCAAGCTGCCGGCCCCACCTTATAATAAATCCTAAGGATTTATTTCCTAAAATCCATAATCCCTCTTGGAAAGAATTCGAAATCCTCCACTTCACCTTGCCGAAATTCTTACCTAGGCATCCCCCTCATTAAATCTTTCCAAAACTCATTATTCTCAATTGGAAATTCTGTTCATCCCTTCTTTCCCCTGCTGGCCGAAACTCCAAGTCTGAGAATAAGTCCCTACTTTTGGAGCAAGCAATCCGAGGGAAATTTCAACATGAGGGGAACTATAATGATTTCAAGGAGAAACTGGACTTTCCCTTCCCTTCTTTAATGGTCACCGTCATATTCACATAAAAGATTAACTTGGGAGCAGTCCATCAAGTCATTCTTCAAATACATGGATGTACATCAGAAGAAACAAGTCTAATATGTCGCCTGTAATCTCAAGTACGGAGGAATTGTGTGGTTGCTTCAATTGACCCAAGCTCGCCAACGAGAAAGTAAGGGGCGTGTGAAGAATTGGTTCAAGTTGAAGCAACTTTTCTGTCATTGCTTTCTACCATCTGATTACGAGCATATTGTCATGGAGAGAACTTTCCTGCCTTCCATGTGGCCTTAGTACCTTAATCCTAATGCTAAGCAGCCTGATTTCTAGGAACGCTAGGAAAGAGCACTTGAAATTGAAGAGTGGAGGTCTAAAGGGAGAGAACACTCTTTACTAAGAAACCCTTTACAAGGCTTGAAAACTTGGATGCTATGGAGTGAGTAATGAACGAGGAGGAGCGGTCCTATTTATAGTACTCCACTCTTCCTAAGAACATTCTAGAGTTCACTACATAATACATATGTGATATGTGTGGAGTTTTCTAGAAGACTTCACACTATTCTTACATATAATTCTAGAGAGTTCCGGAGTTCTCTAAAATACTCTCCAAGTCCCTATATATATATCTAGATTACTCCAGAGAGATGTAGAACCTTATGGACTTCCATAGTCTTCTGGAGATTTCTAGTGCCCTCTGGAGTGTTTTGGGATTGAGTAGCACCTTCCAGAGCCTTCTAGAATATGACGAGTCCATGTCTTGAGGGCTTTGGTTAGTCTCCTTTCCTCCTTTAGCCATGCCATGCCCAATTTATCATGGCTAACCTCATGGAGTTTTAGTGGGGAGCGTGACAATATGCTGTATTTGCAATGCCAAAGATACTATGAAATCAGACCATTAGTGGCTACATAGAAGAATTATGCCGATTAATGCTAGGAATAATCTCAACGAATGAACTCAACAACTCATAGCACAATACATCGAGGGTTTGAAAGACACCATTTAAGATGAGCTTGAAATGGATTAGGTTTGGTCCTTGTCACAAGTCATCAATTTTTCATCCAATGTTGAAATCCAACTTAAACTCCACCACAAATCATTATCTAGCTAAGAATTCTTCTTTGGCAAAACCATCGAGACTGCCAAGCACACCATGCCAAGTGCTAAATTGAGCTTCTTTTAATCCCAAATTATGCTAGTGAATCGAAACTCCCTGCAAAGCCTTGAAATACATGCCCTCTTTGTTGTCTTCAAATAGGGCACAAATCAAATGAATGCCATGCCCAAATAGAAACCAATAACAATTGCTAGAAGACAAGACTGAAGAGGAAAATAGTGCCACTTTTTTTGGAGTTTGAAGATGCACCAGGAGACAATGGTGAATTCCATTCTCGTGTACTTGAGAAGATACTCTTAGCCCCCAAACAACTCATTACCACCAAATGACATGCAATCTTTCGGACTCGCTGCACCATTAACTGCTAGTTGTGTCAATTGTTAGTTGATGGTGGGTATACTAAGAACATTATTGCTAGTAGTTTGGTGAAAGCATTACAATTGAAAACCTCAAAACACCCACAGCCATATAAAACTACCTGTATCAAAAGCGGGTTAAAGTATATGTGTCGTGTAACTATCTCCATTGGGAAGAATTTTATATATGAAGTTCTCTGTGAGATCCTAGAAATAGATGTGCATCATTTATTTTTAGGCAGGTCATGGTAGTATGACATGGACACTTAGTATGATTGTCACTCTAATGCGTATACCTTTGATTGGAATGATAAAAGTATCAGATTTCTACCCACACAACCATCTTTAAAGACCATTGTTGTAGAAAAAGTTGATTTCAATACTGTGACTACCTCACAACTTCGTAAGGCTTACCAACAGAGACAAAGATGCTTGCAGTTCTTAGCACTAAGCAAAACGTCAATGATCTAGGGATAAATGATGCTGTCCAATCTCTATTTAAAAAATTATATGATGTTACAGCAAGACATTGTTGATGTCCTCTAAAAATAGCTCGTTGGGTCCTGACACATACGCTTTGACAGCATGGCACTAAAAACATTACCATCAAATTCAAATTCCCAATGCCGTAGTTGGGGGATCTTCTAGACAAGTTCAATGGGGCTTCCATTTTCACTAAATTAGACCTACAAAGTGGCTACCATCAAATCCAAATTCAAGGGATTAGTGAAAAATTGCATTCAAAATACAAGAATCATTATATGAATTATGTGTCAAGCCGTTTGGTATATGCAACGCCCCAAACATCTTCATTAGGCTAATAAACAAGGTATTCATTTTTTTTTTGTACTTTGGTGTCATTCTCATTTATAGAATTTCTCTAGTCGACCAACTTAATCACCTCAAGTTAGTAGTCATTACTTTACGAGATACTTATCTCTACGTTAACTTTCCTAAATGTGAGTTCACCCACACTAGTTATGGGCGGGAGCCAGTCGCCCGGTTCAAAGGAATAGGAACCAATAGGCAGGAATAGTGAGGGGGTTTCGGCCCCCCTTATGGTGCCCAAGAAAGTTGTAATTCAATATGTATGGAGGTGAAATAAATGAACAGATATTTAGGGAAGGGGCTGATCTGGGAGGGAATTAAGAGGAGCCTATTTAGGGCTAATCATGTTGTTATTTTCAAATTATGTTATTTGTGTATGCTGTAGTTTTTTTGGGAGTAGTTCCAACTGGCGCATAGGATTTGTGGAGAGCTGATCTACCTCTTGAATAGTAGATCAACTTATATCTTGGTTTCCAGTGCTGAAATAAAAGCCTTCCTCGCTGATTTCTTATGTGTTTTTCTCTTTGTTCTTATTGTTTTTGTCTTTTGGAGGCCTGATACGCATTGTCATTTTTTGGGATTATAATTGGTGTACAAGGAATCTAGGCTAATTAATGAAAGATGAAAGCCATACATTCAAGGCCCACACCTATGACCAATATTGATATCCAAAGTTTTTAGGGGCTTATAAACTTCTATGGATATTTCATCCTAAACTTCAGCATAAATAATTTTAAACATATTAATGAACATCTCTATTCGGTTTAGATTTAGCAATTCTTTATTTCGAAAAACCATTTTAGGTCGAGGAAAATACATCTGCCAAAGGTGTAGATGGTACTTTCCCAGGAAGGTAGGCCCATTGGATTTTTAAGCGAGAAATTGTGCCCTCCTACATAGAAATGGTCCACTTATGAACAAGAACTCTATATTGTGGTACCATTTCTTAAATAATGGGAGTGCTATTTCATTCGCCAAGAGTTCATTCTATTTAGCAACCACCAATTAGTTCAATTTCCTCATTTCCAAAAGAATTTGAGCAACATGCATGTTTGATGGGTAGTATTTCTTCAAAATTCAATTTTGTTTTGAGACAAAGCTGATAATAGCCACTGTGTCGCAGATGCTTTAAGCCAACGAGCTAGTTTATTGTTCGTTGTACAATCACATTTTACGGGATTAGATTCCCAGTGAACTTTATGCCACTAATATTGACTTTGCAAACCTATGGATGAATCGTACAGCTTAAACACCTATGGGCGATTAATCACTCCAACAAGGCTACCTATATAAAGGCAATAAATTGTGTATTAAAAATCCTCCATTACACAACGGGGGATTAGCATCTCATACAAGCAAGGATTAGACAATCACATTTGTCCAAGCCCATTTCGATTGGCCTAAATTGTGCCAGGATGTTTGCCAATTTGTCAAATGGTCCATTTGTCAAACATTTAAGGTTTCAAAACACCATACTGTACACACACTTCCAATTCTGGATTACATTTGGGAAGAGCATAGCATATATTTTGTGTTGGGTCTTCCATGGACAAAACATGATTTTGACTCCATCATAGTTGTTGTAGACAACTTTTCTAAAATGGCACAGTTATTTTTTAAAGAGAGTTTTTGCCTCTAAGTCATTTCCCATAGCCTTACAAATCAAGATATCAATTTCATTAGCCGTTTTTCATGAGAACTCTATAAGCGGCTATAAACGAAAATCTTTCCCAGTTCAGCTTATCATCCCCAAATCGATTGTCAGACAGTGAATTGCATTTTGCGAAATATGATTCTAATAGGAAATAGGAGAGCTTTCATCCGAAAACAACAAACCACAAGAAAAAATTGGAAGAACACACCTCAGATTACTTTTACTGTATAAATTACAAAAGAAAAGTAGCAAGATACATGGATCTTCAATTGGAGAGGAAGATTCAACCCTCCCAAACCTTAGCTGGCTGCTAGAGCCCCAAATTCCCTAAGCACAAACTAATTTCAGCCCAAATACATGCAAAACCCTAACCCTAGGGTGAAAACAACTATTAAAATCAAACAATTCGAAGTAAAATGCCAAAACAGCCCATCCAATTCAAATTTCCCTCTCACTGCCCCCACCTTTCTCTTCATTAGCATGTGGACCCCACCCTAAGGGGGCAGGCTAAGCTTGGGTGAAACAAGGCTGCCGCCTGGTATAAACATAGGCCAGTCCCTCTTTAGCAATACCCTCCTCCCAAAGAATCACCTTGTCCTCAAGGTGGAAGGATGAAAATTGATACTTCAGCCTCTCATACAGCTCCCATGTGGTGTTATACTCGGGTAGGTTCTTTCACTTAATTTGCACTTCCTTACTTTTTCCCTCTCTTTGTAGTACTCCTTCAAACTCCTGTGGTTCCAGAACCACCCCGAAATCCTCTGTCAACATCACTGGTAACTCCGCACTTGATGTATGATCCCCTATATCTCTCCTCAATTGTGACACGTGGAATACCGGGTGTGTGGTCACGGTTAGTGGTAGCTTCTATCAATACGACACTGCTCCAATCCTCTCCACTATCTCATAATGGCCAAAGTATCTATCGCGAGGCCAGCTTCTCATTCCTTCTACTAGCCACTGTCCTCTGCTTGTAGAAACGAAGCTTCAAATACGCCATGTCCACTACCTCAAACTAAATGTCCTTCCCGTGCCTATATTCCTGCCTTTTCATGATATGTTGGGCCCTCAGCAGGTGTCTTTTCAATTCCTCCAACACCCTACCCCTCTCCTTCAAGCACTGCTTTACTGAAAGGACTAGTGTGCTACTCTGCCCAAAGTACACCAAGTGAGGCGGATCCTTATCGTACAACAGTTCGAAAGGAGTCATCTAGTATGTCGAGTGATATAAAATATTGTACCAGTATTTTTTCCACGCTAGCCACTTAGCCCACAACCAAGGTTTCTTTGAAGCAAAGCATCACAGGTATGTCTTCAGGCTCCTGTTGACCACCTCCATCTGCCCATCTGTTTAAGGGTGTTAAGCAGTGCTCCTCTTCAGCATGGTCCCCTGCAATCTGAACAACTCCCACCAAAATTGACTAAGGAACACCTTGTTTCAGTCAGACACCATAAACTCCAGTTCCCATGTAATCTAACCATCTCTCTAATGGATGCCGACACCACTTTCATCGTCGTGTAAGGGTGTCATAGGGGAATGAAATGAGCATATTTTCTCAGCCTGTCCACCACCACCAAAATAACTATAAAGCCCTTAGATCGGGGTAGCCCATCTATAAAGGAGACCTCCCACACACTGCCTGGAAGGGCTTGGGGTTGTAGTAGTCTCTATGGAGCCATGATCATGTACTTATTCGTATGGAATACCTCACACTTGGCTACCATCTTTTCTACATCCTTGTTCATCCCCTTCCAATATAACTCTGCAGTCAATCTATTGTATGTCTTCTGCATATCAGAGTGACCCCTAATAGTGCTCCCGTTAAGCTCCTGTAGAAAGTGTAGGACATGAATTGAGATCCGAGCAGCACAAACCTCCCCTGATATAGCAGTCTCTCTCCATCTATGGAATAACCAGGGTAGCTGCTCTCATCCTTCAGCAGATCTGCTCTGATTCTTCTCAGCTTCTCATCCGGCACACTCTCCTTATTGATAACCCCCTAATCCAACATCAACCGTATCGAAATGGCTAACTCCCGGAGCTCCCCACGCATCTAGACAAGGCATCGACAGCCTTATTTTCCAGCCCTGGCCTATACTGGATCTCAAAATCATACTCCAACAACTTTAACAGTCATCTCTGATGCTCCTTGGACACAGTCATATGCTCTAACAGGTACTTTAAACTCCACTGATATGTCCTAATGATGAAGTGTCGGCCCAATAAGTAAGGTTGTCATTTCTGAATAGCTAATACAATGGTCATTAACTCCCTTTCATAGACCAATTTCAGCCTGGCTTCTAGCTGTTAACACCTGGCTTTAGTAAGCTATAAGCTAGTGGTTCTGCATGAGTACTGATGAAATCAGTCTTGACCACGAATGTCTGGCTAAAATCGGGTAGGGCTAGGAAAGGTACTGTAATCATGTCTGTCTTCAACCTCTCAAAGGCCTGGGTTGTTGTCTTTCCCCACAAGAAACTATTTCTTCAAATGTTCGGTCGGTGGCCAGGCTATGATGTTGTATCCCTTCACGAATCTCCTGGAGTACCCAGTCAAACCTATGAATCTTCTCAGGTCACTCAAATTCTTAGGTATAGGCCATTTTAGCATGACTTCAATCTTAGTCTGATTAGCAGCCACCCCCTCCTGGTATATCACGTGCCCAGTGCCCAAGTACTCTACACTAGCATGTGCAAAACAATACTTCTTTAGGTTGTCCCTTAGTTGATGCTCTTATAACACCTCTAAGACCACCTTCAGATACTCTAAATACTCTTCCTTGGGCCTATTGTACACCAGGATCTCATCGAAGAAAACCAACACAAACTTCCTGAGGTATGATCGGAACACCCTGTTCATGTTGGGTTTGAAGATAGCAGGGGTGTTAGTGAGGCCAAACAGCATCATCAAGAACTCATAATGTCCCTCGTGAGTCAATAATGCTATCTTTGGAACATCCTCCTCACTCATCCAGATCTGATGGTATCTAGACTTCTGGTCCATCTTGGAGAATACTACTACTCCACGAAGCTCATTTGTCACTAGGATAGGAAACTTGTTTGGCATAGTCCCTTTATTCAAGGCTCGGTAGTCCATACAAAATCTCCAGCTTTCATCATTCTTTTTTACCAATAGTACTATACTAGAGAATGGGCTCACGCTCGGCCTGATGCTCCCTTCCTCCAACATCTTTGTGGATCAACTTCTCAATCCCATTCTTATGGATTTGAGGGTGGCGGTAAGGTCTAACACTAATTGGTGACACCACCTCCCTCAATGTTATGGCGTGCCCCTGCACCCTCAGTGATGGCAACCTTTGAGGTGGATGAAAAATCTCACTGAATTGTTGTATGACTAACTGTACCGAAAAAGGGTCCCCCCTCTACCTCTCCTCTAATCTCCTCTAAGCTCTGCAGCTCCAACATAAATCCACCTCCCACCTCTTGTATGGCTCTTACCATGGTTTTGAGAGACACCATGGCTTTGGAGAGCCTTGCATCTCCCCCAATCAACATCCTTCTCCCTTTCAAAATTAGCTCCATTGTCAGCGTCCCCCAATTCACCCTGGTACCCCCCAAGGTATGCATCCATCTCATCCCCAGTATGACATTAGTGCTCTCTATCTCCAATGGGAGAAAATCCTCCCTCACTTGAATTTCCTGTATATTTAGGACCACTCCCCTACAAACCCCTCTTCTTGTCTCCATCTTCCCCGTCTCTATCATCACCCCATAACACCTTGTATCCACTAGTTTCACCCCCAATTGATCTACGACCTCATTGAAGATGAAGTTGTGGGTAGCCCCACTGTCAATCAACACCATTGCCTTCCTGTCTGCTATTTCTCCTCTCACCTTCATAGTGTGATTCAGAGTGAATCCCATTACTGAGTTCAAGACCACCTCTGCCATGTCTAAATGCAGCTTTTCCTCCTCCACTGATGCCTCCCACCTCCCTCCTTAGCTTCCTTGTCATCATAGACAGTGAGAACCTGAAGAGTTTGGTCTTTATACATGTGCCCTGGTGTATACCTGTTGACCTGCTGTATAATAAAAAAAAATATAAATCAAATCCCTTACCTGCCTCCCCACGTCACACGATCCAGCGCCGCTCGTCGCACGTCGAGGCCATACCGAGCGTCGCGTCTCGCACGTCGCTCGCACGACTCACTCGAGTCGTTAAAAGGCTCGAGGAAACGAGGCCTTCGGCCTCTTCTCCACGTGATTCCTCTCTCCGAAAGCTCCCGTTCTCCTCTCCTTCCCTCTCTCGCGCACTCCCTCGACCCGTCGAAGTCGCCCGACTTCACTCCTCCGGTGCCTTCGCGGCTGTGCGACGTCACTCCTTCAACGACCTTCCCTTTGCTGTCGGATCGGAGGTTAAGACATTTTGATCGGGAGCAACACCTCTTCGGCTAAATCCCGTAGAGAGAGAGAGAGAGAAAGAGAAAGGGAGACCAGTCGTGCCTACCCACAGCTGTCCGACCCCGTCCGGTCAAACTCCCCTGTTCGGCTTCCTCTCCAGTCGAATCCTGAGCCCAGTCGCCTCCTCCCTCTGCACCGTTCGACTTCGCTCCTAGACCGACTTTCCCTTCCTGTGAAATCGGGAGAAGCAACAGGAACTTGCGGCAGTGAGGGTAACTTTCTCCCTTACTCATGCTTGTTCGGCCAAATCCCAAAATCTACTGAACCAAGGGATTTAGTAAATACGGGATTAAGCCATAAATCCTTAATCCTAGATTTATTTTAATTCATTATAATTTTTATTAATTATATTTAATAGTTATTTAATTATTATAACAATTAATTATCTAATTATAATTAATTAGTAATTATTAATTAATTGTTAATTATAATTAATCATTGATTAATTATAATTATAATTAGTTTATTAATTATAATTAATTATTAATTAATAATTAATTATTTAATTATTATTATAATAATTATTAATTAATATAAATTATAATAAAGGATAATAATGATGAAATGCTTATGCATCCCCTCCTTGCCTCGACCTTCGAACCGACACTGCCAGTCCGCCAGGCCCTAAGGTATACATTTCTGACTCTAATCCCGTCATCGACGTTTGCAGCGGACCGGAGAACCTCCTATACGCGCTCTTGTAGCACGGTAGGAGGGAGCCCGGTGCGAAGCATACGACGAGGCGGGTAAGCCCTATACACGCTCTTGTAGCGTGGTGGGGACGGTCCTCGACCTCGACACCGACACCGACACCGACACCGCCGACATTGCTACGCAAAGGTATGATGGTCCAAAATCCCATTCTCAACGTTTGCAGCGGACCGGGGAACCACCTATACGCGCTCTTGTAGTACGGTAGGAGGGAGCCCGGTGCGACGCATACGACGAGGTGGGAGAGCCCTATACACGCTCTTGTAGCGTGGTGGGGAGTCACTACTGTTCTGGTACGTCACTGCTGTTCTGGTATGGGTACTGCTGAAGGCCCCATACACGCTCTTGTAGCGTGGTGGGATGAAATTTTGTACGGCCGCGGTGTCCAAGGACACCTACCATACACGCTCTAGTAGCGTGGTGGGAAGGCCCAGCTCCCTTATTTTCCCCCAAACGGGGGATATGTCGGGGTGCTGCCAAAATTTTCACTGAAATGTACAAAGACTTGAACAATTTGAAGACCTTGGGCAACACTGTAGAAGAACTGTACTCAGACAATAATACACAGAAATTGAACTAAAAGGAGCAGAGGACTTGTACGAAGAACAGAGGACTTGTGGACCTAAATTTGAACAAAATTCTAAATGATTAATAAGGATCGAATTCAAATGAAATAAAATTAAATTGGAATCAAATGCAAATCAATTTGAATATTTAGCTGAACTTGCAAGAACTTCAGAAGATCCTGAACTAAAATCAACTTGGACTTGCACTCAGAACTCAGACCGGGTTGAATTCAGGGATCTATGGATCTGATCACTTGAAATGATGCA
This sequence comes from Dendrobium nobile, assembly GCA_022539455.1. NCBI lineage: Eukaryota > Viridiplantae > Streptophyta > Magnoliopsida > Asparagales > Orchidaceae > Dendrobium > Dendrobium nobile. Next base: position 13,521,125 of record CM039723.1, on the reverse strand, counting down.
TTCAAACTTGAACTCAACAAAACTACAAGAACCTAAACTTGCAAATGAGCTACGAAGATCTTAACGTGGACCACAAAGAGCTGGACTTGAATTCAAAACTTTGAACTACACTTAAACTCAATACGAATTGCAAGGAGTCAGATCTTAATGCTCTTAAAGATGTGAAAGTCCCAAGTTCTCAAATGAATATAAATGTTTGATGTAAGCAAAGGACTAGTGCCAGAAAATCTTCAAACATAAATGGCATGCAAATGAAGAACTTGAACTTTCAAGAACACAAAAAACTCAAGCATGAGTTGAACCTTGAACTTGGGTTCGATGGAATACATAAGACTGGGCTTTGGATGAACGAACCAATCAAAGTCTAAGTGCACAGTCGTCCAAGTTAACAACAAGTTGCAAGTGGGAAATGAAATCCTAATGCTCACGAAAAGAAGAATGCAGCAAACTCCTCGACGATTTCTATAATTGTTTGTTGATTGAGATGACAATACTGGATACCAGCAATCAAAGATCCACCCCCCACAAGCAAGTGAAATCGTCAACTACCCGAGATTGGTGAAAGGGTGGATATAATGCGGAAACAATAGATCTTCTACAAACATTTTTCAGGAGGTCGTAGTAGATACAGCAGTCCCCTGCAAATGGATACTTGTGGATAACAACAGTGTATTGAAAGTACGATGAATCACTGTGGACACACGTACGGATATCATCTACGACAGTGGTGATCAAGATCTACAAGTACGTCGAGTACAAGGGCAACTCGATGTACGAAAAAGAACACCCCCTGGCAGAAGAAAGGAAATTTGAACAAATTAGAACCAAACTTCCTGGTGTTCTCAAGTCTCTTCTTAGTCCTATACTTAAGAAAAAAATAGTTCTGGTGCCCACAAACACCGAAAACAGCAAGTACACTACCCCGAAGATCCTAAAAGGAGTTCTTCCCAAATCAGTAGTTATTGACTCCAAAGTTCAGAAAGTCCCTCCCTGGTGAATGAGAAAAGGGGAGAAAATATCAAGATGAGAAGACGCCTCGTAACACTAAGAATCCAACGCCACCGGATCCGCAATACTCGTGCTAGCGGACAGAAGGCGTGTACAAGCCCTCAAATGAAATGTTGTGCGCACTCAAATGGCTGTTACCTGCACAACTACAAAATATTTCAAAGTACCCCCACACAAGTGCACCGTAGCTTGTATACACATAGGTACACTAAAGGGGTATATAATCAAACACCCGCATGGGCCCCGACGAGCGTGTTATTGGTACACACGTGACGTCTAGGGATGCTGTGCGGGTTATCAAATTTTAAATCCGATCCTCCTTAGCAGGTAAAAAGGAGTCGACAGGGTTTAATTATAAAATGCCCCCAAACCGGCATGGGCCCCGACGAGCGTGTTATTGATACACACGTGACGTCTAGGGATGCTGCGCGGGTTGACAAGTGAATTCAGGTTCGAAACCGATCCTTCTATACTGGTAAATAGAAGTCGACAGGGTTCAAACCAACAAACAAATATACGGTTGTGGCGACCGTTATATTTATCTTAATACATTCATATTAGGCCTTCAATGCCTATACCAATGAGAATTCACTATCAAGGGCATAAAGCCTACGAAATCCGATCATCTGTCGACAGCCCGACAGAGTTGACAGGGTTCAAGTTACAAATAGAAATGACCCCGAACACCTCGATGATGACCGTGTTGAACACTAATCTCAACCGGAGGGGTTTCACAAAACATTTCCAAATGACTCCCAAATATTCAAATGTCTTCCAAGCTCCACCCAAAAATCCAAAATTCCACAAATCCTAAAATCCAGATATTTAAATTCAAAATCAAACCATCAATCACTCAAAGCAAAATCCATCCACCCTCCGCAACAGTTGGTCGAGGTGGACAAATGTAAATATAACTTCAGCTCACAAAGAGCGAAATGCCTAGTCGAAAATATCACTAGGATCCATTCTCAAACAATCTCCTGCCAATAAGGATGTGGTACGTGTCCTCTAACCGGCAGTCTGCCGCCAAATGGCACCGCAGGATAAACGGTTATGACTTGGGGCCCTCTGAACCGAGTGGTTTTGCCGCCAAATGGCACCACGAAATACCGGTTATGGCCAGCACCGTTACGTTCCTTATTGGCATCAAATCCTTGAGATATGAATCAATAGGATATGATCGATAGGGCACAAAGCCCTCTGTAAGCTAAGGTGGATTCAAATTTGTCCCCTTAGACAAACATTCAACCCCGGTCTACAAGGTACCCTTGGACGAAGCAACCCATGGCTGCCGACAAGGATCCTTCTGTCAGGTTGGGTCGACTACCTCCTCTGACTAAGTAGACCAGGGACCACGATGGCCGCGGACGACGGAACCATGGGATCTTGATCGGGCCCATCATCCATTCCCCCACCATCCGTTTTAAGTGCTAGGTGGTGAAATTTTCTATTTTAAATATCAAACCCTTCAAATTCCTAAATATCCAATCTTTTCAAACTCAAACCAATTGCTGCTACTATATGCCAGATAATACGTATCTCTACGTATCTGATCGACGACTAGCTTTAATCGAAAGTTCTCTCTCGTGATCGGGAGAGGTAATTAACTATAGGGGCTTGCGCCTATAGGAAACCAGAACTCAGATCATAAAGTCCTCACAAAATGAGGGCGAAATCTCTGGGTAGTGTCTTATCTACAAACCCATCTGCCTTCCAAAATTTACCCCGGAACTTATTCCGTTAAAACTCCCCTCGCCAAAAAAAAAAAAAAAGAAATCGCACGGCGGGGAGGCCGGGGCCAAATTTTCGGAGCCCACAATACCTCTCATTACATCTGAAGCATAACTCTTTTGCCCGTTTATCCTTCACCTCTGCTTCAATTAAGTCACTTGAAGTTGCCCCTAGGGCGAACTCCACGGCCCTTCTCCCTAGGAGTTTCTCTCTAAGAGGACACTATCTGAGTTCTAGGTGCAAGGGTCGTAGAGGTACTCCTGTAGGTCCCTTCCATGATGTTGCCTCTGCTGACTTTTTCCCTTCGATATTTTTCCTCCACTCTCTAGGTAAGGTTCATCATCTCCCTCAGTCATTTTGTTCTAAGCACCCTGAGTCCTTCTCGTATGTCCTTCCTAAGTCCCTTCATGAAATTCGCTTCTAGGTCTTCCTCATAAATTCCTCTCAGTCTCTCTAACAACAGCTTAAACATCTCCCGGTACTCCATAACCATCCCCTCCTAAGTTAGGGCATAGAATTGCTCATGGAAGTCTCCTTCCCGAATGGCTCTAAAACGTTCTAGCAAGAATTCCTTAAAATTTTCCCATGAGTAGAATGGATACCTAACCTCCCTCCATTGGAGCCAAGCTAGGGCTTTCCCCTCCAAACATAGACCTATTGCTATGAATTTTTCTTCTTTCGTTAGCCCATTGATAGCAAAGTAACACTCCACTCGATACACTTATCCCTAAGCATCTTCCCCTTCAAAGACCAGTGTCTTTAACTTCCTCGACCTCACATCCATACCTCAATAGTTTATTCCTCCGTTTGTTCCTCCTATGTAATGGTTGTGTGATTCTCTCCCTTCTTCCCTTGGCGGAATTGGAACCCCATGGATCGGCCCAACCATTGCTACCTTTGATCCATCTTCCCTTTTGCCTAGGTGGTCTACAAAAGGGTTCAGATTCCCCTTTTCTTGCTGCCATCTCTTCCAGATACCCCGATGCACCTCCCATACGAATCCCTCTGGGTGGTCCTTGAGGGAAAACGCTCTCCACTTCATCATCATCTTCTTGAACTGTCTTCCCCTTCCGATCCACCATAGGAATAACTGGCGAGGCCTTCGATTGCTCAATCAACTTTTTCATCATGTCTTCCATGTTTCCAAAGTGGTTCTCCATGAATAAGAGCCTTCCACGGATGTGAACCTTTCCTCCATTCCAGAAAATCTCTCCTCCATTCTGGCCTCGAGTTGTTCCATCTCACCTTCTAACACCTCCATCTTCTTCGCTGCCATAGGTCCCAAAAAGTACTCTAATACCAATTTGATAGAAAATAGGAGAGCTTTCAACCAACGTTTAAAATTGCGCAATAAAAGGCGCGCCTTGAGGCGCGCCTCAGCGCATTTTCGACCAATTAAGCCTCAAAGCCTACGCAATAAGTTTAGTTTATGAGGCTTACGCCTCAAGTTTACTGAGGCGCGCCTTATATATTTAAGGCGTCGCCTTTTTAAAATTTAACATAATTTATTTTTTTTCAGTTCGGACCCCCAGTTGCCGACGTGGCGCGCCTAGTGAAATGTCGACGTGGCATCAACATTTAAACCCTTGTAAAGGTCGAATGGCGGAGTCGACGTTTCGATTTTCAAGTTACAGTAAACTTTCGAACTTTCAAGCATTCACCCGGAGGAATTTCAAGCATTCTTCACTCAGTTTCTTCTAAGATGGCGTCACCCCCAAAGAAAACGGTAACTTAATGCTATGTTTTCTGTTTCGTATTGCGTATTTTGTGGTTATGCTATGCGTTCGCGTTGAAGGGTCTGAAGATCTTCCGATTTTATGCTTATTCTATGCGTATGCATGGCTTCTCGAAATTTTTTAAATGTTTGATACTGTGATGCCATCGTGTTTTCTCTGTATTCAGGTTTATATGATAAATTTATGTTGAGATTTGAAACATAAAACCTAACCAAATTTTAACCATCGAGTAAATATGCGTAGGCTGTGCGTACTCAATGCGTCTTTTGTGCATACACAATGCGTACACGTTGCTTACTTAGTGCTTACACTATGCGTACTTTATGCGTGCGTATAATTTGCTGTATGTTTCGTGCAATGTGCGTGTGATGTGCGTAATATATGCGTATGTTATGCGTACACTGTGCGTGACCGTTGCTTATATTATGCGTATGTTGTGCTTGTTTTGTGCGTATCTCATTTACTTATTTTTAATCAATCATTTTTTTACAATTTTCAGATATATGTTCGTCCAATTATCTATAGATGCTATGTTTCTTCGTTTCGAACAACCTGTGATAACTTTGCTCGGCAAATTACTCCTGAACTCAAGGACACATTGAAACATTTAAAGATGATACAGTTTTTGGAATTTCCTGGGTTACAGCAAAATGTCCCTCTTATTTATGAGCTGATCTCAAGGTGGGACATTTCAAAACAATGCTTTGTTATAAAAGGTCAACCCATTCCTTTCACTGCTGATGAAGTGGCCCTTCTCACTGGTCTGCCAAATAAAGGAGAAGAAATATCCTGGCATTCCTTAGCACATACTTCAGTTACATCAAAGAAAATAAGGGATGACATGATGGAGTTGAACAAGCAAACCCCCCCGGAGACTATGTTAAGAACGTTTATCATGTATTTGTTTTCAAATTTACTTTTTCAACTTAACAACTTCAAAACCCCTCGGTTGATCCAAAGAATAGCAAATTGTCAAGATCTTTTTTTGTCAATAAACTGGGCTAGTTCTATTAGGGAGTTTTTAGTTGGAGAGTTTAATAAGGCAGCCTCGAAGATTTCAAATAAGAAGCCAGCAGGTTACATCAACGGTTTTGTACCTCTGCTAATTGTGAGTGCTAAGTGCTAACTACTAAATTCATTCAAAATTTTATTGGCTCAATGTGAGTGCTAAAATTTTCTTTCATCTTATGTAGATTTGGTTCCTGGAGCATACTACTATTCATGCTCCTATGCATTCTGACAAAAGGCCCCGTTTTCTTCGATGGGCTGATGATATTGTATATACTACAGATGTGATCACTAACTTATTTGCTAATATAAGAAAAAGTCAGATTTGTAATGTCCTACAGGCAGGAAACCAGGAAGAAATGGATATGGTTAATGTCGAGAAATATCCACCAGACTGCCCTACACCCCCTGATTCCCCTCATGACATATCCACCCATCAAAACAACCCCCAATCTATCATCTCCCCATCATACCCCAGCTCCTCAGCAAGACCCCCACCAATCTCCTCAGCAACCACATTTAAGTTTTTCTGCTGAAGCACTTCAGTCTATACAAGAAACAATCATGAAATCCTGCCAAGAAACATGCACAAAACTTTTTCGAGAATTTGAAGACAGGCTGAGCACAAAGTTTGAAGATCTTACTGAGAGAGTTGGAGTTATTGAGGTCAAGCTCAATAATTACATTGATCAGAGCAAAGTAGTTCCTCAGAAAAGATCTATTAGCTACTCTTCATCTTCCAATAAGAGACAGAGATCAGATATCCAACCCCACAGCCCCAATGAACCAAATGAGCCAATCCCAGCAAAAGATCCAATTCCACCAAAAGATCCAATCCCAAGAAATGAGCCAGTCCCAGCAGAGTTGCTGCAACTTGTTCCATATACAAAACCAAATGAACCAATACCAGTAGATAACATTCAAATAAAACTTGTAACTTATGTTTATGCAACTGAAATAGAAAATTACAGAGGACTTATGTGTTTGACTTCTGAGAAGAGAAATTTTGTGCTAGAATGTTTGAAAAAGTACTCTAAAAGGTAAAAAATTGCAACTTTATTTTTGTTTGAAGATCTATATGCGTATGATATGCGTGGGTTGTGCTTATTATATGCGTGTGGTATGCGTATGATATGCGTGTGTTATGAGTATGATATGCGTGGGTTATGCTTATGAAATGCGTATTTAATATCTTTTTTTTTTTGCAGGGACGATAGTATCTTGTTTGTTATTAACATTCTTATTTGCAGATCAGAGATTGATGAGTTATTAAGTGACAGTTATTTAGGCAATGAACATTTAGATATTTTTGCCTATCTCTTACATGAGAAGTGTAACCTTATGCCAGACAAGTACCATAAATTTCTATACATCTCTCCAATCTATTGGGTTAGTAACTTAGTATTCAATTTATCAGTTTAACTATTGGATTAGTAACTTTGTATCCATTCTTAGTTCTTACATTTACTCACTTGCACTTGCATGATAACAAAGGAAGGGAGAAATTGTCCAAATTGCAAATCGACCATATAACCGAGCTTTTTGTTTCTTCAAACAACATTTTATTACAATCAATCATTGATTCTAATCACATTACCCTTCTGGTTGGTTTGCTGAAAGAACATAAGTGAAAATTTTATGACTCATTGGACCACCGCGTCAAAGAGCATAGGCTTGTTGTTCCAAAAATCGTAAGTGTTAGTCTGTCAGATACTTAGGTCATTAGATGAACATAAACTCTTCAATTTTTAAAAAATTTATAGAACTAATACTTGCTCTACGTATATTTCAGATTAAAGGCTTATATTCTGACACGAAAGGAGCTTTTGATAGTGATATCAGAAAATGGAAGCTTTCTACCATTAAAGGAATACCAAAACAGCAGAACTCTTTTGATTGTGGAATGTATGTCTGTAAATATATGGAAAGAATAATTCTTGAAGGCAACACTGATTGGACTGATAGTACAAATTGGCAACAAGACATGCCAAAGTATAGGGCAGAGTTTGCATATGAATTATTTTGTAAAACATTGTCAAAATAACAGTGTTTTTCATTCTGTGTAATGTGTATAAATGCTTCTGTGTATAAATGTTTTTCATTCTGATTCTGTGTATAAATGCTTCTGTGTATAAATGTTTTTCATTCTGATTCTGTGTATAAATGTTTTTCATTCTGATTCTGTGTATAAATGTTTTTATTCTAAACATAAATGCTTATTTAAACACAACGAACGCATAAAATAAGCATAATGAACTCGCAACATACGCATTACGAACGCATTAGAGTACGCATAACGCACGCATGATACACGCAGACATAAGTAGTAAATTTTATTTTCAAAATTCTATTATATATTTTATGAGCCTTTAGACAGGTATGGTTGGGAGGATAATAGGGTAGGTTGATTTTTTATGAGCCTTTATTACTTACTATTGCTCAACATTCATAGTTCTTCTATATAATGCGGGACCACTTGAATATATCTTTCAATTATGTGTATAAATATTATTTACATTGGTTTGAGTAAAAAATTACATATTAAACATAGAACGCACAACGAACGCATAAAATACGCATAATGAACTCGCAACATACGCATTACGAACGCATATAGTACGCATAACGCACGCATGATACACGCACACATAAGCATAAAATTTTATTTATAAAATTCTATTAAATATTTTAATTAATATATATCTTTGTTTGTAAGTTACTTACATTAAAATGATGAAGAAATATGAATATATGATGTTTATGGCTCTTGTTAGATTTGTATGATTTCATTTTCTAATCTTGAACATGATACTTGAATAAGTACAAATGGTTTATGGCTCTTGTTGGATTGTATTTAGGGAAGAGGAATAAGGAATATTATGTTTGGAATGGAAGTTTGTGTTTGACAATTTCGTTCAAAGATTAGTGTTTGAATTTCTTATTTGTTTTAAAGCAAAAAAAAAAAATTTTATAAATGATTTTGAAATGTTTTTACATAGCACGCACAATGAACGCATACACTACGCATAACGTACGCTTAAAACACGCACAAAAAACGCATAAATTACGCATTTAGCACGCATAAAACACGCACACATTCTATTAAATATTTTTGATTACTTGCATTTAGTATGGAGTATGGACTGAGGGGCCGTGACATGAATAATAATTTTCGTTAGCTGTGGACTGACGGGTAGCAGATATGGTTGGGAGGATAATAGGGGGTTGAATTTTTATGAGCCTTTATTTACAATTTATTACTTACTATTGCTCAACATTAAATTTTTCACTATATAATGCGGGAACGTTTGCCTTATGGCAAAGTGTCAAAGCAAGCTTCTCTTGTAAAAAATCTTACCTTCTATTGTCCAATATAAATAATCTTTGACAACCAAGCCTTCCATTCATTACTACGATACTTATCCTCCTCCCATGAAATTGATGCCAATAACTTGTAAACTTAAACCTCTCTAACCTGACCAGGTTTCTGTTAACAAGTTATTGGCATCAGGAACATGGGAGGAGGATAAGTATCGCAGTGATGGAGGGCTTGGTTGTCAAGGTGATTTATATTGGACAAGACATCAATCATAATTCCTGTAGGAAAGTTGATGTTGTTGTCTTGTTGAAGATGTACATTAAGGTCTCTTGTAAAATTGTATTTGTTATAAATGTTCTTTTAATTTGTTCTGATATTTTTTATATTGTACATAGTCATTAAATATTCTTTTTTTTATTTAAAGATGTACATTAAATGTTCTTTTTTCTCTTTGACTTTATCTTTCATTAAAAATACGCAATGTTGACGCAGAGACCACGCACAAAAAACGTATGGTGAACGCATAGTTTACCAATATATAACGCATAAGATACGCATAATGTACGCACAATAAAATAATTAACACTCCCAGTACTCAAACAATACCTAGAAAATCATGTTTTATTAACTATTAATACAAAATTATACATTAAATTACATCTGCTCCAAAACACGCAATGTGCACGTAGAGTGTACGCACAAAATACGCATAAATACGCATAGAGTACGCAGTGTTCTGCTTTATCGACGGCTCGACATTATATAATACTGAACACATCCAGCACGCATATTAAACCCTAAACTTATTTGCTTGGAGGTTTCTTCTACTGCGAGACTGCGAGTTGGGTTGCTGTCTTCTCCGTCTGACCAGCGTACGCTTCTGTCCGAGCCTCCGAGGCTGCTGTCTCCTCCGACCTGCATCAGGTCATATAAAAGATTAGTAAGAACTCGTTTGCTTCCTAAAATTTCTCTCATTCAGGATGGTCAAAAATAAGGATAAGGTTGCATCAGGTCATAGAAAAGATCCAGTATGAAAATATAGCACTCAGGTAGATGTAGGAGGAAGTGATAAAACATATGTCTATCTGAAATGCAATTACTGTGATAAAGTTGTGAAAGGTGGTGTGACTAGGATGAAGGAACACCTTTCAGGCTCTCACAAGAATGTTGCTCCATGCTCCAAAGTTCCTGATGCTGTAAGGGAAGAGATAAAGTCATACATGAATAAGTCTACCACATCAAAACATCTTGCACAGAAGCAATTTGAGGATAGAGTTGATGCTGGATCTTACTACGGGAGTGAGCGCAGCGTCAGAGATTCATCTTCTTCTATGAAGCCCATTTCATCTAGGGGTGCTAGAGGGCCTATGGATCATTATATGGTTGACACATCAGAGGATAGGCCTTCTACTACACAGAAGATGGCCCCAGAAAATGCAAGAGAGGCGCGGAGAAGAGTGTGTAAGGATATAGGCAGATTCTTCTACGAAAATGCAATTCCATTTAATGTTGCAACATCACCTGCTTATTACAACATGATTCGTTCAGTTGGAGCATTTGGGAGAGGGTTTAAACCTCCAACTATGTATGATTTAAGAACATGGATTTTGAAGGAGGAGTTGGAAAGCACTGATAAAAGCATTGAAGAAATTAAGAAGACTTGGGCCCAAACATGAGTAACAATTATGTCAGATGGGTGGTCTGATATCAAACATAGAAGTCTGATCAACATCCTCATTAATAATCCTTATGGTACTGTATTTTTAAGGTCAATTGAAGCATCTGATCAGGTCAAAGATGCTGAGTTCATATTTAGATTATTAGATAGCATTGTTGATGAGGTTGGAGAACATTTGGTTGTACAAATTGTGACAGATAATGCAAGTTCTTATAAGGCTGCAGGTAATAAACTTATGGAGAAGAGGAAACATTTGTATTGGACTCCATGTGCTGCACATTGCATAGATCTGATTCTTGAGAAGCTTGGGGATCTACCTCAACATAAAAATGCACTCACTAAAGCCAAAAAAATAACCAAGTTTATTTACAACCACTCTTGGATTCTAGCTCTTATGAGAAAGTTTTCGAAGAAAGAAATTCTAAGGCCAGCCGCAACAAGATTTGCCACCGCATACTTGACCTTAGAGAGCATGCTGGATGCCAGACAACCTTTAGAGGCTATGTTCACATCTACACAGTGGTTGAGTTGTGCTTGGGCGAAGAAGGCTGAGGGAAAAGAGATTAGAAAGATTGTTTTAAATGACAGATTTTGGCAAAGTGTCTTATATGCCATTACAACCACTAGACCTTTGGTTCAAGTTTTAAGGATGGTGGATGCTGAGAAGAAGCCTGCAATGGTTTCATCTACAATGCTATGGATGAAGCCAAATAGATGATTGCCTGCAACTTAGGAGGCAGTGAGGGAAGCTTTAGGGAAATTTGGAATATTATTGATGATAGGTGGGAACTACAGCTTCACCGACACTTGCATGCCGCTGGCTACTACCTAAACCCTCAGTATCAATATGCAGAGAACAAGTCTACAAACCCTGAAATAAAGTTGGGATTATATCATTGCATGGATCGTCTAATAAGTGATGCAACTGAAAGATCAAATGCTGACTTGCAATTGGTACCTTTTAGGAACAAAGAAGGTTTTTTTGGATTACAACAAGCAAAAGATACAATTGCCAAACGATCTCCAGTTGAGTGGTGGATTCAATTTGGTGATGGGACTCCAGAATTACAACGTTTTGCTGTGAAAGTTTTGGGCTTGACATGCTCTTCATCTGGCTGTGAAAGGAATTGGAGTACCTACAACCAAGTGCATACAAAGAGGAGAAATCGCTTGTCGACATTGAGGATGAACTCACTGGTGTACATTATGTATAATAGGAGACTCAGAGATAGAAATTTGAAGAAAAAAGGATTAATGGATGATGAAGATCCTTTGCTTTGCGATGATGTGGCATCTGATGATGAGTGGTTTGTAGATGATGAAGTTGAAGTGATGCCGTCTGAATTACAAGATGAAGATTTAAATGTTGATTTCTTTGATGGTCTTAAAGCATCCACATCCACCACAACTCAAGAACAAATCAAAAAAGGTATATAAATAATATAGTTTTTTTTTCTTAAACTTTTATTAATGTATTACACTATTATTCATTATGATATTGTTCAAAAATTTTTACTATTTAGGGAAGAGGAAGATAACTAATAATGAGGAAGAAGAAGCTGACTGGGAGATATTGGACTCTATAGGAGAGGGGGAAGAGGAGAGAGCAGCTCATCATAATGATTATTCAAATGAAGACCCCCTTAGTGATGACTGATGAGTGATGATAATGCTAATGACTAGTGAGTTCCTAACTTCTTATGTGATATGTTAATATCATTGCTATTTATCTTGTGCATTTTTATGTTTTATATATTATTTACTGATTTACTCATTAGTATATACAAAATTTATTATTTTATGTTTACGCAATTTTTTGATTTTGAGGCTTACGCCTCAAATCGCCTTGAGGCTTACGCCTCGCCTCACGAACGAAAAACGCCTCAATACCCGAATACGCAATTTTAAACCTTGCTTTCAACCCAAAACAACGAACCACAAGAAAAAATTGGAAGAAGAACACACCTCAGATTACTTTTACTGCAGAAATTATGAAAGAAAAGAAACAAGAAGGATCTTCAATTGGAGAGGAAGATCCAACTCTCCCAAACCCTAGCCGGTGGCTAGAACCCCAAATTCCCTGAGCACAAATTAATTTCATCCCAAATATAGAATATTCCGAACCCTTGGGTGAAAACATCTATTAAATGCAAATAATTCCAAGTAAAATGCCAAAACAGCCACTCTAATTCAAATTTCCCTCTCACCCACCCCCTCCTCTCTCTTCATTAGCATGTGGACCCCACCCCAAGGGGCGCCGACTAATCCTGGGCAAAAATAGGCTTCCGCCTGGTATAAATGTAGGCCCGTCCCTTGTGGGCCGGTCTAACAGATGCACTGTCTTGCGAGGTAATATCCTAAGCAATTGGCTGACATTTTGGGGCAGGGTAAGTTCTCTTTTAACTCTATGGTGAATTGGTCCACAGGTTGGAGCCCCTTTAGTATCATTTATACAAAGCAGCCTAACCATTTGGTCGAATTGCCGTTATGCCTGAGCGTTGCAGCAAACTAGCAGAACTGGTCATTGATTTTGACAAAATATTGCAGGATGCAGAGGAAAGTTCACGAACCATACGCGGTCCTATAAGTAGGCTGCAACAAATGCCGTGGGTGGTGAATGTTCAACATGGGTGACTTAGTAATAGTATGCCTTCACAAAGGCAGATTTTCAAGTGTAACTTATTCAAAACTGAAGCTATGGAAGTTCGGGTCATTCCCATTGTTGAGTGCATCAGTGACAATGCACACATTATTTCACTACCATTTAAACCGAATACTTCACTCAACTTTAATATGACCGATTTACTACTAGCATCCACCTTATGATGGACAGATGCCTCAATGGACTTTAAGTCGAATTCTTTTGAAGCAGAAGGGACCTGATGCAGCTTATACTATTACCGCTCACCCATTCTTCATTAGCCATTTACTGTTTTTTACATTTACTCACTAGTTACTCTTATTAGCTTCTTATAATTTACAATAGTTTTTGTCTGCTAGCGAGTAGTTAGAACGCACACATACACTTTCCCTTTTGTTGGTGCCAAAAGGGAGATTATCGTTTTGTTCCTTTTCTGCGATTCTGTTATCAACTGTTTTCATATTTTGGTTCATGTTCTACCTCCAACATCAGTTTTCACCAAGCTTTGGGTAGATGATATACCTGACTCATCTGTTCCAGTCAATCTGTTTCCAATTTTTCCACATAAGTTATGCTCTTCATAGTATTCTAGGATTATCATGCTCGTTCCTAATATACTAATTAGTTAATAATATACTAATTAGTTTATCTCCGTAATAATAGCTTATGTTCTTTGTTAGAAATTCAGAGAATGCAGCGCCTTGCCCAAGATCATTCTCGTAGGATTTTTGAGGAGAATGAGAAGTTGACGATCGAGTTGGATTCTAAAAGGAATGAACTTGCAGCAAGATCTAGGCAACTTGATGAATTAGTTGCTCAAAGTGATTCTGATAAGAGGAAACTTGAAGATGAGAAAAAGAAGGTAGACATTCTTTTGTCGTTTTATTTCTTGTGATAACCACCAATATTTGAGGTGTAAATGAACCTCGATTAAATTCTGCATATGTTGTTATTTCTGCCTCATGCCTTAAAACACAATTTCTTTTAAAATTTTCATGTTTACTGATTCCATGTTTTTGGCGCTGCTATTTAGATGTGGAAACTACCGTTTGTTTCATCTCTGTCTATGAAACTTACTGGATACTAAAGATAGATTCTCATCTTTCAATGCAAATAGTAAGATTTTATTGATAATGAGACAAAAGTCCTGTACAAGAATACCCAAGCTAAGCTAAAATAGCAACGATACAAAAGATAATACAATAAACTCAAGAAAGAGATATCATAGTTCACGAAAATTCTATTGATAGATTCTCAACCTCCATCTCATACATGTCTTGACGCCAATCATCCTGAGAAGCACTCCATAATCCTAGTTACCCTAAGAAGCTCTCAACTTCTTAAATCAATATGGAGTCAATCTAAAGTCATAACTAATACCATTTACTTATTCTTACACTTCATTTGAACCACAAATAAAAACCTGGATAGAGAAATCTCATCCATTAGGAAGAACCCAACTCAAACACTCTGATGCACTGAACGTAGAAGTATTCTCAATTTCAACGGTCCATATTGGAGGGATAAGTCATAAATAATATCTTCATGATTGTGAACCACAAATAAAAACCTGGATAGAGAAGCACCTTGGCTATCTATATGATTGGTAAACACATCAAATTAAAAATTATCATTAGGAAGAAGTTCGTCCCCAAAGATTTTGTGCAAAATAGTGTGAGAACGAGGAATCAAACACTCTAGAATTGGGATAAGAAGAGTGATGCACTGAACGTAGCACATCCAAGCTTTTAGTATTCTCAATTTGACCCAATAACAGCCCATCAACGTTTCTCAAAACCTTAACTTCAGTCTTATTAACATATTGATCTACATCTCCTAGAGGGCAATCCATAATAATAAATCAGGTAGAAGGCCCCAAGCCTACCAGGACAATCCAAAATAATAGCACCACCAAGAGGATCTTCAAGCATGATTGCTTAACATCAACAACCCCCCCCCCCTCATTTGAACCACAAATAAAAACCTGGATAGAGAAGCACCTTGGCTATCTATATGATTGGTAAACACATCAAATTAAAAATTATCATTAGGAAGAAGTTCGTCCCCAAAGATTTTGTGCAAAATAGTGTGAGAACGAGGAATCAAACACTCTAGAATTGGGATAAGAAGAGTGATGCACTGAACGTAGCACATCCAAGCTTTTTGTATTCTCAATTTGACCCAATAACAACCCATCAACATTTCTCAAAACCTTAACTTCAGTCTTATTAACATATTGATCTACATCTCCTAGAGGGCAATCCATAATAATAAATCAGGTAGAAGGCCCCAAGCCTACCAGGACAATCCAAAATAATAGCACCACCAAGAGGATCTTCAAGCATGATTGCTTAACATCAACAACCCCCCCCCCCCCCCCCCCCCCACATAGCAAAGAGGAAGAAACATTGAAAAATCATTAACCACTAAACCACAACTAACAATTTGAATAGTCTTGCAAATAGTGCGGTTTCTCCAGTGGCGGAGCCAGAATTATTTATCTGCGAGGGCACAAATTTTTAATTTAAAAAATACCATCAAATTTTTTTCATTCGAGTTTGAAATTGACATTAATTAGGATTTAAAAAATATCTAACTTAAGGTTTTCATATCTAATTTAAATAAATAAAAAATAATTAAAGAATATTTTATAACGAGTAATAAATATAAAACAGCTGCATCTTATTAATATAAAAGATATAAAAATTTAGAATTAGTATATTTTAAGCAAGTTCATTTAAATTTAAATATTGTAAACTTTCTCTAGTGTAATTTGTTGGCTTTAATTATATAATTTTTTTATAAAAGTGAGTTTGGAGATTTTAAAATAATTTAAAAAAATTGATGAATTTTTTTATTTAAAACAAACTAATAATGTGAAGATAAATGATATATATATATATATATATATAAAGAGATAAAAATAAATGAAAAAAAAATTTAAGATGGTCTAATAAAAATTAAAAAATTAGCTAATTAAGTGGAAAATATCATCTTAATCTCATGAGAGAGAGAGAGGGCATCAAGTCCAAAAAGGTTGCCACCGTAACAGAAAAAATTATAATGGAGAGAGAGAGAGAGAGAGAGAGAGAGAGAGAGAGAGAGAGAGAGAGAGAGCAGAGAAGAGATAGGGATAGTGAAAAAAAATCATATCAATTAATACTTGACTGGTTTTATAAGGAAAAAAAAAAATTGGGGGGGGGGGGGGCACGTGCCCCCCTAGGCCCCCCCTAAATCCGCCATTGGGTTTCTCCCTAGTAGGCTCAACAGAGATAGCATGAACAAAGTAAGGTTTCTCTCTCCTCATGAACTATCTTTAATAATAACATCACCTAGAAGAGCAATTAAGACCAAAAATATGCTATTCATCATCTAGTTCACCAAGGTCAAGAAATATCAAAATCCTTATCCTCTACAAACCCACCAATGAGGTCCATAAAATAGCAACATAGTCCAACTTGACCCGACTGTCAATCTCCACAAAAGAAGAAACATGATTGTTCATCCGAAGTGGTTTATAAACTTTTTTTAATTTTTGGATGAGGCCAAAACAATACGAAACATCATGATTCAGAACTTTACAAATGAGGGTAAATTTTCTGACATTACTTGTTGATGATAACTATTCTGCTCATTGGGAATCCAAATTATTTCTTTAGCTGGTTTTTGGGTAGCATCCATTTTCATTAAAGGGCGAGCAATCCAAAAATAATAAGGTGCAGAGACTGTCATATTATCAATTCTTAAAGAGTATCAAAGATAAAAGTAACATGAGTCAATGTACTACAATTAACAAAATTAAGTTTTAAATGGGAAAAGCCAACCCAAACTGGGGTATCTGTTGACTTCCTTTTAACATTAAAAATGGACCATTTAAGCAACCTCATAGGAAGACTATTGATATAATAAAATCTAACATGAAAATAATCAAGGTTATTTGATTTTTTAACCTTAGCGAATAAGAATTTATCATGGATCCTAATTACCAATAGAAAAAACAACTTATGATTTTTAGATTATTAACAGACTCAAATATCTTCCATCAAGGGACAGTCAAATGAAAATTACTAAGAGTAAACTCAAAATGCTTAGCAAGAGGTTCCATCTTCTCATCAAAGCAAAATATTAGGAATAATTTTAAAATTAGAGACAATTTTGATACCATCACTGGGTAGAAAATGTATTTCTTGACTTCAAGAGATAATGGAAGGATTATCTGGTGAGAGAATAAGCATGTGAAGTAATGGAATATGACCAATGTTTAAAATTGCGTATTCGAGTATTGAGGCGTTTTTCATTCGTGAGGCGAGGCGTAAGCCTCAAGGCGTTTTGAGGCGTAAGACTCAAAATCAAAAGATTGTGTAAACATAAAATGATAAATTTTTTATATACTAATGAGTGAATAATATAAAACATAAAAAAAAACATAAGATATGAAGTGAAATCAAAATATCCCAATAATAAGACAACATGAAATATAGTTCAACTCAAAATTCTATCTTTCCCAAATCCCAGTATTCTTTTCATTAACATATAATTCCAATTTCCAAAAACAAATAGCAATGACATATCACATAAGAACTCATAAGTCATCAACACTATCATCACTAAGGGGTTCTTCATTTGAATCATCATTATGATGAACTGCTCTCTCCCTTTTCTCCTCTCTTATAGAGTCCAATGTCGAGCATTTACTTCAAGATTTATGTAAGTTTGAATATATATAGCGTGAGACGTAAGCCTCATGCCAGTGAGGCGAGGCGGGCCTCAACTTGGTTGAGGCGCAAGCCTCATAAAAAAACTCGAGGTGTAAGCATCGAGGCGTTTTTTACTGGAATTGCGCTAAGGCGAGCCTCATATTGCGCAATTTTAAACCATGAATATGACAAGAAAACTTTTTGGAGATGCCTGCAAAGGATGCTAATGCATACCGACACCGATTGACCCTATGACCCGTTGACAACAAGCGATGATGTTCGGATTTATTGCAATTGTACACCCATGACTATCTATACAAGTAATCATTTGTAGGTGTATTGCAGGTTACGTTTTTGTCGAGTTGAAGTAGAACTCTCTCCTCTCTTGGAATAGTCTATTCAAGGGACTCGCTCAGGAGCTAGGAAGGAGCTTAACACTATAGTATGGTGAACCAGCTTCGTCCACATCTTCAAGGCAATCACCATCCCCGACGGGAGTGACCTCAGAAGTTTCTCTCTCAATCTGACAAATCTTTATCCGTCCTGGCCAGAGTCAATCTCCCATACATCAATAGTTAAGCTAACGGCACAAGTGTACCCACAAGATATCTTTTGCAATCGAATCAACCTCAAGACCATGTCAAGATACTACTTTGCCCCTCTCAGCTCAATAGGGCGACCTCAGGCCGGTTTCCTGTTATACGTTGATCTAATCTCCAGATTACATCTGACGCTACTCACCTTTCTCACCTCAATAGGGTGACCTTAGACTGGCTTCCTACCAACACCAACTCAATCTGCAAGCACACCCTACTCACATCTTCTCTCACGAAGATCATCATTTCACTCGGCACAAATGGCAAAGCTACATCGAAGACAGACGTAACAGTTACTATGTCATATCTACTATAACTCCCCGAGTCCTACAAAAAAGAGGGGGGGGGGGTCTCCTCATCATAAAAAAAGAAAAGAGTAAAAGAAAAAGAGAAGAAAAAGAGAAAAAAAGGAAAGAGGGATTGGGGGATAAGCATCTGTCTCCTTTTTTTATGTAAGAGATATATTGACTTTCTTAGCTTAAGCTCTACAGGACAGAGCTCTTGCTTCCACTATTATTGTACATTTGGCTTGTATAATAAAGATTTTATCAAAATTCACTCTCTCTTTCTCTCTTGTATTTTGACTTTATCATCTTCACCTGTAGGCTTTTAGTCCACAATTGGCCCAAAGTACAACCTGGCATCGTCCACCAGAAAAAAAACAAGATTCAATATCATCTCAGGTGCGGCGAGCGTGGATCCGATGCCAAAGGCAAAAAAATCATCATCTGCAGGGCAACCTAAGACCTCGGTAATCACAATGAACCCATAATACAAAACTTGTCGCGAATAACAAGAAATGGAATAATGTCTTCCAAAATCTATTCAGGACGGCTTTGTTGCTGCTGGCATCCCGCCTCGAACCGTCAACACACCTGAAGGATCAACATACCTTGGTGCTCATTGTGTGCTTCCGGAAAGAGTACATGCTTCAAATTCAATCGCCAACCCCACTCACCTCCTAGCAAGAGATGAAGATTCCAGCCAGCCAGACAGACAGATCAAAGAAATTGAACTTGGGCCGACCAACACTCTTTCTCGATCAATCTTTGAAGAAAGGGCATTTCCCAAGTTCAAGGTACCTCAACTAGAAGCTTACAAAGGAAAGACTAATCCCGTGGAACACGTGGCGATCTTTGAGTCCATGGCTTCCCTCCTCGACATTGACGATGCCCTCCAATGTCGTCTCTTCTTCACCACTCTTAAAGACTCGGCGCTAAGGTGGTTCACTCACCTACCCAGTGGGGTGATCATTTTCCATCGTTGAATTCAAATGAATATTCGTCGCACAGTTTACCAGTTCCTAGAAATACTTGAAGTGTTCACAAGTTTTGTTGAAGGTGAGTCAATAATATGGCAAGTCACTGAGAAGCTTCATACTCAGGCTCCATAAAGAAATGCTTAACGTGAAAGACCTAGAACTGGCGGTCACTCAAGTAGCTCTGACCCAACGGCTGAGGGAAGGTCATGTCTGATACACACTTGGTTTATAACAAACGAACATGCTGGCAAAACTATTGGAATTAGCTAACAATCATGTCAATGCTGAAGAATACAATCAGGTGACCGAATCCTCCACAACTGCTTCACGCTATGGGATTGCCTCTAGTAGAAACCTCCCACTAGGGATGGGTGAAGAAAAAGCTCAATCCCGAGAAAGAAGGAACCAAAGACCAAACTTCAAACGCAACTAATGACGCATCGACCTGTACGGGGGTGCCCACTCAGCCAAGACCTCTGAGGACAAATGCACCAGCACCAAGGATTGAGGAAATACGTTGAGAGGTTGCTCACTGGCCCTAGATGTATCCAACCTATACTCCGCTAAGGGTATCCATGATCGAACTTATAGATGTCATTCAGAATAAAAAAAATTCAGCGCCACCACTTATGAAGATTGACACTCTAGATACCTCGAGGTACTGTACCTTTCCCAAAGATATAGGCATGACACCGAAGAATATCGTCACCTATAGAACCTAGTAGAAGAACTCATCAAAACCGGGAAGCTCAAAGAATTCATCTTCGCCAATCTGGAGCAAAGAGCTGAGGCCTCTAAGCACAGAAGACCTCAAGACCTGCACGCATGAGGCGAGCCGAGGCCTCTAAGCACTCAAGACCTGCATGCATATGTGAGTCTAGCATGAAGAAAAGTCATCTTTCTATCAACTTCCACTCATTACTCTCTAACAAGCGACTAGTGATACACTTAGTCCTCAAACTTGCCCAAGATAATGATTTCCAAGCAAAAAAGTCTTCTACCAATGAATTCATTGTTGAACAAATCAAGCTACGCGTATCCAGCTCAGAAATATCTCATGGAATGCGTATCCAGCTCAGAAATATCTCATTCCAGTGCTAAGCCATGAATAATTCTACCATTATCAAAGCAACAGTTGGATATTTGAATGGCGCCTTACTCTTCACTTGCGGAAACCTTCTCCTCGCTACAAGGAGAGACCTCATTGCCATTTGACAAGGTATGACCCTGAAAACCATCGGAAGCTTCAGTACTCCTGACAAGCTCTTTTCCTTTATCTGGGATGGCAATAGCTATTTCTTCTGATGAGGACATCAGATTTCGCCACGTGTACCATCGTCGGAGACGCAGATCGACAGCTACGATCCAAAGCCTTTATTTCTGATTTATTTTGTATTTTATTTATTCTCTCATTTTATTTTCCTAGTTTTCCCCTGTGGGTATTTAGTCACTTGTGTAGCCCTGAGAGCATTTGTGTCTTTTTAGCTTTGTCTTATTTGGCCTATTTAAAGGAGGTCTCATGCATTGTAATAGATGATGAATTATTGAATGAAAAAAAAGTTTGTTCTTGTTTGATCTCTTAGTGAGTTCATGAGAGAAGAAGCTCGAGGAAGGTGATTTGCAATACCCGTCAATCTTGGTGGATTCCAAGGTTCGCGGTTCTTTTATCTTTCTTTTCTTTTATTTTTCCTTGCATAAATTCCCTCCCCAAACTTCCCACCCGCCGGCCTCATTCCCCACAAAGTCTTTCTTGGTAATTTTCCCTAACTCGAGCCCCTCCCCTTGCCGCTGGCCTCCTTGGGCCGCCCAAGCCGCTGACCATCACCCACCCGATCGTCGGCCTCCCTCCCACGGCCTCCCTTCTCCACCCACCTAGCTGCCGGCCCACCTCCTAAGCCCCAAATTTGAAATTCAAATTTCAAATATTCCTTTACTCACCTTCCTAAAATAAATTTGGTCAAATTGGAAATTTTCTTATTACGAATTCAATTGAAATTTTGAATTCAAATAGTTTCCTATTGTTTAAATCTATGATAGGAAACCTCTCTCTTGATTTAAAATCTGATTTAAATTTCATATTTTGTTGTTACTCCTTAATTAACACTTTGGGGCTCACTCACTTAAATCAAATCCCTCTCCACCTCTCAAATCATTATGATGATTTTAATCGTCATAATGATCCCCTAAATTGGCTCTTGCAATAAAGAGAAGAGTTAGAGAATTTTGAAATTAAAAAACGTTCCTTATTTGCAAAATTCAAATAAGGCAAGTTTTCAAATTTGAATCTGATCTAAATTTTAATTTAGAGAGGACTCATTATTTTCCCTCCTAGTTGGCCAAGCTTATTTGGAAAGAGCTTAACTCCCCACAATTCCCTCTCCCCTCTCTCTCCATGCCGTCGGCCCAACATGGGCTTTGCCCCATTAAATCCCCCATTAAAACCCCCTCTCTCTAATTAATTTGAATTCAAAATTCAAATTAGTTTCCCTCCTATTTTACTCAAAACCTGAAGTTATTTTCAGATTTGGGATAAAATTTCTTTTCCTCTCCCAGATCTAACCTAATTCCCCCATCCAAGCCGCCCCCTCTTCTCCACCTTGGCTGCCCCTTCTCTTGTGTATCTCCTCTCGTGAAACTCTAAGTTGCTCATGATAATTGAATCCAAGAGAAGAAGACGATCCCCTCTCCGAATCTCATCATTGGTACATGGTCGATCCTGAAGTCGATCACGACTTCGCTTACAACGCCCAAGGAGAGATCAACATCTTCCTCTCTCCCTTCTACGAGTTGGATTGGGAGTACGACAACACCGTGAAACGTTACGTCAATCGCATCATTTATTGTCTCGCCGAGACTATCAAGCTTCAACGACCAAGAACTCCGTGGACTCTTATCGGATGACCGCTCAGTTCCCCAACTCCGGCTTCTTCCCCGGCGGCTAGTCCCCTCGGCATCACTTGTTTGATAGTGGCATCCTTATGTGTGCTTGCAATTCTCCTCCGCTAGCCTCCACTTTCAAGAGATTGAGTGAAGGACCTCTAGGTGAATGATCTAGATTTTAAACTCGAGGCTTTTGTTACATTTGCTATTTGCATTACCTACTAACCATTGGTTGTTATTCTGCAAGTCCTACTAATCTCAAATTGTAACCAATTGCTATTACATAATCTTTCAATGTCATATTCTTAAACCTTCACTTGAGCAAACACAGAGTTTATTGGTAGCAAAGCAAAGTTCACCACTTTATTAATATCTTAATTGCAATTCTTGTCTATCGCATTTAGTTTCACATCATATTTGGTATCAGAGCATGGTAAGCATGTATTGTATGTGCTAGAAGTTCCTAGGAGTCTAGATTAACCTTTTCTTAAGCTTGTTTGCATGCATACCATCGCATACATAGTAATTTTTATTCACTGTTTCGCTTGCTGCCCTCTAAATTCCTGCACCGTTACATCACTTTACTTAAGTCTATGTCATTGTTTAAGTGTTGTCTTTGTCACAACAACATCCCTAGTTGTCTAGGCTACTTAAACAATGATTATGGCTTGCTGTCCAAAAAATTTCTGCAGCATTTAGAGGACTTTTGATGACCCTAACCTAGTGTTTAGGTGCTTTCCACTTCCCAAAACACATCCCAAACACCTAGGCATCTTCACCAACTGCTGTGGTTTGCTGTCCAAACAAAATCTGCACCATTTAGTTGCATTAGGAGCATCTCATTTAGTGTCTTAGTGTTGTCCAAGCCTTAGCAACCTTCGTAAGTGACTAGGTTACTTAAACCATTTAGCTTGTTGTCCAAACATTTTTTGCACCCTTTAGTGAGTCTAAGTGAGCCCAACTTAGTGTCTAAATGATGTCCCTGACACCCACTCTTCATTAAGCATCACTTAGCACTTTCCAATGGACCTGATAGGACTTCAAAAGAAGTTAGATGACATCCTTAACCTAGTGGGCTCTATGACTAGAATTATGACGGAGAAACATGTTGACTCTCCCCACTCTAAATACGTGCCCCATTCGTTCAATCATACTAGTCGGAAGATGCCCCACAGTGCTTATCAACGTAGACTTGAGCCTAAGCCTCAACGACCGCACTTAGAGTCGCATTACAGTCTACCCACCTTTGATGGTTCCTCGGACCCCCACTACTTTAGGGAATGGGTTAGACAATTAGAGGACTATTTTGAATCACGACATATCCCTGAGTCTCACCAGGTTAGCATCGCTAAGTCTCACCTAAAAGGTCAGGCTCTTCAATTTTGGATGAGATTGGAAGATCATAAAGAGTCTCGTGGTGAGTACCATACTTCTAATTGGAAAGACATGAGGCGATAACTTAATTTAAAATACTGACCCTCTACCAGTGACCACCCATCCTTTAGTAACATCAGGGTTGCTGCCCCACCCTATAGGTTTTCTCCTAGCCTCGATGGCCGACCCTCTATTCGGTCTTCTGTTGGATCGGTCCCATATGACTACCCACTTGGGCTAACTCCTAGCCATCCCAGTCAACCTTTAGCCTCCCCAGCCTTTGACCCTGTAAGTGTGATTATAATAAAGAAATGCATTAAAAAGAAAAGGTCCCCTGAACCTGAGACTGAGTGCATCCATTTCGTGGATGCTAATGATATCATTGATAATGAAGAATTCTTTGAGGATGAAACTGAAGTGATTGAGTCAGACTTCTGGCATGACTTAAACCCTGAGCTAGGAAAGTTGGAACCTTTAAACGTCGACACCTTAGCCCACCCTGATCCTAGTCTCCTCGAGAATAACTCTTTAAATAAGGTTTGCCTGGATGATATTAACTTGATCTCGAAAGGAGCTGATCTGGCTGTGAACACCATGGAATTAAATTTAAAAGTTTCTGACTTAATCATACCTCCTACTGAGATGATTCTGAGTAATTCTGATTCAATTTTGGATAATTCTGATGGCGACATGGATAATCTCTAGTTGGAAGTGAGTCAATTGAATTTATCACTTGATTTAATTGAACTGGAACTCATTGATCTTAGGGTTATAACCATACCTGATCCTATTGAGAATACTAGTATGAATTTGGAAGATAGTGATTTGACCCTGAGTGGTTCTAAACCTAATTAGAGAAGTGCACCTCCTCGTGTTTTATTAGATTCTATTTTAGGAGTTAACCATTTAGATTTACGATGGAAAGAGTGTGCCTTTCTTGATTGGACTTACCTCACCATTTTTCGTACTGACATTAATGCTAGAGAGAGTCTTAGCCCATACTTTCATGTCACCACTCAAACTGTTGTGCCCACTTCTATTATGGATACCTTACCCAATTTCTTGAGTCTCATACCTGATGGTGACTCTTTGGGTTATCCCATTATGACTGTGAGTCAGGACCCATCATCTTATCCTGTTCCTAATTCATTTGTTTTGCCCGCTATGTTCTTGTCCTTCCCTGCTAAGGATCATCTCTCTCCTAGTTGGATGAATTTAGTAGATGACCCTATTGACCTTAGGAGACTACTTACGGCCCTAACTGAAACTTCCTATAGAAGTGCCCTGGTAGCTAAGGATGTCTTTATTGCTCCCCCTACACCAATTCCCTTAGACCTGAACACTTTAGACCCCCCCCTCATTTTATGACTCTTTCACCTTTATTCTAGCTATGTGTTCATGTGAGTTAGTATATTGTGTGTGTGTGTTTTTGTATTATGTTGTCTTCCAAAATTATCTTGGTTAAGACTTTTGTGTGAGCTCACGATTCTTGTTATTCATCATGCACACCGGGTCTCTTGTATCCACATTTGCATCTCATATTCAAGAATAGCACAAAGAAATTAATAAAAAAATTAAACAGAACAATGCTACTATAAACTTAATGTGGACCTCAAGAAAAGGTTTAAAGAATTTGAAGTGGGAGATTCTATGATGGTTCGGATTTATCCGAAGAGGTTCCCGCAAGGGACCGTTAAAAAGTTACATGCGAAAAGCGCGGGACCTTTCAGAATAATTTCCAAGATAAACAGTAATGCTTATGTGCTAGACCTTCCTGAAGGTTTTAACTTTAGCCCCATGTTTAACATTAAAGATCTTGTAGCCTATGAGGGTCCTGAGTTTAACCCCACTAATCCATTACATAATGAGCCTTGTGTGACCCTACCTGGGGAGATCCCCAGCCTACCTCCACTTTCAAACATTCCCAGTTTACCTAATGCGGAGAGGATTGAGGCAATACTTAGCAATGAAACCATTTCCACTAAAGACGGTGGTCACCAAAGGTATCTAGTTCAATGGGTAGGAAAGTCGGAGAAGGAGAACATTTGGGTCGATCAGGATGAGCTGTAGAGATTGGACCCTAACTTAAGTGGTACGAGATTTCTAGAGATGCTTACTCGACTGGGTCGAGTTTTCTCCCACCTTGGGAGAATGATGAGGACATCAGATTTCGCCACATGTAGCATCGTCGGAGACGCAGATCGACGGCTACAATTCAGAGCCTTTATTTCTAATTTATTTTGTATTTTATTTATTCTTGCATTTTCTTTAACTAGTTTTCCCCTATGGGTACTTAGTCGCTTGTGTAACCCTGAGGGCATTTGTGTCTTTTTAGCTTTGTCTTATCTTAGCCTATTTAAAGGAGGCCTCATGCATTGTAATAGATGATGAATTATTGAATGAAAAAAAAAAGTTTGTTCTTGTTTGATCTCTTAGTGAGTTCATAAGAGGAGAAGCCCGAGAAGGGTGATTTGCAATACCCGTCAATCTTAGTGGATTCCAAGGTTTGCGGTTCTCTTATCTTTCTTTTCTTTTATTTTTCCTTATATCGAATTCCCTCCCCAAACTTCCCACCCGCCGGCCTCATTTCCCATAAAGTCTTTCTTGGTAATTTTCCCTAACCCGAGCCCCTCACCTTGCCACCGACCTCCTTGGGCCGCCCAAGCCGCCGACCATCACCCACCAGATCGCCGGCCTCCCTCCCACGGCCTCCCCTCTCCACCCACGTAGCCGTCGGCCCACCTCCTTAACCCCAAATTTGAAATTCAAATTTCAAATATTCCTTTACTGATGTAGGCAAGGAATGGGTCAAATCAAAATCAAAATTTAATGACCCTCGGTCTTCTAGTGGTTCTTGGTTTGGGCTTATTGGTTGCTTTGGTGTTGAGCTATTTTAAGTGTTAGCTCATTATTTTGAGCTCTTGGTTAGCTCATTTATTTCAAGGTTAGTGGAAGCTCATTATGGTGGAACTTTTCCCTTCCCCTTCCCCATGCAACCTTCTCGGTTTCCTCCTTGCCCTTTCAGTTTTTTGGTTTGCTGCTGCAGATTCCTCCCCATGTAATGTTGTTTTCCCCCTAGTGGCTATCCCGTGGTCCCCCTTTTCCTGTGTTTGGCGTTGGCTCTTCGGGCTCTTGGCTGGGCTGCTTTCCCGTGGCATCTGGGGGTTGTTTCCGTGGCTTTTGGTGCTCTGTTTCCAGTGCAATTTTGGGGGCTGCTGTTGGCCTTTCATTTCCCTCATTTAATTAAGAATTTGAAGAGATTTTGGGGCTGTTTTTGGACAGTTTTTGGGACTGATTTGGTGGCTGTTTGGGGGGGGATCCAAGAGTCTTTCCATTGTTTTCTGTGCAGTTTTCTGCTGAAATTTTTACTGTTTCTGGCCGGATTTCTGGGCTTTTGGGCTGCTATTTTGGACAGCTGGTTGGGCTGTTTTGGGCTGTTCATTGGTGGTCTCTTGACCTTCTATATTCCCTTTTTAAATGTCTGTTTAGTTCCCCCTCTTTTATGTCTATATATAGAGTTGTTTTAGGATGTTTTAGAGAATTATATGATGTGATTTTTGGAAATGTAAACCTGCGGGTTTCTTCTTGAAAAAGCTTGCGAGCTTGTTCCATTCTCCTTCTCATCTCCTCTAGGAAAGACTTGCGAGTTCTTTCCACCCTTCTTCTCAGCTTCTAACCTTTTTCGTCTCTCCGCAAGTGACCACTCCACCTGTATCCTTCTTCTTTTGGAAAGCAAGTTTAGGGTGTTATGTTTGAGTCAAGTTTGTAAGAGTCTTGTTTGTAAGTCCTTTTATAATATTAAAGTTGTGTTTTGTTTTGTTAGTTATATTTTATCAAGTTTTGAGTATTTTATGTCTTTCTATCATCCTAGAAACAGTTTATTTTTGTGCTAAAAAATTTGGGCCTCTCTTCCAAATTTTTGATTGCATTAATTTGGTATCAGAGCAAATTAGGAAGTCCTAGGTTTGTGAGTCTTGTAAGTCAAGTAAGTCTTGTGAGTCTTGGGAGTTGTGAGAGTTTTGTGAGTCTTGTAAGGTTTATGAGTCGTGTGTGTCTTGATGTCATGTATGTTAGTTGTCATGTAAGTTTTGTTTGTGAGTTTTAGTGAGTCTTGTTTTGTGTCTTCCTAGGTTTGTGTCTTAAGTCTTGTGTCTTTCTAAGTCAAGTTGGATAAACATCAAGTGGAAAGCAAGCAAGAAAGTAATCCAATGGACCTCGCCACAATAAAGTTCTTTTGACCCGATTCAGATCAAGCTTTTCAAGATTCAAGTGCAGCTACACTCAAGTGCCAAAAATTTTGAAGCAAAAAAAAAATTCAAGAACTGGATGCACCGTCCTTGCCTCCTCTAAAGAAACAAAAGCTAACTAATCGGGAGATGAGTTCTCAAGAAGGGGAGTATTTACTCACCTTCCTAAAATAAATTTGGTCAAATTGAAATTTTTTATTTATTGAGAATTCAATTGAAAATTTGAATTCAAACAGTTTCCTATTGTCTAAATCTATGATAGGAAACCTCTCTCTTGATTTAAAATATGATTTAAATTTCAGATTTTGTTGTTACTCCTTAATTAACACTTTGGAGTCCACTCACTTAAATCAAATCCCTCTCCACCTCTCAAATCATTATGATGATTTTAATCGTCATAATAATCCCCTAAATTGGCTCTTGCAATAAAGAGAGGAGTTAGAGAATTTTGAAATTAAAAAACTTTCCTTATTTGCAAAATTCAAATAAGGAAAGTTTTTAAATTTGAATCCGATCTAAATTTTAATTTAGAGAGGACTCATTATTTTCCCTCCGTTGGCCAAGCTTGTTTGGAAAGAGCTTAACTCCCCACAATTCCCTCTCCCCTCTCTCTTCATGCCGCCGGCCCAACATGGACTTTGCCCCATTAAATCACATTAAAGCCCCCTCTCTCTAATTAATTTGAATTCAAAATTCAAATTAGTTTCCTCCTATTTTACTCAAAACCCGAAGTTATTTTCATATTTGGGATAAAATTTCTTTTCCTCTCCCGGATCTAACCTAATTCCCCCATCCAAGCCGCCCCCTCTTCTCCACCTTTGGCCGCCCCTTCTCTTATGTCTCTCCTCTCGTGAAACTCCAAGTTGCTCATGATAATTGAATCCACGAGAAGAAGACGATCCCCTCTCTGAATCTCATCATTGGTGCATGGTCGATCCTGAAGTCGATCACGGCTTCGCTTACAACGCCCAATGAGAGATCGACATATTCCTCTCCCTTCTATGAGCTGGATTGGGAGTACAACGGCACCTTGGAACGTTACGTCAATCGCATCGTTTATTGTCTCGTCGAGACTATCGAGCTTCAATGACCAAGAACTCCATAGACTCTTATCGGACAACCGCTCACTTCCCCAACTCCGGCTTCTTCCCCGGCCAGTAGTCCCCTCGGCGTCACTTGTTTGATAGTGGCATCCTTAAGTGTGCTTGCAATTCTCCTCCGCTAGCCTCCACTTTCAAGAGATTGAGTGAAAGACCTCTAGGTGAATGATCTAGATTTTAAACTTGAGGCTTTTGTTACATTTGCGATTTGCATTACCTACTAATCATTGTTTGTTATTCTGCAAGTCCTATTAATTTCAAATTGTAACCAATTGCTATTACTTTATCTTTCAATACCATATTCTTAAACCTTCACTTGAGCAAACAAAGAGTTTATTGGTAGCAAAGCAAAGTTCACCACCTTATTAATATCTTAATTGCAATTCTTGTCTATCGTATTTAGTTTCACATCATCTTCATCCCTTGTCAATAGCTCGGCAGGTGCTACCTCCTCTCTGGAGGACTCCAAAACCTCTTCGCCTCGAAGACTAGGGAGGATCGCTCCATTCCACAAGTTCACTCCCTCGATTTCTTGGCAATTGGCACCTTGGAACTCGCACCAGCATCAATGTCCTTCTGCTTCTTTGAGTGGACTTCTATATGCACCTGAACATCAACCAAAGGCCTCTATTTCATTCACATGTCCACCTTCGCGACTATGGACAATGAAGCCATGTCTGAGGGAAAAGTGCAACCCGCGATTGCTCCTACGAGTCCACAAATACGGAATCAGAGTAAAGTGAGGACTTCGCCTTGTTAAAACAAGCGAACCACTTACCTTAAAAAGTCTTGAAAATGGTCTAATAGGCAACATGGTGAAGAACAATTAGCAGCTCATTCTTCATCAGCCTCAACATTGCTTCCTCCTCAGCAGACAACTCCAGGAGAGCCAACTTCTTCTTCTTCAGTGGTACCGCAGCAACTGATGCCTTCCATCCATGTACGCTTAGAAGCACAACAAATTTTGTCTTCTAGTCGCACACCTTGTTTGTCAGGCCAACGGTCTTGCCTGATGCATGCGAAAACTGGATGAAATATTTTTGGAACATCTTCTCTATGAACACATGTCTGTATAGATTCAGTGACCACGGTAAACCACGTTCTTACATAAGAGAAGCAAATGATACAATCGACACCATAAAATTTGGCGACAACTGAGCAAGGATAGCTCCATAGAAATTTAGAACTTCCTCTATTTTGGCACATAAAGGAAACTGCAGTCCCATCGCCAAGTGATCAACGAGAATGATCAGTTCCCGATCTAGCATCATATTAATTCGCTCGTCATCCTTCATCGACCTTATAGAGTAGTCAACATGGGCAAAGCAAAAAATATAGAATAGATGATCAACATATTCCTCCATAAGGCGAGTACTCGACAATCTTTTCTCACTGAGGAACTTGCACACTTACACAGATTAGATATATCAGTAGAAATGTTCAAAAACAGAAGCAATAGAGACAAAGTGAAGTCCCATTCTTAGGCCCTACCGATCTTATTTATAGTCTGAATTCGATACACAGAGATGAAAGACCTATTCGACAAGACAAAAAAATCTCTCTTTTTCTTTTTGTTGGAAACTTTCAGAAGTCAAATATTTAATTCAAAAAGGCAATCGCCCTTAGCAAATACATAGATTGAAAGCAAAATCAACCTATGCGGCGACTACATCGGAAACGCTCGAACACAGAATTTTTTGCCATACTCCGCACTAATCCTCTCATCCTTTCAAGGTACTCAACGACATACGGAGCAACCCGGAGGAAACCCTCCTGCTTAGTCTGACTAAGCATCATACAGCACTCGACTTCCATCTAATTTATGCAACTCCACATGGTTGTCAACTGATCATTCAGCGTGGTTGCTGCACCTCCACAGATTTTCATCACTTGCAGCATTGACCCCCTCAACCGACATCGAGCTCATCCATAACCTTGGATTTGACTGCTTACTCCAAGGGTACCAACCTCCCTACAATTTCTTCCAACGAGATTCGCTCTGGTGAAAGGGCAAGATCAGTGAGCAAGGTATACAAGAAAGAAGCCAACGGCTGCTCAACAATTTTTTTTGCGGTCCACTCCTCAGCAACCTCTTCGACAACCTTTTCAGCGGTAATAGCGACTCCTCAGCAACTACATCTTGCCCAGGTGCAATCGCCTCCTTCAGGCCAGCTTCACTCATGCTCTCCAGTGCGCTCTTAGGAGGAAAAGAAAAATTCCTCTCACCATCAGGACCTTCACAATCGCCAATCATACCTCCCACAGCTGGGACAACGGGAATAGTCGTCTCCTTCATCCCCACAGCAAGGCCAGACGACCAATCATCCTCAATGACGATCGGATCCTTGACATCAGCTCGTATCCCCTTCAGCAGGAAATAAGCAGTGAGATCCATCGAGTTCACAGACACTCATGCCTCTCCTTCAACAACAGCCTTACTCCGTGTAGCTTCTTCCACATTTGAGGCCTCCATGTCAAAGGCCACTTGCGCTCTCTTATAAGCAGCCTTCCTAGAAGCATGAATGCCAAGAAGAGTGGAAATATTCCTCTCACCATCAAGGCCTTCACAGTTGCCAATCATACCTCCCATAGCTGGGACAGCAAGAACAGTCATCTCCTTCATCCCCACAGTATGGCTAGACGACCAATCATCCTCAATGACGATCAGATCCCCGACATCAGCTCACATCCCCTTCAGCAGGAAACCAGCAGTGTGATCCATCGAGTTCACAGACACTCGTGCCTCTCCTTCAACAACAGCCTTATTCGGTGTAGCTTCTTACACATTTTGGGCCTCCATGTCAAAGGCCACTTGCACTCTCTGATAAGCAGCCTTCCGAGAAGCATGAATGCCAAGTGGAAATATTCATCTCGCTGAAATCAAACAAGGCTCACAAGGACCCGAGACGATATTTATAGAGAAACCAGATAACGATATCGTCCGGTCTCCAAGGACACACAAACCTCAAAATCCGCAAAGATTTAGGGCGATAAATTTGTATTTACTCATGTTCTTTTTTTTGGTTTTTCTCCTTTATCAGACCATTTCGACATCTGGTGTTTAAATGGTCGAATAAATTAAGGAATTAAATGTACATCCATGACTACCTGTTCAGGTACCCGTTCACATGTATCTTGTAGGTTACATTCGGGTCGAGCGGAAGGAGACCCCTCCCTCTCGAAACAGTCCATTCGAGGGGCTCACTCAAGAGCTAAGAATGAGCTGAGCATGACAAACCAACTTTGGCCACATCTTATAAACAGTCGCCCTCCCTAACAAGGGTGACCTCAGAAGTTCCTCTCTCAGCAGGAAAAATCTTTATCCATCTTGGCCAGAGTCAAGTCTCCCATGTGAGACACATCTACAGTTAAGCTAGCAAGCACAAATATCCCTTCAAGAGATCTCTTGCGATCAAATCAACCTCAGGATCACATCAAGCTACTACGCGCCCCCTCTCAGCTCAACGGGTCGACCTCGGGCCAGTTTCCTGTTTCCTGTTATATGATAGCCTGATCTCCCGATTACATCGGACGCTACTTGCCCCTCTCACCTCAAAGGGTGACCTCAGCTCAGCTCCCTATCGACGCAAACTCAATCCGCGAGCACACCCTACGCACATCCTCTCTCATGAAGATTGAAGCTTCACCCTACGCACATCCTCTCATCATAAAAAAAGGAGAAGAAAAGGAGAAAAAAAGAAAAGAGGGACCAGGGTTCAACATTTTCCTCTTTCCTTAAGGAAGATATATATGGTGTCATTCTTAGCTTAAGCTCTGCGGCACAGAGCCCTCGCTTCCACTATTCTTGTACATCTGACTTGGATAATAAAGATTGTCTAAATCTACATTTTCTCTCTTTCTCTCATATTCTAACTTCATAATCTTCACCTCCAGGCTCTTAGTCCACAGGTTGCTCGAACTATGGCCCAACATCATCTGCCAGACAAAACATGATTCAACAGTAAGGATCAAGACAACAATGAGATTTGAAATAACGAGATATCCTACAACGATGGCTGCGATGGGGAAACTACAATCTTCTGTTGGCTGACCTAGATGAATATTACTTTATCAATCAACTAGCAAAATGTTCTCGTCTGTGGGCCAGTGTGTAACAATAGTAGCCAAATACCAATAAGCAACAGCCCGTTTATTTGTTTAAACTCTAATATTGTTTCTCCTTACAGCATGCTCTCAAAAACAGTTCGCTTGAGTTGGCTTCTATGGAACAGAAGAGAGCGGATGAAGATGTTCTCAAGCTCGTTGAAGATCAAAAGGTCAGTTAACATTTCATAAATGCTCTTTTTGCTAATGCTGTGTTAAAATACTTAATAAATTATATAAAATCTAATGTCATCCAAAGCTCAAACTCGAAAAATTTCACAGAATGAGAAAGAGGATGCAATGAGGAGGATTCTTCGGCTAGAGAAGCAACTTGATGCAAAGCAAAAGTTGGAACTAGAAATTCAACAGCTGAAGGGAAATTTACAAGTAATGAAGCATATGGGAGGTGAAGATGGTAAAGTAAACAGCAAAATAGAGGAGCTGAATGAAGCTCTAAAAGAAAAAATGGAGGAATTGGAAGATCTTGATGCACTTAATCAAGCTTTGGTTGTTCAAGAAAGGAAAAGCAATGATGAACTGCAGGAAGCTCGAAAAGAACTACTATCTGTGAGGCTCCAACTATCACTTAGTTCCCATTTAATACTATATAGTATTCACATGTGAAAGCTAATAGTTGTATTACAAAAGACTGCCCTCTTTTCCCACACTATGATTCTCTAAGCAACCTAATTTACATTTGCAGGGCCTGTCAGAAATTCTGAACAATCGTACAATAATTGGAATAAAGAGAATGGGTGAACTAAATGAGAATATATTTCACAATGCATGCATCAAGAAATATCGTAAAGATAATGCAGATGTAAAGGCTGCAGAGCTTTGCTCCAAGTGGCAAGATGAATTGAAAAAACCAGAGTGGCATCCTTTCAAAATGGTCACCGTTGATGGAAAGCTTCAGGTTTGAACTGTTTTTCTTCGCCTCTTATTTACAGACCTAACCATTTTTAGTTTCAATGGATTGCTTGCACATGCTTTTCAATAACAAAGTGTCACTTGGAAACCGAATTTGTAAGTCCTTTTGCGACTGCTAGAAAGTTCATAATTTTACTAGTCCTGATTTTATATTGGGGACCTGGATGAAATTTCTGGCCTGAGCTTGTGATCACGTAGAAAAAGTTGATGAAGTTACGCCCAATCAGCCATAGCAATTAAGAGACTAATGTTCTATTCATGCTTGTGTGTGTGTGTATACACAAAGAATGGGAGAAAGGGATGAACCTTCCATTGCCTAAATCAAGGTGCAATGGCTCAAACTACCTTAGCTGCCTACGTATCCTAACATCCAAGGTTTGAGCCACACATGGTTCCAATAAAGTAAATTGTAGTTCTAGAGATTTATTACACATTGATGCCAAGAGAAGATAAAAATACATAACAGCTTCGGATTTGCAAAGACACGAAAACTTCATAAAGAGTGTGCTCCACAAAGTGGGAACTACCAGATACAACCCACATCAGAAGAATGCTATCAGTCCACAACCCAAAAGAAGCTCCACATGTTTGTGACGCAGAAAAAATCTCCTAGTCTTTTGAAATACTCCTTGCGAAACTTAGACTAGCTCTAACATTATAGAATCATAGAAGTCTAATAAATGTCAAAGACATAAGATGACAAACAATAAGATGGCAAGGACAGTCATGTCCACTTGCAGGGGTTTGTCAAAATCCTTACTAATGGAGAATAAAGTTCTGTGATTTTTGAATTGAAATCTAAACCTAGGGAAGGAGATCCAAATCGAAGTAATAGGTGGTTCATGTGTAACATCGAGAAAACGGACTATCATAGCATCATGAAGGGAGTATATTTTAGGGCAAAGATGTTGGCATAATCGGTACCCTGTCAAAAGCCTAAAAACAACAAGAAAAATCAAATGATCAACATTAACAGCCCTAAATATCTAATTTTGCAAAAAAAAAAAAACTCCATAGAACATAAAGAGAATGTTGAATACCTGAGAGCTTTCCAGTAAGGTTTAAAGTTAGAGGCTGTGTTAACTGGCCTAATACTGTGTTAACTGTCCTCGAGTAAGCCCATACATATCTCAAATGTCTTAAATGGCCTAATACTGTGTTAACTGAGCTGAACGAGGTGAGGTAGGCCTACATTATGGTCGACCTGTCTCCTACCTCATGTGACAGAACCCTACATTGGGTACTCATACACACACCCATCCACGTACCTATCCATACCAAATGGGTATAGGTACGCTCATGGCCTCATGGGTGGGTACTCAACATCGGGGGATAAAAAAAACGATTTACATTGCTAATCACCGCATGTGGTATATTACCGCAATCCTCACTATGCACTATGCAGCACTGAACTGTGCTGCGAACACGGTAAATTCTAATACGCTGCTTGATGTAGACACACAAGTAAGAAAACCAACACAAAGAGAACAATGGATAGAACTTAAACCAAACTTTATTAAAATAAAAGCAAATAACTAAAACTTCAAAATCCAACAAGAAAACACTAAGAGATTTTAAGGAAATAAAAAAAATAAAAGACGCTATCCTCAGACAACCGTCAGAGCGGGTTTCTCACATGCATCGAATTGTAGGGTAAATAAGATAAGTGCATAAGACTAGCAAACCGATGGTCCACCACTGCAAGATTGTCCAATTTCTCCAACAAATGCTTCCAAATCAACCAAGACACGACACCCTAAAGTTGCTTCACTTTGAGAAGAAGGATACAGATGGAGTGGCACTTGCGGAGAGACGAAAGAGGTTAGAAGCCGAGACGAAAGGTTGGAAAGAGCTCGCAAGATTTCTGGAGGAGATGAGAAAGAAGGCGGACAAAGCTCGCAAGCTTTTCCAATAACCCGCAGGTCAATAGCAATTTTGCTCACAATAATCAACTCCCTTCCTTCACAACATCTTCTCATAATTATAGGCAAGGTAGGGGAATGCCAAAAGTCACACATATTAATTTTCCACAAGAACCCAAGCACCATATTTCATAGGATTTCCCAAATGCTTTTTCGAAAAATAGCCCAGCTTAAGAACCCGTTGGAGCAGCTACAGGAATCAAGGAGGCTTCACGGAACCAAGGAGCCAACATCATGGGAAACCACCCAGGCTCGAAAAACCAGCAGCCGGCCGGATTTCAAAAAGGCAAAGCACGGAAAATAGTAACTCCCCTAATGAATTTTAATTCATAGAATTCAGCCAACATTAAAACAAGCCACGGTTTTCCGAGAGACAAGAAGAAAGGGGAAGGAGAAGGGACAAGTCCACCCCATCAATGAATCCTTCATAATGAGCTACCTTTTGGACAATAATGAGCTACTAAACTTCAGCTCAAGCAACTAAGAGAATGAGCTCCATCCAAACCTCCTCCAATCAACCCGTGAACCAGCAGTAGTAAATGGACCAATCAAGCCAGCAAACCAAAGGTCTACCAAGCCTCATGCATAACCTACTATGATCATTGGATGCTTTCCCATCATTGGATAGCTAAAAAAAAGAAAAGAACATAAAATATTATTGTTCAAATAAAAATAAAATTACAGAAACATTTGATAGCATCATGGCTTAAAGTTTGCAGTCAAAGCAAAGGGTAAAAATCCTCAAGGACATCGATCCGTGGCGGACTGCGTTCAAAAAGCATGGATGGGTGGGTATGGCATCCCAAAAGTCACCGTGGGTGGGCGAAGCCAGCCCACGTAGAGCATGGGTACCTAATGGGTACCCAACCAGGACCCCATGTAGGGCTTTAGTATGGGAGGCATTTTAAAAGTTTGGGGTCCTCTCAGGTTGAGATTTTCTATTAACACGACCATCATCAGGGATATTTAAATAGGTCGTGTATCTTTCATTTGAACCATGTCAACTATGACCGCCCGCTAATAGAGGATTGGGTTCAATTATTGATGTTGTGAGTTATCATATGGGTATTGAGAATCAATAATTTTATGCTTTTAGTAATGAACATTTCTTGTAATAGACTTTAATGGCCTAATATGAATGTATAAAACAAATACATTAGTACACATTTCAATGCATGAGAGGATGTTCTTGAAATATTCAAAATATGGTCGATTGTACAGGTGATTATCATTTGGAAAATGCGCAAGTTTTCATTTAAAGGGCCTGTAAGCGCCTTCTGTCCACTTGTATGAATGTTGCGGATCCACTGGCATTATTTAGAAGTGTGTTAGGCCTTATTTGTCGTGTATCGACAGTGCTATTTAGTTCATTTTCATCTTCTGCATCTACAAGCTGTCACTTCCTCCAGTTCAGCTCGTAAAAGTGAACTTCTTCTTGCAAGTATGTTGTATGATCCGTTCCGAGTTCTCCACCTTTCACTTATAAATGAACTGATCTACTCGGTGTGACAACCTGGCACTATGAATTCACTGCTTTTGTTTACCAGCGATCCACGGTTTTCACTGCAAATTCTATGTCTCTGCTTGCAGGTGAATGTAGCGCTATGCTATGAGCCACTTGTTGCTTCTTGCAGGCAAGCTGTCATGTAATGCAAGTTTTTTTAGGCTTGTTTGTAGGCCAGCAGTAGAAATTCAGAAGTCGCCGACTGTTGTATATAGGTGGGCTACAGTCAACATAAATCTTCCAACACTGTATGTAGATGTCTGCATATATTACAAGTTTTCTGCTTCCGTCTGTAGACAAGTTGTATCCACAGTAAATTTCTCGTTATTGCCTCATAGGTGAGTTGTCATATGCACTAAAAGTCCGTATTCTCTGCCTGTGGGCAAATTTACATATCCATCAAAAGCCTACTATTCTTTTACGTAAGTAGGTTATGATATCTTTATTATGAATCCTTTCTCCCTGCTTGTAGGCTAAGTAAAATTTCCTGTAGTTACTTTTAGATAGACTTATTTTCATTACGGATCCCCTATTTTGTTCAATTTGCATCAGGGAATATTTTATGTTTCCAATTTTCATTTTAATTGCATTTTATTTTGATTGTCCAATTAAGTTCAGTTCCCTGAAATTTATTTAAGTCTGGTTCTTTGTGATTCAATTTGCAAGTTCGACTCTTTGTAATTTGCTTGAGTCTGGTTCCCTGTTAATCTGAATTCGACAGCCTCCTGGCATCTACCTCGTTTAGGAGAATGTTTGTGAGTTAGGCCTACCCACCACGTTAAAAAAGTCGTGCATGGTTGGTGTCAGGCGACACCGCAGACGTGGGCTTCTACTCCACCACGCCAAGAAAGGCGTGCATGGGTTGCAAGGGTACCTACGCAAAAGACTTGCAAATTTCCCCACCAGCTTGAAAGCGCGTACGTGTACTTAAGTCTTACCCCGCCACACTTAGAAAAGTGTGCAAAAGGTTCAACCGCCTCGTCGCACCAAACTCCCTCCCACCGTGCTAAGAAAAGCGTGCATATGTGATCCCTTTGTTGCGCCGTAACTGTCGAAAAAAGGATTTGGGAGTTTTTATGTTTGGAGAATTTATACCTTGCACGAGGAAGGCGGCAACGAAGATTTCGAGGCAACGGAGTCAGTGATCACACTACATAATCTCTTTTTTTATTCTTTTCTTTCCCTTTTTCTCTTTTTTATTAATAATAATATTATTTATTATTATTATTATTAATATTATTATAGAGAGTGGGGCAATTGTTGGGTGCAAATGAGGAGACAGAGTTCTATTTTGAAATTGGGTGGAGTTGTTGGCTATTGGAGCTAAAGTGGGGGAATGGTTTTAGTTTTTTGCAGCGTGCTTTGCTAGTGGAGGAAAAATGTCTAACTTAGGGGTTTTGGGAGGAGGCATCTGTTGGAGTTTCACATGAGAAGAGCTGAGGGAGTTGTTCGACTACAGCTGGCCGAAGGGTGATCAGATAGGGGCTTATGCGAATGTGAAGCTTGGTCGGCAGGGGGCTTAATTATGTGATTTTCATGTGTATAGGAGGGTGACAAGCCCTTGTAGGTCGAACAGGGAAGGCAATCGGCAGCTCAGAGATGGGTCAAGTTGGGTTCTGTCGGGATCGGTAGCTAGGAGTCGAGCTGTAGCAGCGTGTGGGTTCAAAGGCGGCGGCCTATCGGGCTTGGTACGAGCGGAGGAAGGTCGATTGGGGCTTGTAGTGGATCGGTCCAGTGAGATGAGTTGGTTCGACGAGAGCAGAGAGTGTGAGCGCGAGGAAGCCTGCACAATGAGAAGAAATAGAAGGTCAAGCTATGTCCGGCATGTGGAATGGTGTTATGAGGTGGAGGCGGATCGAGCGTGAGGGGCTCGATTTGCGATTGCGGAGATTGGTCGAGCAAAGGAAGCGGAACAGACAGGTCGGACGAACCTCTTTCGTGCGAAATCGGAGGATGCGGGCATGGGTCTAGGCACTTGCATTATGAATAGGCAAAGGAATATAGAGAATGGGAGAGTGAGTGTTGGATGGATTGAGGAAAAAGACGGACAGTTGGTTGCTGGAGTCGATCGAGTGGAGGTCGGGATCGGAAGAGATCATATGCTCGTATGTGTCGGAATGTTCGGTTGTGTGCGGTAGCACGAAGAACAAAGGCTTCATCCCTTCTCATTTTAATAATGAGAAAGAGGTTGTCTATTTGACGAGCAAGAATTGGGGGAGGCGACTTGCGCAGTGTCGGCGCCGAACTACAGAGGTAAGCAGGATTTTGGGAGCTATATATATATATATATATATATATATATATATATATATATATATATATATATATATTAATTTAATTAAAAAGATGAGAATTGTTCCTTTGCATAATTCCTCATTTTATGTGCATCTTGATTTGCATGTCACCTCGAAATTCATGCCATTTTTCCTCGTGAGATCCCTATGCAATATTACAGTCATTTTTAGATGATTCGGACGTTACGAACGCAGTAGTGAAATCTGTTTTGCGAACGGATGATGTTTCGGCAATGCCGTGCATCATTGCGTGTATAGACCATCAATTTCGATCGTCCTTATTCAATTTAATTGTAAGGGGTCGTCCCTTGGCTAAATTTGATGCTCTGATTGCATCGGTATGATCCATTCGGCGATCGTAGGTCGTTTGGATAGTCTAGTCAAGCGGCCTGCTTGTCAATGATCGTGATTGTTGATCATCACTTTCGTCGCCTTTGCTTGCACTGATTTGGCGGATGTGTGGAGGTCAACACTTCTAGTCTCTTCAAATTCTTGCTCCAAGATAATTTGATGTCTTAAACATACCCAAGTCTAAAGATAGGGCTACATCCCTTAGAATCAAACTAGCTAAGAGGGTTGACAAACCTTTTATTATTTAATCATCGACTTGACATTGAGGTGTGCATATGATTCATGTCGAACTCAAGCCATAAGAAACTCGAGTTTGGTTCGTCCATTTATTCTTGAGATCGTGCTCGACTACAAAAGGAAGTCACTGGGGGAGCTTGCTAGAGAAGAGTCAATAATAACCATTGAGAATTGGAACGAAGGGGAAATGTTGACCTTTGTATGTGTTTCACGATCGATGCAAGGATGCTCGACAAAAACGATACCCAACAAATGCGACATCATGTGAAATAAGTTTGGAATGCTTCAACCACAATCGAAATCACTCAAATGTTGTCTGCCTTTGAAATGAAATGTATCGGCATGTCCAAAATGTCAAAATTATGAAAGAAACACCCCCTCAGAATCAATTCGATTGAGCACAATGAAAACAACAAACTGGGGGTGTGAGGTCATGCAAAAGTCACTTGAATGTTGCTTGTTCGTGAAACAAATCATTCTAGCTTGTTTAGAATTCCAAATTTAATTAATAAAAATCTCTACCAATACGCAATGTCACATGAAAGTCTCTTAAACGTCACCCGTTCACAAACTAGGTTGCACCCATGCATCAGAAATGTCGAAATTACTTTAAAAGCACATTCATATTACATATTTCAGGTAATCGTGATGAACCCTAAGTTATTGTAAAGGAACGGATGAGTGAGCTGAGGTGGATGTCTGGTTGAGTTTAGGTAGACAACAATAGGGTGGATTAGGACCTAAGGTAAGCTCTTTCCTATTGCGAGCTTGGTCGAGAAGACGATCTCTATGAGGGAGAGTGAGTGGCTGATAGTGGAATCAAGGTGTCTTAACATATTCGAGGTTGCCTGATAAGGAAACTTCAAGTCGCCCCATGCGGGTCAAGTTTCTTGGGATTATAGGCAAGTGACGCCTATCAATCTAGCTAGGCGAGTCTTTTTGTAGTCTCTATATGCGTATCATCATCTTGCAGGACAAGTTCCTCTATCTTGATCTGGTAGATACCTACAACATACATGTGAAAGCATACGTGAATACACATCTGAGATCCATCCTATAAGAAAAGAGACTGACACAGCAGGAAGACAGAAGTATGAAACAGGAAAATGAAATTATATTAAGTGTTCCACTTAAGCCTTACAAGAGCAACAATATATAGAGGATAAAAGAGACGTTAGAGATGACACGTCATCAAGATGACGTGTACAGAACAATATGCTAACATGCCCCCTCAAATTGAACATTTGTTGGCTGAATGTTTAATTTGTTTCGTAGCTCCAAAAAACGAGTAGATGAGAGAGGTTTGGTAAGGATGTCCGCTGGTTGTTCCAAAGAGTTGATATGAGCGATAGTGCTGTTACCGGAGGTAATATGTTGATGGATGAATTGATAATCAATCTTGATATGTTTTGTACGTGCGTGAAACACAGGATTTTTGGCTATTGCGATGACAGAGATGTTGTCACAGTGAATGATTGTGGGAGAGTGTTCGGGTAGCTGAAGTTCTTCAACGAGTCATCTAAGCCATAAGACGTCCGAAGTGGCCGAGGAAAGAGACCTGTACTCGGCTTCTGTGGAGGATTTGGCGACGGTTACTTGCTTTTTAACAGACCAAGAGACCAAATTGTTCCCCAAGAAGATGCAGAAGCCAGAGATAGATTTTCGGTCTAAGGAGTCTGAGGCCCAGTCTGCATCTGCGTAAGCACGGAGTTGGAAATCACCTGTGGTGATGGGGAGGCCGAGGTGTAACGTTCCTTTGACGTAGCGTAGTAGACGTTTGAGTGTCTGAAAATCGTGAACGGTGGGAGATTGCATGTGTTGGCAAATGTAGTTGGTGGCGAAAGCTATGTCAGGACGTGTAATGGATAGGTATTGGAGTGAGCCTGCGAGTTTGTGGTATAAGGTAGGATCGTGAAATGGTTGAGTTGATCTGGAGGAGCTGTTGGATTTCGGTGTGATTGGAGTTAGGGCTGATTTGCAATCAGTGAATCCGGCTGTTTGAAGTAGTTGTGTGGCGTAATGCGTCTGATTGAGGAAGAACCCGTTTCTTGTCCGCAGTATTTTTATGCCAAGAAATAGAGAGATTTCTCCAAGTTGTTTGAGAGCGAAGTTGGATTGTAGGCTATAAAGAAGAGACTGAACTTTGGAGGGGTCGTTACCTGTAATAAGAAAATCATCAACGTAAACCAATATGTATAGTTGAATGTGATTTTGACGAAAAATGAGTAGAGACGGATCGGAACGACTAAACCGGAAGCCAAAGGAAAGTAGAAAGTTGGTGAGCTTCTAAAACCATTGCCGAGGTGCTTGCTTGAGACCGTAGAGGGACTTGTGGAGCTTGCACACCATGTTTGGATATTGACTGTCGATGAATCCGGGAGGTTGGCGCATATGTACTTCTTCTTGAAGATCGCCATGCAAAAAGGCGTTAGCGACGTCAAGTTGAAGCAGTGGCCAGTTGCGTTGAAGAGCAAGAATTAGAAGAAGTCGTATAGTAGGCATCTTAGCCAGGGGGCTAAAGGTTTCTGTATAATTGACTCCGAACTGTTGATTGTAGCCTTGAGCAACTAAATGCGCCTCTTGTATCGGTCAACTTGACCATTGGCAAGGCATTTTGTTTTGAAAGTCCATCTGCACTCGAGAACTTGTTGATTTGGTGGAGATGGAACTAGAGACCGAGTTCGTTGCCGTTGGAGAGCGATAAATTCTTCCTTCATGGCATTCTGCCAGTGAGGAGATTTGATTGCTTGAGCGGAAGTTGTGGGAGTGGAGAAAGATTGAATAGCAGCGGACAAAGTGAATAATTGTTTGGGTTTGGAGATGCTAGATTTTAAACGGGTTTGCATGGGATGAGTGGGTATAGGAATGGGATGAGGAGGAATAGGTTGAGAAGAGGCTGTGGACCTGGATTCAGAAGAAGGAACGGATGGTGAAGGATTCCGTAGAGGGTTTGAATGAGAATTTGAGTTGATTGGAAGAGTATTGAGATTGGAAGCATTGTCTGTAGTGGAATGGGGTATGAGAAGGGAAGGAGGAATGAAGGTGCTGTGTGGGCGAGGAGATTTGATTTGTGAAGTGAGATTGTTTTTATAAGGAAAAATGTGTTCGTGGAACATGACGTGCCGAGAGATATGGATCTTGCCGGTTGCGAGGTTGAAGCACTTATAGCTTTTGTGAGATGGAGAGTATCCGATGAAGATGCATTCCTGAGAGCGAGGGGATAATTTGTTTGAGCCATATGGTTAAAGCCAAGGGAAGCACAGGCAGCCAAATGTTCTTAGATGAGAGTAGTTTGGAGAGTGGGTTTCCATTAAGAAGTTTATAGGGAATGTTTAGAGAAACAGCTTTTGAGGGCAAAAGATTTATAAGATAATTGGCAGTAGAAACGGCCTCAGCCCAAAAATTGGGAGAGAGAATGGATGCATGAAGAAGAGCGCAAGTGAGGTCAAGAAGATGCCAATGTTTTCTTTTGGCGATACCATTCTATTTAGGAGTGTGCGGACAGCTGATCTGATGAATGATTTCATGTTCGTTTAGGTAATTTTTGAAAATATTGCTTGCGAATTTGCCTCCGCCATTAGATTGAAAGGTTTTAGGTGTGGTTTTAAAATGATTGCGAATGGGATTACATAAGTGAGTAAACTTTGTAAATGTCTCTTGCTTTGAGTGCATAAAATAAATCCAAGAAAATCTTGTGTGATCGTCAATAAAGATAACGTAATATTTGAAACCATCGAGAAATTGTTGTGGGGCTAGTTCCCACACGTCTGAGTGAATTAATTCAAATGGTTTAACAGAACTAGAGATACTTTTATAGAAAGATAGTTTGTGGCTTTTGGCCACATTACAAGTCGTACAAATGTAAGAGGAAGATATAGGTAAAATTTCATAAATCTGTTTAAAGAGAAGATTGAGTTGTTGTTTGGGTGGCCTAATCTTGCATGCCAGAGATGTGATTTGGACGGGTTGGCTTGAAGTGCAGTCGGATGAGAGTCGTTGGACTGTGAAATTTGATATAGACCATTACGAAGACGCCCATGAAGAAGCGGA
Organism: Dendrobium nobile; assembly: GCA_022539455.1. Classification (NCBI taxonomy): domain Eukaryota; kingdom Viridiplantae; phylum Streptophyta; class Magnoliopsida; order Asparagales; family Orchidaceae; genus Dendrobium; species Dendrobium nobile. Next base: position 13,476,457 of record CM039723.1, on the reverse strand, counting down.
CAATTGTCCTGAAGGTCCTTTATGACAAAACCGTTAGCGTCGAAGGAGATTGAGACAAATTTGTCAGATGTAAGTTTGGAAACATAAATGAGGTTATGGGTGAGAGAAGGTACGGAAAGTAAATTGCATAAATGAAGCTTACGTGGTGTCTCTGGAAGAGGAAGCAGACCCTGGCCCGAATGTTGTATAGGCAAATTGTTGCTGTTAGCTATAGAGATGGTGTCGAAGCCTTGGTAGTGGGCGGATTGATGAAGGTTGTTATGATCCGGGGTTAGGTGTGTACAGGCACCTGAATCAAGAATCCAATCTTGAGTGACGGACGAAGATGGTTGAGCAAGAAAGGCACGAGGTGGTCAAGTAGAGGCGGGAGCGTATTTAAAATTGCATCGATGCCAGCAGTTTAGAGCAACGTGATCGTTTTTGCCGCAGATTGACAGGTTGGCCTTGAGGAGGCGGGAGGAGTGGTAGTTGCGGACGGACTGGGGGAGGTTTTCTTGGAGTTAAAGAATTTGCGTTGACCACGAGCACGGTACTGATTGTTGCCATCCGCATAAAGAGCCAAAGAATTAGAAGTGGAATATGTATCTTGCAGTTCTTGTTGAAGATTAATTTCTTCACTACAAAGGAGGGAGTAGAGAGTATCAAGATCAATAGGTTGGAGAGATGTGCAAATAGCGGTTTTGAAAGAATTGTAGTTGGATGGAAGACCATTGAGGATATAAAGAATAATGTCTTCCGTGTCGAATTTGGAACCGGATGAGGCAATGTTGTCAACGATTGTTTTGATTTGGGCGAGATATTGCTGCATAGACAGATTCTTCATCTTGATGTGATGAAGTTCATTCTTGTGTTTGATAACTCGAGAACGATTCGTTGGTTGTAATCGGCGTTCGAGAATCAACCAAATGTCATGAGCGGAGGTAGAAGACAGCACATAGGGAAGAATAGAGGAGGAAATTGTAGAGAAAAGTGCATAAATTAGATTACAATCGATGAGATACCACAGTTTGCAATCTGCGGTATCTTTGTCAGACGGAGGAGAGGTTTCGCCGGTGAGATGTCCGGCGAGACCATTCGCCTTGAAGTGCTGTAGGATTTGCAAGCGCCAGATCGCATATGTCTCTGCAGTGAGTTGAGTAGGAACTAAATTCTTGATGTTTGAAATCAAGAATTTGAGGGGAGGTGGGATGGTGAGGCTGGAGAGAGAGGCGGAGAGGGTGGAGGAGGAAGAAGGAAGAGAGGCAGCTGATTCTTGATCAGCCATGAAGGAGCTCTAATACCATATAAGAAAAGAGACGGACACAGCAGGAAGATGGAAGCAGGAAACAGGAAAATGAAATTATATCAAGTGTTCCACTTAAGCCTTACAAGAGCAACAATATATAGAGGATAAAAGAGACGTGTACAGTACAATATGCTAACACATCCTTCATCACTAATTTTAGGTTAAAAATTTTCAATATCAAGTTGCAAAAACATTGTATGCACCAATAGTAATGAGTACTTAAAAATTTGTTGTTATTTTGCAGGAAATCATACAGGATGATGACAACAGACTAACGGCATTGAAAGATGAATTTGGTGAGGAAGTGTACGAAGCAGTTTCCACCGCTCTGTTGGAGATGAATAAGTATAATCCAAGTGGCAGATACGTCGTGCCTGAACTCTGGAACTTCAAAGATGAACGTAAAGCTGCTCTAAAAGAAGTCATACAGTATGTGCTAAAGCAATGGAAAACAAATAAAAGAAAAAGGTGATTAGCTTAGATGTTTAATATTTGCCTGATATTTTATCCTGAACTAGGTGCAAATCCTGTAGCTATTTGGATCACTTGGTTCAAATGACTCTTTACTTTGCCTCCGGCTTTATTTTATTGGTTTTTTTTTTTTTGGAAACTTTGTGGACATGCACCTTATTTAAGAGATAATTGGACTTGGTGCATCACTGCTTTCTAGTTGGGTTTGTACCATCCTTTTTTAAACAGAATTGTGTCAGGATACAAATTGTGGAATGGATGCATTTGATAAGAGAAAATTATCAAAAAGTTCCCTCAACTTTTTTGTGAGGGATCAAAATAATTTTTAATTCTTCTAAGGGATCAATTTGATTCCTCAATTCTTTAAAATGAGATATTTTTTATCTAACATTTAATATTGGAGATGCACATGTTCAATGTAAAAATAGTTTGGTCATTTTTTTATTAAATATAATTTTTAAGAAATTATATTTTTTTATAAAAAAAAATTATTAAGCATTTTTTAATAAAAATTTTATTAATAATTTTATTTTTAATTTAAAAATTTTAGTTATTTTTATAAAATATGGTATTTATTGATTTAGAGAAATGAAATATATTTTTTAAAAATTAAAATTATAATTAAAGAAATGTTTATTATTTTTTATTATAATTTCTTGAAAATTTTATTTAATAAATATTTAATAAAAAATAGTTGAAATATTATTATATTTAACATAATTAATTCCAATATTAGAGGTTAGAATAAAAAATGTTTTATTTTAAAGATTTGAGAGATCAAATTAATCTCTCAAAATGGTTGGGGATTATTTTGATCCCTCACAAAGAATTGAAGGAATATTTTGATCTGTTTTTCAATTTGATAATCAATGCATATAATTTGACATTAGTGAATATAATATTAATCTCAAATTAAAGTGTATCCAATAGTTATTAAATCTATTTTAATATAATTTATATTTAAATACCTATTCAAATCTTTTTATCTTTTTTTAGGAGATTTACATTCAGAGGGAATTCTTTAATTACTTAATATTTATATAATATTCTAATCTCAAAATAACATAAAAATTATGGTTTTATTTTATTTAAAATTAAATATAAATTTTTTAATGTTTATATTTTAATGTGATTTAGTAGACATAAAATTGTTATATAAATAATTATAAATATTTAAATGATAGAAGTATAAATATATAAAAAATGTTCTGCTTTGCATGTAAATCCCCTTTTCTTCTTTTTCACTAGCATTTTGAGCATTGATTCTATTTTGATTTTTTGACTGACAGGAATTTTAATGATTTGGAAAGCGACTGTTGTTATTGTCTTATAGAAGCAAGTATTGATAATATTTATTTTGTTTGAATTAACTATAAACTCTTGAAATTTAGCTCCTGAACTTGATTTCAATCACTTGCAAATTAAGAATGTTTTAGGAGAAATTTTTGAATGTAGAGAATGTTTAGAGACTTCCCTTTGGATTGTATATATTAAATAGTTTGTTTTTCTAGGATTAGGGCATCTTGAATTTGGCAAAAATTTGAGACCTCTTAGGCTTTTGAGCTCTAGCGGCATTTAGTGATTTGGGAGAGATAGATTCTCCTCTCGAATAGAGTATCAATTGTATCTTTGGTATTATCCGTTTCTATTTCATCAAATAATAAAAATGATCTACTGATTTCCTAGTTTTGTGTGGATTTTTGTGGAGAATTCTCACTGTTTTCAATAATTTCCCTCCAGAGTTTAGAAAACAAAATCCCTTGATAGGAATTAAGAACCCTCAGATACAGGATCCATAAAACTAATTCATCTTCAATTACATAACCCTCTCATAAATCTTCTCAAACAAAGGTTGAATACTTCTGTTATAGCATTTGAAGTAAATTCCAGAGCTGTGGCTGCTTATGATTCTTGAATATTATGGCGTAGGAAATAAGCCACGTTAGATTTCTTGTAGAATGTAGAGCTATTCAAACCTTCACTTCTCCTTCAAGCTGAAACTGAACTTTTTATGAAGACTAGTCATCAATCAGCCTGCGACTTGCTAATAAATCTACCAAAATCTCATTTGTGGAATGGAAGATTTTTATAAGCCTGCAAAGATGGTCAGATAACTTATGAAGGGGAAGCACAGATCAAATAAGCATTAAACCTTTGTTGTTGGTACTGTTGAGATAATCATCCATTATCATTGTAAGGGCATCTCCAACTGAACTCCAAACGCTTGAATGGCGTCCCTGGCGAGCTCCAGCCGAACGGTAAAACTTCCGCTATTTGGTTGCGGGTGAACAATGGGATGACAATATTGGTGTTGCACTGTTCATCTTCGTCATTTTTTGTCTCTATCGAACTTGCCGAAGAAACGCGCGAAATAAGAGAACGACTGTTACCTTCGCAAAATGGGACAAAATGGAGTTCGATTGGAGATGAATCACGGCATTTTTTAGTTTCACGGCATTTTGGAGTAAAAAATGAGATTTTCGGTTGGAGATGCCCATTAATGGTGATATTGCAATTTGTTGACTTATATGAATATAAAGATTAAAGAACTTCTGGCTTACTATTAAACAATGGGCTTTCCTGTAAAGGTCAATGAGCTTGTTGTTTCCCTAAGCCTCCCTAACTGAGAGAACATCATCACGGGGATGAGCCTCTTCAATGATAACCTCTATCTCATCCCCAATCTGCTTTCCGGCTGAAACAGACGCACAAACTTGAATTCCCACCTGCATAAATAATATAATAGGTCAGGAGAATAAGAAGGAAGATATGCAGATAAAACCTCCTTTCCTTTGATGCACTGAGGAAACGAAGCCACCACTAGCTATCACCCCAACAAAAAACAAGAATAAACTTTAGCTTCGTTTGGGACGGCTTTTTTATTGCTTCTCAAAATAAAATTTTAGTATAAAAATTTTAATTTTTGTACTAATAATCCGAATTTTTGTACTAAAACTCCGTTTTAAGAAGCAATAAAAAACCGTCCCAAACGAAACCTTCGTTAGATAACAAAGGTTGTTTTTGTTTCATATCCAAACATAAACAAGATCAAACAAAGAAAGTGATCCCAACAGCTCCTAAGAGATGTGAAAGTGAAAATATGTGCAAGCAAAGCCCAATCAGTTTTCGATCTATATATCTGCAAATATTGATGAATATATGTCCTAAAAATCAAAAGAAAAGCAAAAACTATATTACACAAAACACAGAATAAGAGGTCATCATTTACAACTATTAGACAAACTGCAAATCCTGATGCAGGTTAAAATTTTTGGGAAGTAGAGCTTTTGAAAGGGGACAAGTTAAAACTTGTAGAAATATAAATTTAAGTAACAGTTCCATGTAGACCCGGACAAGCCCTGTCAGCCTATATTTCAAAAAATGTGATGCACTTAGTTATTACATCCTCAATGTGCTGATCATCATTGTTACCATAATCAAGCCAACTCGAAGTCATGTTATACTACTGTTAGTACAACAATGGTACGACTAGGATTTCGTTTGGAACGGCTCTTTATTGCTTCTTAAAGCTGATTTCTAGTTAAAAAATAGAAAAAATTTATACTAGAAAGCTGTTTTAAGAAGCTGCAAGAAAGCCATCCCAAATGAAACCTACATCACCATTGATATAATGATGTTGTGCATTTACATTTTCTTATGAAAATAAAATTATAATATTCTAACATAGAAATTAGAGCTACTGGAAAAGTCAGTCCATAGGCTCATGAAGCCATAGAGAAAGTGCATGTACAAAATAGTGATTTCCTGAGCATATTTCTAATATAATTTTGAATATTCTCAAACCAGGAAAAATGAAACAAAAACAAAAAACGCACAGACACACACACGACCAAATAAAATCACAACGCTAAAATGTAAATTGAACAAAATAAAAATTATGACACAAATTTCCTGGTGGTTGATCATACTAGTCAAAAGAAGTGTTTGACGCACAAACTACAAAGAATTTGATGTGAAGAACAAAGTAAATAGTAAAATGAAGCACGAGACAGGGACTAATGAAACAACTTTTCCTAATTAGTCTTTTTCATTTTAGTTGAGTGATCTTCCATCAAGGCAGTCAAGTAATGATTTGGAACTAAATTCTGAACATTGTTTAGAATCTTTATTAGTCATTATTTTCCTCACCCTTCAATATAGGCATTTGAGACATTTCTACGTAATTCGCCAACATGTTTTACTCCAATGCCACCTCTAAACTCAATTAGAATAATATCATATTTGTATTGTTTATCACATACCAAATTGTTTTTTATTGCACTATCATATTCATGTTAGGATAGTCAAAATCAATATTAAAACATACAACAAAATAAATTAATCTTCCCTGGCAGTTGTATTCCTAGTGTATACTACACTACTTTTTATTCATATGATGTCATGAGTTATGACATATACATTGATCAAAAAATGAAAAAGATTATTTTGGATTTTACATCGTGCAACTATTCAATTAATATAAAATGGATAATCCTTGTCTCGACCAATATTATGTAAATGAATGCAAGACTTTTGCATTATTTAAAGGAGCATGGCTATTGTCACATATTTAAACCAAATAAAATAACTATTAAAAATATGTTTTTATCGATGTATACTACTTACAAAAGGCTCAATTTGAATATTATTTATTTCAATAATAAATTGTTTCTACCTTTCCTCGTAAATATTTTTTGCACAATTGAATGTGTCATTTTATATGTACATATTAAAACCATATCAACTTCGAAAAAAACATACACCAAGGCCTTGGGTGGCCATGATTAGTAACCATCATTATAACCAATGCAAGAAAAAAATAACTAAATGATAATCTTTAATATAAACAAATGCCAAAAAAGTCCCTCGACCTTTAGTGTGTGGCCACTTTAAGCTCAGGGTATCATATTTCTTAGTCTCTCAATTAAGCAATATTAATCCCAAATAGCCCCTCATAAAAATTGATGAAATTTGAGATGCAAAACTAAATTCCAATTTAGTCTCTTGTAATTCATAAAAATTGATCCCAATTTAACTGCAAAAGAACTATTAGGGATCAATTTTGTACAATTAATGGACTAAATTGGAGAAATGAGATACTCTAGGACTAAATTGGTCATAGATGAATAATTAGGGATCCTTTTGGGATTTAATCCTATATAAATTTGAAACTCTTTGATAACTTTATGACTACTAATATCAATTAATACTCTACCATTAATATCTCCAATAACATGAGCATAGATTGGACACACATCTTTGCCTCAATGTGCAAACCAATTCCTGTAATACTCGATCATGCCTTCTAAGTCAATAAAAATTATATGGAGATCTTTTAATTCCATGTACTTCTCTATTAATTGCCTAAAGATTTTCGTTTGGGTAGATCTAAAATCGAATACGTGGAATGTAATTTTAGTGATAGAATCATTGGGTGATCAAATCATTAAAAAGAGCATATGTTTAGATATCTCAAGTCTTGTTCAAAATAATGGTGAAATGGATGGGGATATTATTAGTAGTATTCAAGCTGGATGGCTAAAGTGGAGGAATGCATTAAGTTGCTTGTGTGATAAAAAATATACCCCTCAAACTTAAGGAAGAATTTTATAAGATGGAAATGAGACCTACAATACTTTATGGCGTAGAATGTTGGGCATTAAAAGAGAAGCATAAAATTAAAAAGTGTTGTAGAGATGAGGATGCTCAGGTGGATGAGCAGCTTTACACTTAAAGACATAATGCAAAATGAGCATTGTTGCGTCCAGGAGTATTCGCGGCGGTAGAGAAATATCATATTTAACGTCTTAGCATTGTACGAAAATCCGGCACGCAATCAGATAAGGAGAGAGGGTCTAGCATTTATGAGACACCAAGATTTTTACGTGGAAAACCCCTGTAAAAGGGGGAAAAACCACGGGGCCTAGCCCAGTTTGAATGAATCCACTAGTATTTGCAGTCGATTACAAATGAGGCCCTTCCTTGGGAGAAGACCTTATCTTGATGTACATCTTATGGAGTACATTACATGATGTAAATACAAAGAGCTACTATCGACGTATTTGTTTTGTTAGAAGGACTGCAGTCGGCGGGCGACGTAGGTCAGGAGGACCGTAGTCAGCTAGCAACGGAGGACTGTAGTCGGCGGGCGACGTAAGTCAGGAGAACCGTAGTCGGCGGGCGACGGAGGTCGGAAAGACTGTAGTCGGCGGGCGACATAAGTCAGGAGGACCGTATTCAACGGGTGACGAATGTTGGAAAGACTGTAGTCGGCGGGCGACGTAAGTCAGGAGGACCGTATTTGGCTGACGACGGAGGTCGGAAGGACTGTAGTCTGACGATGAAGATCAGTAGGACAGCGTCAGGTAGAAGTCCAGCAATGGAAAGAAATGCATCTTCGCATAGACGTCCAGCGAAGTTCGATAACCGGTAGAAGTCCGGCGTCGGGTAGAAACTTGACGAAGAGTGAAGGTCCGACGTCGGGTAGAAGTCCGACGTCTTTGGTGGCAGAGAAGAACTCCGGCTTCACTTGGGCAGAATTTCGGCGTCAGGAGGGAACTATCTTGTAAATTGGGAAGAATTTCAGCATCCCATGGAAGTTGGGCAGAATTCTGGCGTTCTCCCGAATATCCGGCAGAGTTCCGGCGTCTTCAGGCTGCAGGAAGAGCTCCGGCGGTGGTCGAGGAGGTGAGGAATCTCCTTTTCCCCTTTCTCCTCTTCTTCTTCTCTCTCTTCACTTGAGTCCCCTTTGTGTAGAATGAGGGCTCTATTTATAGTTTTTCTGGAGTGGCATAGCCCGTAAATAGGCGTGAGATCATGGGCGAATTAGGAGTGGTTTGAATGGACGGCCGATATCGAATCCTTTGATCATGCACCGTTCGTTGGGCATTTGAAGGCCTTAATGATGTCGGAATTCGGCGATCTTGGGCTCATTGGATTCGTCTCGTCGAGCCGTTCGATTCGAGTATAAGCTCGTCAAAATCGGAGACCGTTTGGTAACTCAAATTGCAGTTTGAACCTTCCAACAGCGCTTTGAGCCCTTGATTTGGACTCATTTGGGCTCGGATTGGGTTGATCTTGGTGTCGTTGGGTTCGTATTTCCGAGACGCTCAGTTTGACTGTAAGCTCGCTGAAATCGGAGTTCGGGTGCTCCCAAAATTAATTTTTGAAGTTTCCAACTAGCTTTTGCATCGAGATTCGTGCCCGATCAAGATAATTTTTGTGATGCCGTATCAAGCATATACATGAAAAGCTTGGCTTAAATCCAGTGGCAGATAAGATTAGAGAGATTCGTCTTAGATGGTTGATCTCATAAAGAATCGGTCTTCTGATGCCTTGTTGAGAGAGTAGATATATAAGAGCCAACCTATGTTAAGAAAAGTAGAGTTATACCTAAAAAGACTTAGTTAGAAAGTATTAAAATTTAACTTTTTTATTATATTTAAAATAAGAACTTAACTCTTAATAGGACACGATGGAGAAAAGGAATTCATGTAGCCGATCTCATGTAGTGGGATAAAGGTTTGTTGTTGTTATTGTTGTTGAACTTCTCTATTAATTGTCTTAGCACAACAGATACATTAATAATAAATTTTTCTAGCAAGAAATCAAATTGGTTCTTCAAAACTGATAAAAATGAATTTCTATCTCACAAACAAATGGTTTTCCAATGTTAGGTGATCACGTGATTAGAAAGAATGCATATAGTAAAGGGTTCTCTTATTTTTTTATTTGATAAACTTTATTGTTTTATTGTAGAAATCTCTCATTGTTATGAGCTTTACGTACTTTTCTTTCTTCATTCACAATTATGAAACTCCATGAAATATGTTATCTTCTAAATATAAATTTGTACTATGATGTCATGCTTTATTTACTTTCATAAATATGGTCTTTCATATTGCACTGCGTAGCTTGCTAGTTTCTACATAAATGCAGGAGTGTCGATGTTTCAATCTAATTTTTTCACTTTTCTTCTTGAATATTGCTGGAATCTTGACTCATATAGCATCTGGCTTGTTTTTACTTGCACTTCAGCATTTCACATAGCATTTAGTGATTTTAGGATTTTAAGCATAAATTATTTGAAGCCTGGTACAAGGGTTGTAATGCCTCTAGTGTCTGTGTGACCTAAATCTCATGGCTTCAAATAATGCCAACAAAAACTCTACAAGGATAAGAAATTTCACATGAGACCCTAAGTCTAAAGTTATTCAACATTGTAGAAGAAAATCTCTGTTCCGATTGGACTCTTTATATTCCAATCTCATAACCAAGGAAACAGGCTACAGCTTCCCATTAATTTTGCCATCTTAATGTGACAGTTTTTTTTTTTTTTTGGGTGATACCATATAAATACCTCAATAAGAAGCAGAGAAGCAGTTCGATCTTTAATGAACCGAAGAATTAAGGCACCAAACTTCCTTTCTCTTGGTTGTCTTCTGAAATACTCCAATAACCAGTATCTTAGGCTGCTGCTTTGGAGCTTCTTGGCAACTTTAACATGCAGATTAACAAGGCATTGTATTCCTTCTAGTTCACCAGAGGAAAATGGCATGGATTCACCCCTTAGAAAAGACTTGATCTGAAATTTAAAATATATAGAACTTTATATTCCAAACTGAAAACAGTATAGAAGAAACTAAGTTATTCAAAAAATTTAAATACGAAGATTCTAGTCATTTTTATTAATGAATTTCATTCCTGAAGCAAGACGTGATTGAACTTCAAGCTATTTGTAGCCACAAAATTCAAAATGCAAAGTTCAAGCAAACATGCAAATGGTTCATTATTTTGATATACCTCTCGGTCTTCCCCGCTCAAGATCAAACAGCTCAACCAAAAGAACAAATCATAAATAAAGCACAGGAAATGTTTTCTAAACCAACTGGTGCTATAACCAATGCATGAGACTTGTAACAATGTAGCATACTAGGAGGGTTTATGTACATTCCCTGCTCCTACATCGTAGAGAGGTAGTAGTAGCATCAAGTCAAATTACAGCAAGTTAGGCTTGGCTCTACTCAAAATTTGTGAGTTCACTATGACTTTAAAATCAACACAAACGCAAATCATGTTTCAAGTATAGCTAAGTCAACATGAAAGGGACAGATACCAAAAGACTCAAAACATTTTACATTTGACTCGATAATATTAGCACAAAATACATTATAATATTTCCATAATCCAAACAAGCTCCAAACGACTAACTAAAAAAATTGCATAAGATGTAAAGTAGCAACTGATAAATTGCGCAAAAATAGAATTGAAATTCAAATATTACAAGTGCAAAACAGCATAAAATTATCATATAAAATCAAGTTTAACTTCAAATTTCTTCTTTCTCAGTTCCCTACACATCCACATTTAATTCCTAAAGAAAACTGAAATAGCTATCAAAAATTGAGAAATCATCACTAAGAGGATCTTTATTTGAGTTGTCATAACAAATTGGTCTTTTACCAAGCCTCATCCTGTGTTGTTGAATGCCTCTCAATCTGCTTCTTCATTTATTTAAATCATTTTTCTCTTTCATAAATATTTTTCATCAACATAAAGATGAGTAAGACTCCAAAATTTTTAGAGGAGAAGGTGGTGGTGTGCAGCTTTTAAATGATCCCGACGACGGCTACGACGGTGGTGGTTATGGAGAAGGCTGCGAGCTGGAAGTCAAAGCAGTCAAGAGGAAGCTATTGCAGCTCGGGGGGTGCATGAATACATGATTTTTTCGGAGCTTTAGTTTATGATTTAAGTTTATATATATATATATATATATATAGGCGTACGCATAAATCCAACGAGACGAGGTGCGCAAGCCTCATAAAAAAAAGTTCGACGTGTAAGCCTCGATGCATTTTTCACTGAAATTGCGCTAAGGCAAGTCTCATATTGCACAATTGAAAACAATGGTTTTAAGAAATTCATACTCATAACCTCCAAATTAAAATAAAGACGACCTAAATTTTTGCTCCTTTGAATTAATGAAATGAATCCAAATTTGAATTTTGCAAGTGTTGAGAGGTTCCCTGATGAGGACATCGATCAGAGGTTCAAGCATGTGTATCGCCAGAGGCATCGCAGATCGACGGCCACGATTCGAAGTTTATATTTCTAGATATTTATGCAATTTTTATTTCTTGGAGTCTTCCTATTGTACCCCTATTATGAGCTGAGTCATGTTGTAGCCCTGAGGGAAATTTAGTCTTTGTTTTTCTTTTATGTTGAGACCTATACATAGGTCACTTCTATTATAATGAGGTTAATGAATATTTTGAATGAAAAAGAATTTTGTTATTATCTTCTTCTTCTTCATCTTGTGGTGCACTAGAGAGGAGAAAGAGAGCCCGAGGTGAGGGCAAACGCAATACCCGCCAGTCATTGGAAGAGTCCGTGACTCGTGGTATACCTCCTTCATCCCAATTCTCCTTATCCTCCATTACCCGCCGGCACTAACTCATTCCCAAGCCACCGGCCACATTTCCGTCCACTTACTCTCATCCTTTTCATTCAATAGCTTCCCCAATTCACCTCCCACCTCCACCAAAATCACCATAACCCGACGGCAAGCAATCAAACCATCCACCCCTCCCCTTGCCCCCACCAAGCTCCCTTTTCCGATTGTGATGAAGCTCTCAATCATCATGCTACCTTCCAAATTTAGTTGGGCTTGAGAGGAAAAAATTGGAGTCAATTTGAAATTCAAATTTTGAATTTCAAAACTTTCCAATTTTGAAAATTCCTAATTAGGAAAGTACTTAAATCCGCATCATGATGGAATTCAAATTCAAATAGATTTCATCATAATCTTTCCTAAATCCTATGTGCCCATTTAGAAACTCTTCAATGGCTCCCACACTATTCCCCTCTCTCTAGAAGCCGCCGGCCTCACCATGAATAGAGCCCCATTCAAGCCACCAATTAATGCATTGATTACACATTATTTTGAAATCAATTTCAAATTAATCTTCCCCCTATCTCATTCAAAACCTGAAATTAATTTCAGGTTTTGAAATAACTCTCTCCCCTCTCTCTAGAACCCGCCGGCCCCCTCTTGATGGGCCCCATTTAATGCCCATTAATCCCCCTTAATTCTATTTGAAATTTGAAATCAATTTCAAATTGATTCCCTCCTAATTTACTCAAATTCTGAAGTTAATATCAGATTTGAGTAAATCTCATTATCCCCCCCATCTAACCCAAATCCCCTCACCCAAGTTACCCACCCCCTCTCCCTACCTTGGCTACCTCTCTCCTTGCTCCCTCCCTTGGGAAATTTGAAGCCAAGAGAAGAAGAAGACGACGCCTTCCCAACTCCACTTCAATGACGTATGGCCGATCTTGAAACTGATAGCGGATTGGTATTCGACGTCTACGGCACCCGTTCACCGTTCTTCGAAGTTGGGTTTGGCTCCGACGACACTGTTGAAGACTATCTAAACCGCATCCTTCCTACTCTCATGGACGTCATCGACAATCAATTCCAAGACTACGATTGGACCATCAACGGTCATCCACCCATGCCATCTCCACCACTGTCGACCTTTATCATTAATAATAATAATAATACTTATTATTATTATTTATCATTACTTATTATTATAATAATTACTAATGTTTTTATTAACAATAACAACATACAACAAACCCCCATTCTTCCCTCTCATCACTCACTGCTTCAAACAAATGGGCAAGAATGTGCGGGTTTGGGTGGAATCAAAGTCGTCCATGGGTGAGGTGGAGAAGCAAACGTATGGTGTTGCTGTGTGAGGCGGATTGGGCATTGCCGATCGGAGTCGGCTGGGACAGACAGGGTTCGCGACATGGTCGCGGTGGGGCAAGCTGCTGGTGTGAAAGCTATTTTCCTTCCAGGATCGTCCAGGACGAAGTTGGATCGTCTGGGACGATCGGTACAGGTTGTAAAGGAATTTCTGGACAGAGAAGTTCGTCCCAGGACGAATTGGGGTTCGTCTGGACGAAATTTTTCCCGAGAGCAACTCGTCCAGGTACGATTACTGTACACGTCTAAATGAATTTTGTCCAGAGGGCAAATCGTCCCGGGACGATTTGCGATCGTCTGGTTCGATCTGGTTGGATATATATGGAAATGAGATCTTTTGAAGAGAGAGAAAAGCCCAGGAAAGAGAAAACCGAAGGAAAAAAGAAGAAAAAGTGATTTTTGGGCAACTTCTATCCGTTTTCGTCCGTAACGGTAATTGGAAAAGTTGACCGACTCGAGGTAAGGCACATTCCACCTTTCTCAATTTTCAGAAACGAGGATTTTGATGATTTTTCTGTTCCAAATTTTGTTTCCGTTAGCGAATATTTGGTTTTGTTTTGCACTGTGGGCTCCAAAAATTCGGCCCCGGCCTCCGCTCGCTTTTCTTATTCGGCGAGGGAGTTTTAACGAACTAAGTTCCGAGGTAAATTTTGGAAGGCAGATGGATTTGTAGATAAGACACTACCCAGAGATTTCGCCCTCATTTTTGCGAGGACTTTATGATCTGAGTTCTGGTTTCCTATAAGCGCAAGCCCCTATAGTTAATTACCCCTCTCAATCATGAGAGAGAACTTTCGATTAAGGCTAGTCGTCAATCAGATACGTAGAATATACGTGTTATCTGGCATATAGTAGCAGCAATGGTTTTAGGATATTGGTAGAAATTGGATTTCAAAATTGAAGAATTTGGTTTGGAAATTGAGAGTTTGGAAGTTTGATATTTAAAACAGAAATTTCACCATCTTGCACTTAAAGCGGATGGTGGGGGAATGGATGATAGACCCGATCAAGATCCCATGGTTCCATCGTCCCGGGCCATCGTGGTCCCTGGTCTACTTAGTCAGAGGAGGTAGTCGACCCAACCTGACAGAAGGATCCTTGTCGGCAGCCATGGGTTGCTTCGTCCAAGGGGACCTTATAGACCGGGGTTGAATGTTTGTCTAAGGGGACAAATTTGAATCCACCTTAGCTACACAGAGGGCTTTGTGCCCTATCAATTATATCCTATTGATTCATATCTCAAGGATTTAACGCCATTAAGGAGCGTATTGGCTCTGGCCATAACCGCTATCTGTGGTGCCATTTGACGGCAAAACCACTCGGTTCAGAGGGCCCCGGGTCATAACCGTTTACCTGCAGTGCCATTTAGCGGCGAAACTGCCGGTTAGAGGACACGTACCACGTCCTTACTAGCAAGAGATTATTTGAGAATGGATCCTAGTGATATTTTCGACTAGGCATTTGGCTCTTTTGTGAGCTGAAGTAGTTTTTGATTTGTCCGCCTCGACAAACTGTTGCGGAGGGCGGATGGATTTTGCTTCAAGTGTTTGATGGATTTATTTCATTTTAAATATTTTTGGAGATTTTGGGATTTTTGGATTTCGACTTTGTGGATTTTTGGAGTTTTACAGGATTTTTGGTTGGAGCTTTGAAATATTTGGGAAATATTTGGATATTTGGGAGACATTTAAAAATGTTTGGGAACCCCTCCGGTTGAGATCTGCATTCAACACGGCCATCATCGGGGTGTTCGGGGTCATTTCTCTTTATGGATTGAACCTTGTCACTCTGTCGGGTTGTCGACAGAGGATCGGGTTTCGTAGGCTTTATACCCTTTGATAGTGAATTGTCATTGTTGTAGGCCTTGGAGGCCTAGTATGAATGTATTAAGACAAATATGACGGTCACCACAACCGTATATTTGTTTGTTGGTTCGAACCATGTCGACTTCTATTGACCCGTATAGAAGGATCGGTTTCGAACCTGAATTCACTTGCCAACCCGCGCAGCATCCCTATACGTCACGTGTGTACCAATAACACGCTCGCCGGGGCCCATGCGGGTGTTTGGGTGCATTTTATAATTGAACCCTGTCTACTCCTTTCATCTATTTAGAAGAATCGGGTTCAAATTTAGTAACCTGCGCAGCATCCCTATACGTCACGTGTGTACCAATAACACGCTCGTCGGGGCCCATGCGGGTTTGGGGGCATTTTATAATTAAACCCTATCGACTCCTTTTTACCTACTAAGGAGGATCGGGTTTAAAATTTGATAACCCGCGCAGCATCCCTAGACGTCACGTGTGTACCAATAACACGCTCGCCGGGGCCCATGCGGGTGTTTGATTGTATTTACCCATTTTAGTGTACCTATGTGTATACAAACTACAGTGCACGTGTGGGGGTAATTTGAAAGTATTCGTAGACGCCTTCTGTCTGCTTGTACGAATGTTGCAGATCCGGTGGCGTGGCGTAGCAGCTTCTGAATAGAGTCATTCGCTGCTTCGTACAGGTAGACTGTCGTGCATTATTTGTTAATTTTCGTAGGCGGGTCATAATGCACTAACGAGCCTCCTGCCTTTGTTCGTAGATGCTTGTATTCGTTGTAGTTGTTTGGTTCATGTAGTACAGCTGTCATTGTTATGAGTGGACAGGTAGATGTATTTTTTCACAGACTGAAATTGACTTCAGGATACTGCATTTACTGAAGTCTTTCTGCACCTACCCATCAGTGGCATGTGACACATACATTCGTCTTTGTAGAGAGTTTGTATGTGTTGCAGATCTTTAACATTTGCCCGCAGATATCGAGTTGAATGTATAATAGGCCTCCTTTAATGGCTTGTAGGATTTGGTATTTATCGTAGCACTTTTATATTTTGCTTGCGAATACCACGTTTGGCATATGATGGATCTTCTACGATAACTTGTAGGAGTCTACATCCATTGCATATCTTCAATCTTTGCTTGCAGTGGATCAATGTATTTTATAAACATTGATTGTTTATTGACTGCAAATGTGTTGTAGCATTTATTATTCGTCGTTAATTGTCATCGTTGCACATGCATATGTTCGTTACAATTGGTGTATTTGCTTGTGCATTCTTCAATTCTTCTAACAATTGTTGCATGTATTCTCAAGATACTACAAGCTTCTGTCAAGTTCATTATTGTTGATAGAAGATTTGCACTTTTGTTGGAGTAGCTTTTAGGGGTCAACTACAACACCCATTGGAGCTTTTATATGATAACCATTCAATTGAGATGATGATTCCTACATATTTGATTTTGTGAATGATCTCGTAGGCTCTAATAGCTCCCATATCATAACATCACAATCTCCTTGTTATTTACAACCAAATTCCCACTTGTGAGTTCTTGGCCTTCAAAGTTGATTTATAGCAAGTGTAAGGAACTTGATAGTATCCTCAATGTCTTTATTCTAATCCACATGACTCTCACAAGTATAAGGGGACTCATGCATAAATTCTTATTTGAATGCATGACATTGTTTTGAAGACATTTAAATAATCGAAGGGGCTACTTGTTTGAAGATCTTTGTATTGTTGCTAGTTGACATTTACATGAGGACTCTTGATCTTTATGAGAAAACTTCATGTTATTGATCGTTGTCATTTGTTGGAGTCTAATGTTTATTTTCACTTGAGAAACATCGACTGTGTGCGAGCTTTTGTACTCATCACAAAATTGTTCAAGTAATTTGAGTTTGAATGCTTAATATTAAGTCCACTATGCTTGATTCCAAGTATGTCCAAACATACAAGTCTTCCTCATTTGATTCAAATTTAGGTTCAATTTGATTAAGCATTTTGTAGTTCAATTCAAATTCAAGTCCCAAAATAAATTCGATCTTGAATTCTAAGGTCTAGCACAAGTTTGAGTAGAAATATAGTTCAAGCTCAAGATGAGCTTCTTCCATTTGTTCGAGTCCACCATTGTTCGAATGAGTTTTAAATGTTCAAATTCACATTTAAGTCCTGTTGTAGTTGTTCGAAACTACAATCTCAAATTAAAAGTTTCTTTGCATTTGTTCTTTTGAGTTCAATCAAATTCTTCTGCAAGTTCATTTTTTTTTTTGTTTAAGTCCTTGGATTTTCAATCCAAATTTCGGCAGCCTCCCGGCGTCTCCCTCGTTTAGGGGAAAAAACCAAGAGGCAACCTTCCCCTCGACGCTACGTGAGCGCTTCAGGTAGATGTCAAAAAATGACACCGCGGTCGCAAAATGAAATTTTTTTATCCCCGCCTGCTACGTGAAGGGTTTTTTATGTTTGTTGATTAAAAGAAGAAAATAGGCGTTAGAGAAAAACACAGATTTCCCCCCTCTACACCACGTGGGCGTTCGGGGGTACTTATATAAAAAATAAAGAAAAAATAAAATAAAGACACATTTTTTTATCCCCTTCGCCGCAAGCGTCGCACCGGTTACCCACCCTAAACGCTACTTGAGCGCCTCGGGGGTTTGCCGGCTCGTTGCAAGCTTTGAAGAGGGATTCTTAAATCGTCGCGAGCATCGCACCGGTTTCCCACCCTAAACGCTACGTGAGCGCCTCGGAGGTTTGCCGGTTCGTTGCAAGCGTCGAGAAAAGAACCTCTTTATTATTATTATTATTTTAGATTAATTATAATTAAAATAATTAATTATTATTAATGATAATTAATTATCATTAATTACAATTAATAAAGATTTAATTATAATTAACCATATATTATAATTAATTATAAATATCTTATAATAAATAATTATAATTGAAATTAATTAATTATGATTAGAATAATTAGTTATAATTAACAATAACTAATTATAGTTAATTAACTATAATTAATTAGAATCAATATAACTAATTATAAAAATTATAACTAATTTAAAACTAATTATAATTATTTTATAAATTAATTATAATTAAAATAATTAATAATAATAGTAATAAATAAGATAAACATAAAATATATACCTAAAACTCAAATCGGGTAGGGGTGAGTGGACTCAGTTGAGTGGGCTGAGTGGAGTTAGGCTTTAGGTTTAAATGGGAATGAGTGGACTGAGTCAGGCACTGAGTCGGGGTGAGCTAAGCTGAGTTGAGTGAGTGAGCTTAGGTTTTAAATGGAGTTAGGGAGAGGGAGCTCGGCTACAGGTTGGATCGGGCAAGGCCAGAGATCGGGCAAGGCTCTGGCGACGGGATCGGACGGCTGCAGGGGGTCGGGTGAGGCTTAAGAGGAGGCGGCTTCGGGTAGAGGGGATTCGGCTGGAGATCGGAGGGAGAGGGCTCGGATGGCTGCAAGTATGAGGAAGGAAATCTCTCTCTCTCACTCTCTCTCTCTCTCTCTCTGCTTGCGTGAAACGTCGGCACAGGCAAGTGCTCGACGGGGTTGGGGATCGAAGGAAGCAGAGGTGGAGTTCGGAGAAGCATCGGGTTGGAAGAGAGAGGCCTGCGGGAGGTGGAGATTAGAGAGGGGAAGAGCTCGGCACCCTGCAGGGATTCGGCATGTGGAGTCGGTCGGGAGAGAGCAGGAGTTCGGGATTCTCGTCTGTGGAAGAGCGACGGGAGCAGAGCCCTGAAGGCTTCGCTCGTTGGGCTTTTAACGATGCGAGGAAGGAGAGCATCGAGGAGCTTTCGCGAGATTTAGGCAAAAATCCCAGAACGGCGCCGAATGTACAGGGATTTTGACGGGATTTCCGGCAATATTCGTGGATCCAACAGATCATAGCAGGTATGTCTGAGGGATTTTCATCTTTGTTTTATTTTTTGATTTCATCCAAAGGTCAACATGCACTGATAAAGATTTTACCGCGTAATTTTTGATATGTTTCTGAGATGATAATTGTGCACGTTTTGAGTATTTTCTGAAATATTTTTACCGGGTATTTTGAATTCTACGGAGTTTTGATCGAATAACAATTTATCTGGATGTCTGAACTTACTGTCTCAGTACAATAAAAATCTTACAATGCTGTTTTGCACTATCTGTGGTAATTTGGTGAATTTTTGAATCTGTGAATTTTGTGTAAATTCAGTATACTGCCGTTATGCCGCTGACAATTTTTCTGACGAAATCTGATTTTCTGAATTAAATGTTTGAAGTGCTGTGATATCAAAGGGAGTCATAAGGGGCTGTGGGCTCCGAAAAATTCCAAATCTTAGGATGTGATCCCGGAGGAATTTTCAGAAGGCAGATTGGGTTTGTAGATAAGACACTACCCAGAGATTTCGCCCTCATTTGGTGAGGACTTTTTGATCTGAGTTCTGGTTTCCTATAGGCGCAAGCCCCTATAGTTAATTACCCCTCCCGATAACGAGAGAGAACTTTCGATTAAGGCTAGTCGTTAAGGATGTCACATAGGTCATGAACCTATCATATAATAGCAATAATTTTAGGGTTTAAATTTTGAATTTGGAAGTTTGAAATTTGGAATTTAGAGTTTATCACCATAAACTTAAAACTGGTGGTGGGGGGAATGAAGACGAGCCCGATCAAGATCCCATGGTTCCGTCGTCCCGGGCTGTCATGATCCCTGGTCTACTTAGTCTGAGGAGGTAGTCGACCCAACCTGACAGAAGGCATCTTGTCGGCAGCCATGGGTTGCTTCGTCCAAGAATACCTTGTAGACCTGGGTTGGTGTTTGTATAAGGGGATATATATGAATCCACCTTAGCTGACAAAGGGCTTTATGCCTATCGAATATACCCTATGATCCATCGCTCAAGGGTTTGACGCCTTTAGGGAACATACGGGCTTTGGCCGTGATCGTAATATAATGGTGCCATTTTGCGGCAAAACCACCCGATCAGAGGGCACGTGCCACGTCCCTGTTGGCAAGAGACTATTTGAGGATGAATCAAAGTGATACACCCGACATGCATTCGCTCTTTGTGAGCTGAGGTTAATTTCAAATTTATCACCCCCGACAAATGATTGTGGGAGGTGGATGATTTTTAGTTTTAAGTTTTCATTTGATAGATTTTATTATTTGGAATGGACTTGAGATTTGAGATTTGACCCCTCCGGTTGAGATTTTCGATCAACACGGCCATCATCGGGGTAAAGTTTGAGGTCACTTGTATTTTCGTAGAATTTTAGGAGACATTTTGCAATTCAAGTTATGTCAACTCCGGTCCTTTTAAGGAGGAGGATGAAACTTGAATATTTGGCCCGCGTAGCATTCTTGAATCGTTGAATTTGGGACTTAGATATAACGATCGGAGCACATGCGGGTTGTAGTATTTGATCCTGCGCAGCATTCTCGACGATTTGAGTTTGTAACTTTAATAGATCTGTCGGAGCACATGCAGAGATGTATTTAGTTTAAGGATCATATTTAATACATAAGGGGCATTTTAAAATATTTAAATATAATCCATTATGCAAGTGATTTCGCTTAAAAAATAGCCCGAGATTTCATTTAAGAACTACGAACGCCTTCTGTCCGCTTGTACACATGTTGCGGATCCGGTGGCGTTGTTCTAATTCAGGTTTCATTTATAGCACATAGAAGATATCCCTTTGTTGTTAATATCCCACTCAACATAGCTTATAAAAAATGCTTGTTAAATGGATAGTAGGAGATCATGCTAGTATTCGTAGGAGAATTATCTTGCTCGCTAGAAGCTCTCATATTCTCTCTCATAGATAGTCTAATTTGTTTGATACAAGCTCCTTATCTTTATTTGTAGGCTAGTTATTGTAGGCACTACGAATTCCCTATTCCTTCTTATAGGTGAATTGTAGTATACTTATAGTAATCACTATAAATTCTTTGCTCCCAAAAATAGTTTGACACTCTAACAATTTTAGATCTTGATGAATTGAGTTCTTTTTTTCTTAAGTGGCATGCTCTATCTCTTAATTGAAGACTTGGAATTGGAAGTCACATATATAACTGAGAGGACCATCAACCTATAAGAATGTTTCTTGAACATGAGATTTTGTTTATTGCATTTTTCCTTATCAATTTGTAGTTGGAGTCAAAGTCAATCCCCCTTATCACTCATCGATATGAGGTTAAAATGTTCACAAGCTTTCTAAAATTGCTTGTGTAATTAATATTTTTTTTTATAATTTAGTAAGGGCTCAAATAATTTTGTCATTTCTTTGAGTGCAAGAAAGTGACGAAACTCTCTATTTGAAAGCATCACATATCAAGTCGATTTCAAATCGAATTAGATTTGAGTTCATTTTTGAGTGTAGGTCACACATTATTCATTCAAAATTTATTTAAAATTGATTTTAAATTTGAATTTCGTTCAAATCAATTTTTTATTTTAGTCCAAGTCCTTTAATATTCACTGAAAATTTCGGCAGCCTTCCGGCGTCTCCTCCCCACCGAGGGAGAAATCGGGACGGCACTGCCGTAGTTCTTCCTACCCGGACCTAAGGTCGACGGCGTAGGGGCTTCGAATTTAAACCATCCCACCAGGATCTAAGATCGACTGCGTGAGGTCTTCAAATTTTAAATCATCCCGGTCGGACCTAAGGTACGACGGCCGGGGTCTTCGACACCTGTTTGAAAATTATCTCTCTTTTTTTTTTTCTTTTATTTATTACATATATAATATCATATAATTTGATATATGATAAATATTATATATATATATATATATATATATATATATATATATATATATATATTATAACATATCTAATATTATATAGAGAGGAGGGAGAAGGAATCGGGCAGAGCCCGATCGGAGGCCACGCACGGGATGGCTTGGTTCGGAGGCGACGGCGGGCTCGGCGGCGGCGGCCGGAGTCGGCTAGGGCACGACGATCAGGAGCCGGCGGGAGCAGGAGGTTGGTCGGCCGACTGGTAGTTCGTCCAGATCTAGGGCACGTCGGGTTCAGGCACGATGTCGACTCAGTAGATCAGGAAGAAGAGGAGATCGACGACTGGAGATCAGGCCAGCGAGCACAAACGGCTGGAGGTCGGACTCGTCGGCTTCGACGAATGGGAAAGATGTAAGTCTCCGAACTCTTTGCGTGCGTTTCCTTGCGGTTCTGAGTTCTTCTCTGCGTGTATATCTTCGTTTCTACCGAATGAGAGGGTTTGTTTTTGTATCGGGAGAGAGGCGGTGAGCGAATCGTTGTGAGGTGGGACCGACGTCGATTGCGTATGTCGGTAATTTTGGTCGTGAGATGGCTGTTACAGTCAACAGGGGCCAGAATCCTTCGAGATTCTGTCAGTGTCAGAGAAATCTGAGAAATCTGAGAAATCTGAAAATAAGTTCTGTTCTGAAAATTCTGTATATCTGTTCTGTTCTGATGTTATAAGCACAAAAGTAGACATAAGGGGCCAGAATCTGAGATTTTGTCAATGTTAGGGAAGGGAGGCATAAAGAGCCAGAATCCGTCGAGATTCTGTCAGGGTCAGGGATATCTGATATGTGATATCTGAAATGTGATTTTATCTAATTTGAATTCTGATTTGTACGATCCGATCCGTTTTGTGATTTGAGTTTTATAAATTTTATAAGATCTTTTCTGCACTCTGATTTGAATTCAAGTATATGTTCCGTCTGATTATATGAATTCTGACTGATATTCTAATTTCTGTACGATTATCTGATTTCTGTACGGCTATTTGAATAATTGATTTCTGATGTATTTTCTGAGGCGTATTTCTGAAGATTTTGATTGGTGAGTGTAGTCTTGCTGAGCTGTTAGCTCATCCTTGTTTTCTGCGTGGTTTTCAGGTTCTGGGAAAGGGAATGAAGTCTTGGATTAGCAGTTCTGTGTCTGATCAGTGATTAGGTATTTTGTACTTTTGATTTTTGTACAGTCAAGACTTTTCTGTTCTGTTCTTTCTGTCGAGAGTCATGCACTGTATTGTACATGATTATTTTGATGAAAAGAAAGAAAGAAAAAAAATAGTGTATGCATTTCTATATATGTATTTGAAGTTTATAGCAGCTCTGTGTTTCTGTTTGTTTGAATATCTGGAAGAAAGTTCTGAAACAAATTCCAAAACTAGATCATGGATTTTCAACATTTGTCGCGGCCCGATGCGAAGGGATTTGTTCCAGTCGGGTTGGGTCGTGACAGCTGGCGTGCAGTCAGAGTCGTATCAATGGCTTCAGAGGTCAGAGCGGGGTTTGGGTCACACATCGGCTTCGACTACAAGCAAACAGGAGGTCAGGACTACCAGAAGTAGTGCACGAGATCGGCGTCGGGTCGATCAGCGTGGGCTTGTGCGAGATCAGCCAAGAAGATAGGGCTTCAGCTTCTTGTTCGGTTATGAGAGCTCGAAAGAGGAAGCTTGTGTGCTTGAGGTCAAATGGACGAGATCCATCGTTCTTCTATGCTTGTGAGGGAGTTTTGTGTCGTGTGGAGCGAATGTGGGATAATGGGATCGTGGGTAGTGGAAGCCGATTGGGTTGGTCATTCGACAATTTATAAGTCAACAATATATATATATATATATATATATATATATATATATATATATATATATATATATATATATATATATATATATAATTTTTCATGATAAAACTTTTAAATATAAAACTAGAATAATTGATATTAGATCAACCATATGAAATAGTTCACTAAATTTGTTTAGTGCACTTCACAAATTTATGACCATTAATAAATTATGATAAAGAAATTTATAGTGTCTGCCACTATAATTAATTTTGGAATCACACATTCAAATTATTTTAGTTGTGACAAAATATATACTCATGAAATTTTATTTAAAAGAGTATTCTTACAGCAACAAATCCATTAAAAACTAGTTCATAACTCTGCAATGTAAGGGATGAAAATAAAATAATATAAATAGAATTAAATTGTTTCCCATTTTAAGCTAGAGTGATTAAAAGTTGAGCAAATAAATTTAACATCATATTATAAAAATAAATAGCCATTAGATAAAAGATTTGACCAAAATGATTTAACAATTAAGTATTTAAATAAATTTGTTATATTTTTTTAATAAAATGATTGTACTTTTTAAAATTTAAAATTATGACTAAGGTTATGAAAACCTGACTAGATATGAAATAGGTACAAGCGGTTCAAGATTTAATAATTTTGATCGGGATTGAAACAGATAGGGCAATAAATACTAAAAGTATTTAAATATCAACTAAATAATGTAATAATAATACAAAAATTATGCAATAATAATAATGTAAAAATGATGTAATAATATAAATATGTGGCAAGAAATCGCTCATATATAAGTAATATCTTCAACTTTTTTATAGCCATAGCCATAAGAAAAATTTAGACGCTCCTTTAAAATCTTGTATTTCCAAAGTCGGAGGAGAGGGCAATGACCGACGAAGAGAGAAGTTTAATATGAGATGAAAGCCAATGAGACGCATGAAAAATAGAATAATATGAGATGAGGGCTAGGATTACGTATTAGATAACTAAGTATATAAATATTATAAATTTATTTAAAAGGATTCGTTTCTAGCCCTTAGATTTAAAATTTAAATAATATTGGGAACCGGACGATGCTATAAAATCGAGATCGGTTCATCGATTAAGCCCCAGTTCCTCTGAAAGAGGGAGTCCAATAGAGTTTGCCCTGAGGTTGTGAATGTTATAAGAGGAGAGCAACTAATCTCTTAAAGAGGGAGTAGTGTAATTAGAAAAAGAGTGGACAACAAGATATGCGTCAAAGATGGCATGTACAAGATCCTTAAATAAAATACAATAGAGAGCACCGACAAAGTTATCATCAGAGAATCAAAGTGAGGTTGATATAGTAAGCGCATAAGCCACCAACACAATCGACATTGAAGAACATAGATAGATTGCAGTGGCAAACAAACCTTGCTAGAAATAGAGGAGGCCAAGTGCCTCAGTGGTCGATGATGGAGATTAGTTGTAGGAGGCATCTAGAGAGGTGAGAGGGGCAACAATAGGGGAAAAAGGTATGTGTTTTTTCTTCTTCTTTTTTTTTGTGTGTGGGGGTGACAGCATTTACAAGCCCGAAAAATTAGTTTTGAGTGTAATAGGCGGCAACATGCACAAGCATCGCAGAGCATGGTGATCAAAGAAAATTCAAAGAATCTTATTGCTTTAATACCGTGTTAGAAGGTAAATAGTATTATAAAGGGTTATGTACCTATATATAGATAAGAAAAGAAAACAATAAAGGAGAATTTCCTAAATGACGAGGAAATAAAATAATCATAAATAATGTAGAGTGCTACTATAAATGATTAGCACATGTGATAATTTAGATATGATAACAACTTTAATTTCAATTCTTCCAATTTCTTATACGTTCGCATGAGGATTCCAATTAATCATATGCACAAATAAGAAAACCAACACAAGGCATCGGCTTAGAAGTAGAAAGGAACGCACCAACATCATTATCATGTAAGAAAATACCTGATAGTGGGCTAGAAGATCAATGTATCTTCTAATTGGAGATGTAAATTGTACATAGCCAGGAATACCCAAAATACCATGGCGAATAGGCTTTTTAAAATCCATTTCAGCAGCACGCATTATTCTGACATAAGCAGAGCTCCTTACTGGTCCTTCTGGAAGATGGGCAAATGCGAATGCCGAGATGCTTGACTGAGGTTGACCTCTGTAAGGCAATGGAATATTGTGGGCAGAACCAAAGGTAGCTACAACCTCTCCACAAAGTATCATCATTTCTGAAACAAGCCGCATTGCAGGGTCTGCTTGGTCTTCAACATATAGGTTGATCAAGGGTTCAGGATCATCAGGATTGGCTACTTTGACACGTGGCTCAATCATGGTTGTATCTATTGCCCCCTGAAAGTTAAATTTTTTGCTTCTTATTAAAAACATTGAGCACTTATTTTCAACTGAGAGAGCCTTTAACCAATATCACTTATAAAAGCGATTGAGATAATCTGCTAAGGAAGCATAGATTATTATATAGAGAAGAACGAAGGAGAAAACAGAAAACAAAGCATTTGTGCCTCAATAAATATAACCTTCCTTTTTTGTTCTTTTTTTTTTCTGGTTAAAAGTGGCTTATACAAGCTTATATGCATACGGACGTTAGCTTTCCATAGATAGGTCGGGCTATATAAGTAATCAGTTGAGCATATAAAGTTACAATAAATGGATAGAGAGAGAACTTTGAACTTACAATACAATGCATTATATCCTTCTAACATAAAAGACTTTTCTGATGTGTTAATCATTAGCCATCACTCAGGAGATATATGATATTTTATAGATTGCACTTGTCATTTTTGGGTACTATGTGCTTAAAGAAAATGAGAAAAACAAGAAATACAGAGCTAAGGCCAGCTTTAAACATGAGACATTCACTATATGCCATTAGCAGGTTAAAATTTTCAACTCATTTTCAAACCAAACACAACCCAGTTGCATGTTTTAACATTTTTATGGCTTAATTTTTATGAACGTGCTATGATGAAATCATGAAGCAAATTTAAAAGTCCTTATTCATTTGACATGCAAGTCAAGGGAAATGGCATTGATTTAGTAACCCTTTTTAGTAACAATGTAACATATTACCCTATGATGATGGTTTCTATGACAATGGAAAGCATTTTGTGGGCTCCGAAAATTCAGGCCCAGGCCTCATCTGCTTTTGGGAGAGTTTTAACGGATTAAATTCCAGATTAAATTTTCAGAAGGCATATTAGGTTTGAAATAAGACACTACCAAGAGATTTCGCCCTCATTTTGCGAGAACTTCAGATCTGAGTTTTAGTTTCCAATAGGTGCAAGCCCCTATAGTTAATTACCCCTCCCAATAGCGAGAAATAACTTTCGATTAAGGCTAGTCATCAATCAAATACGTAGAAACATGTGTTATCTGGCATATAGTAGAAGCATGAATTTGGTATTTGAAAATTTGATACTTAAAATTAGAAATTTCACTATCCTGAACTTAAAGTGGATGGTGGGAAGTGATGGCGAACCCGATCGAGATCCCATGATTCCGTCATCCCGGGTGATCACGGTCCCCGGTCTACTTAGTCAGAGGAGGTAGTCGACCCAACCTGACAGAAAAATCATTATCGACAGTCATAGGTTGTGTCGTCCAAGGGTACCTTATAGAACTAGGGTAAGTATTTGTCTAAGAGGATAAATATGAATCCACCTTAGCTAACAGAGGGCTTTGTGTCCTATCAATTATACATTATTGATTCATATCTAAAAGATTTAATGTCATTGGGGAGCTTACGGGCTCTGGTCATGACCGTAATTTAGTGGTGTCATTTAGCGGCAAACCACCCGGTTCAGAGGGTCCCGGTCATAACCGTTTACTTGCAGTGTCATTTGGTGGCAAAATCATCTGTTATAGGACACGTGTCACATCCTTGCTTGTAAGAGACTGTTTGAGAATGAATTCTAGTGATATTCTCGACCATACATTAGTTCTTTATGAGTTAAAGTGATATTTAAATTTGTCCATCTCGACAAACTGTTGCAAAGGGTTGATAGTTTTTATTTTAAGTGTTTGATGGTTGAATTTTGATTTTAAATGTTTTGAATTTTGAAATTTTAGAATTTTTGGAATTTTGAACTTTCAAGGGTAATTAGGAAATATATAAAATATTTGGAAATAACCCCTTTGGTTGAGATCTATCTACATTCAGCACGGCCATCATTGGGGTATCATGGGTAATTGTATTTTATTGATTGAACCATGTCAACTCTGTTTGTTGGCCAATAGAGGATTAGGTTCATCATAGGCTTTATGCTTTTATTAATGAATTTTCCTTGTTCATAAGTCTTGAAGGCCTAATATAAACGTATAAAACAAATATCCCGGTAGATCCCACGACCATATATTTTTTCAATGGTTCAAGTCGTGTCGACTCCTGTTGATGAGGACATCGGAGATCAACGGCTACGATCTTGAGTTATTTATTTATATGTTTTTGTACTAGTTTATTTTATATTGTTGTTTTTCCCTTTATACCCTTATGGGTGGTCATGTAGTGTTGTTGTGGGCTCCGAAAATTCGGCCCCGGCCTCCGCTCGCGCTTTTCTTTCTTATATTCGGCGAGTGAGTTTTAACGGATAAGTTCCGGGGTAAATTTTGGAAGGCAAATGGGTTTGTAGATAAGACACTACCCAGAGATTTCGCCCTCATTTTGTGAGGACTTTATGATCTGAGTTCTGGTTTCCTATAGGCGCAAGCCCCTATAGTTAATTACCCCTCCCGATCACGAGAGAGAACTTTCGATTAAGGCTAGTCGTCAATCAGATACGTATAGAGATACGTGTATCTGGCATATAGTAGCAGCAATGGATTTTGATATTGGTAAAAATTGAATTTGAAAATTGGGTTTGGATTTGGGAATTTGGATATTTGAATGATTTTGATATTCAAAATAGAAATTGCACCATCTTGCACTTAAAGCGGATGGTGGGGGAATGGATGATAGACCCGATCAAGATCCCATGGTTCTGTCGTCCCGGGCCATCATGGTCCATGGTCTACTTAGTCAGAGGAGGTAGTCGACCCAACCTGACAGAAGGATCCTTGTCGGCAGCCATGGGTTGCTTCGTCCAAGGGGACCTTGTAGACCTGGGGGGAGTGTTTGTCTAAAGGGACAAATTTGAATCCACCTTAACTAACAGAGGGCTTTGTGCCCTATCGATCATATCCTATTGATTCATATCTCAAGGATTTGATGCTAATAAGGAGCGTATTGGCTCTGGCTATAACCGGTATATGTGGTGCCATTTGGCGGCAAAACCACTCGGTTCAGAGGGCCCCGGGTCATAACCGTTTATCCTGCAGTGCCATTTGGCTGCGAAACTGCCGGTTAGAGGACATGTACCACGTCCTTACTGGCAAGAGATTGTTTGAGAATGGATCCTAGTAATATTTTTGACTAGGCATTTGGCTCTTTGTGAGCTGAAGTAAATTTTAATTTGTCCGCCCTGGCAAACTGTTGCGGAAGGTGGATGAATTTTTCTTTAAGTTTTGATGGATTTATTTCAATTTTAAATATTTTTTTTTGGATTTTGGGATTTTTTGAGATTTTTTGGATTTTGTGGAGTTTTGAGTATTTGGGTGGAATTTTGAGTACTTGGTATGGACATTTGGGTAGAATTTTGAGAAATATTTGTGAAACCCCTCCGGTTGAGATAATCATTCAACACGGCCATCATCGGGGTGTTTCGGGGGTCATTTCTTTTTATGGATTGAACCTTGTCAACTCTGTTGGGCTGTCGACAGAGGATCGGGTTTCGTAGGCTTTATGCCCTTTGATAGTAAATTCTCATTGCTATAGGACTTGAAGGCCTAATATGAATGTATTAAGACAAATATGACGGTCGCAACAACCGTATATTTGTTTGTTGGTTTGAACCCTGTCGACTTCTATTGACCCGTATAGAAGGATCGGTTTCGAACCTGAATTCCCTTATCAACCCGCGCAGCATCCCTAGATGTCACGTGTGTACCAATAACACGCTTGCCGGGGCCCATGCGGGTTGAGATTGTACTTTCCCCCTTAGTGTACCTATGTGTATACAATTTATAGTGCACGTGCAGGGGTATTTATTTCAGACTTTGTTGACGCCTTTTATCTGCTTGTACAAGGGTTGCAGATCCGGTGGCGTGGCGTAGCAGCTTCTAAATAGAGTTATTCACCGCTTCGTACAGGTAGACTATCGTGCACTACTCGTTGCTTTCTGTAGGTGGATCGTAGTGTACCAACTAATCTCCTGCTTGACATCTGTAGATACCTTCATCCCTTGTAGTTCTTTCATATTTGCCCACATATAACACACTGAATTTATAATGGGTCTCTTTCGGTGTCATTGATCCCTCACACAAACTCTTGTACGATCAAGAGATTTATCCCATCGACAACATACCTCCCATTGCCACTTGCGTATAGATCAATGTGATCATTTCAATCTTGATGTTGACTGCATGCTAAACTATGTTCCTTGATAATCCTTTTATGCTTATATGTGCCCCACTTAGATCTCATAGGACATTTCTCTTTCATGGTGTTTGCAAGTGAATGTGGTAGGAATTACTGCATCTTTCTTCTGAGCCTCGTCTCCTGGAACATGATTAGCAATGTTTTCTAAATCAGTTGTGGATGGAGGGCACTACAACTTTCTTTATGCCATAGTTTCAAGTTAATGTCCATCTCAATGCTCTTGATGCTGTAATTGGTCTTTCCTAGAGAAAGATCTGATTTAATTTAATTATTTCCATGATTCACCACTAGCTTTATGCTCTTTCCTGTAAGCATTCCATAGGAAGAATGCCTAAGGAATTCACTAAAGGTACTGGAGAAATCTTTGTTGTGATAATCAAAAGCTGCTCGATATAGTGACAAAAGATACTATTCCTAATGGACAATTTCCAACTCAAGTGTCATAATCTTCTTCATTAGATCTGTAGCAGTCATGGGAGCTGGGATTTCATTTGAAACAGTTGATCTAATAGAGCTGCAATTGGATTCCATCTTTTGGAAGGACTGCTGGTTGTCTAGTCTTATATCCAGGTTTTGATTTAAACTAGGATTATAGCAAGACATCTGTGGTGTCTCATTTAATAAGTCTTCGTATTCTTCTAAAAAGCTCCTCTAGAAATATCTATCTTGAGGATGAGGAAAAATTCTAGCATCATAACTGTATTCCAACATTTTTGTATAATATTCTTCCTTCACAGAGCCATGATTCTTAATCTCCTCCATGATTAAATTTTGATAAGCCTGAAGACTACCACATCATGTCTCATAATGCCAACTAATTAATTTGTTCGAACACTGAACTCTCCAAGCCTCTCCTTGGTTTCTTGTTGTAGAAGACGGGAGTATCCATGTTATTTGTTTCTTGCAAGATGCGTTATGTTTGACTTCATGTTAATATAAACCAAGATGTGGCATTTAGTGACTTGCACGAATCTTCTAGAACTACCATTTTCTCTCTGAACTCCTCAAGCTTCATATTTGCATCAGATAAAGAGTTCTCCAAGGCTTTGCTTCATGAGTTGCAATTAAGCTGCACATCTCCTTCAACTTCATCAATTAATATGCATGGGCAAGCCATATTGATGTCTTGCCTATCATTGATTCTTCACTTGAAGCATGAATGATCATAATTATCATTCAATATTTGCATCCTCATCATACTCATGTAATCGTAATTTTATTTGCACAATTGAGTTCACACTCAAGTTAAAATTGGAGACCTTCATTGTCAAGTTGCAAGTCTTCTATGTCATATAAAATGACTTAGATTATACATGATAGAGTTGCTTAATGACATTTGATTTCTTAATGAAATGATGATTCCTTAATGTTCATTGAAAACTTTTGTATTGTTAAGTGTGAACATATCATAGCATTTTCCACTTGATCTTTATTTGTATGATTAAAGTTCTCATCTTGTTAGAATGCAATATTAATTTTCATTGTCTTTCATTCATTCAATGTCAAGTTCAAATGGTTCAAATCTTGTTCAAGTCCCCTGTTGTCCAACTCAAGTTTGAGTTCAGTTCAAGTTCATGTCCACTGCAGTCCCAAATCAAGTCCTCTTGCACTTTGTTCAAATGTTCAAACATTTGTTCATCACATTTGATTTACAAGTTCATTTATTATTTAAATTGAGTTAAAATCATTTTATTTGCTCAAACACAAATATGAGCTCAAGTTCAAATTGTCCACATTTTGTTCAAGTCTTGTCCACGGTTCACTGAAAATTTTGGCAGCCTCCCGACGTCTCCCCGGTTTAGGGGAAACTACGGGAAACTGGGCCATCCCACCACGCTACTCGAGCGTGTATGGTAGGTGTCGGGAGGACACCGGGCCGTACATCTTTCATCCCACCACGCTAAGCGAGCGTGTATGGGGTCTTCAAAAGTAACCGTACGAAGAGCACAAGTGAACCTCCCCACCACGCTACGAGAGCGTGTATAGGGCTTACCCATTTCTCTGTATGCGCCGCACCGAGCTCCCTCCTACCGTGCTACGAGAGCGCGTATAGGTGATTCTCCGGTCCGCCGCAAACACCGAAAATGGGAAATATGAGTTTTAGGTGATTACCCGTCTCGTCGTAGGTGTCGCACCGGGTTCCCTCCTACCGTGCTACGAGAGCGCGTATAGGTGGTTCTCCGGTCCGCCACGAACACCGAAATGAGAATCTGAGTTGGAAATTCATACCTTCGCGAAGGTTGGAGACGGTGGTGAGATGCACAAAATCATCTCTAATCCTCCTCTCTTTTTTTTCTTTTTCTTTCTCTTTCCTTTTCTTTTTTTTTTTTCTCTTTTTTTTTCTTCTTTTTTTTTTTTAAAACTCTCCACACTCTTTCTCTTTTTTTTTATCCCTCTCATTCTTCTTCTTTTTTTTTTTTACTCTAAATGCACAACCCTTACATAAATATGCACATCTTTTGCTTTTTGAACAAGGACAGATGGGTGGAAATATGGGCACTGGCAGTGTAGGAATCTTCAAGCAAGTTTCACGTGAGAGCGAGTTCAAGGATTCCTTGGCTATTTGAGGAGAATTTGTCTCAGTTACTGCTGAAGCTCTCGGGTAAGGTGGGAAATTTTTTTTTTTAATTTTTTATCTAGTTTTTTAGGTAATTTATCCATTTTTTAGTCTTTATTACAAGAATTTTCAGGCAATTGCCCCCCCTAAAAATTTTAAAATACTATGGTCTTTAGGTAATTGCCCCCAACAGGTTGAACCCGCCAGGGGACACTGCCTCCTTAGACCCCCGACATATATGTCTTATAAGTTTGCCCCCCCCTGAAAATTAGGGCTGGTTCCGCCTCTGGGCGTGGGGAGGATCTGGACGTGGAGCTCAGAACTTGCTGTTGAAGAACGTGGGCTGGACGAATAAGCAGAAGCAGCAAGTTGAAGGCCAGTGGAGTTCACTGGAGGGATTTCGTGCGTAGAAGAAAGGTTGAGGCTTTGTCGTTGTTTGGACGGGAGTGCAGGGAAGGATTGTGAGGAGTTGAGGTGTGTGGTAGAGAAAACAAAACGAGAGTTGAAAATTCTGTGCGTAAAAAAAAAACGAGTCCGCCTTTGCTTCATTTTAACTACGAGAGCAAGAACCACAGCCAGCTGCGTGGAAACGACGGGATTTGATCGGAGACAGCCGGATTTCGATTGAACGAGGTATTGCAATTAATTTATTTCCCTATTCGGCCTCTGACTTTGCTGAAATTTTATTGAGTTAATGCCATTTTGGTATTCCAGTCATTTCTGTATTTAATTTAGAATGACCAAGCAGTATTAGTCCAGTCAAAATGCATCAATTTGCGTGCTTTCCTCGTTTTGCGTGTCAATTTTCTCGTTTTGCGTGTATTTCGCTCCGTTAAACATGTCGAATTCGTCGAATATCAGAATTAAACAAATTAACAGTGTATTCAGGGTATTGACGTTGTTCCGAGCACAACCGCGAAGTCTGTTTCATGATCGGACATCATTTGAGCACCCCGATAATAATTCTTGCATGTGCCCGCCTCGATTTGTGTGCACAACCTCAATTGAACAATTTGGTAGTGCATTTAGGGTATTTTCGGTGTTTTGAACACAACGATGCAGTCCATTTTGCAATCGGACGTCATTTGAGCAACTACGAGCCTAATTTTTACACTGAACCGCCTCGATGTACGTGCACAACCTCAATTAAACAAATTGATAGTGCATTTAGGATATTTTTGACATTCTGAACACAATGACGCAACCCGTTCGTCAATCTGACGTCATTTGGGTCGAGTCAGGCAAACTTTTCTTGAAATGTGTGCTTTACCTCGAAGTGCGTGTTGACCTCGCATGTTTGAATTTGAATAAATTGGATGTCTCCCTTGGGTATTTAGGATATTCTGAATGCAGTGGCGAAGTTCATTTCGCGATCGGACTTTGTTTCACCAACGTCGAAGTCAATTTTCTCGATATACGTATTTTGCCTCGAAATTTGTGCCACCAATTCGGATGATCCAAATTGAACATAGAAGACGTAGTTTTGAGTATTCATAATGTTCCAATCGTAATGGCGAAATCGGTTCGTCGATCCGACATCGTTTGATCAGCTTCGCACTTTAATTTCGGGTGTCGGTCGTCTCTTTTGACCAATCTCATCCGATTTGATTGCGACGAGCCTTGACCTAACAAAATTTGATATCCTGATCGCAACGACGATGTTCATTTTACAATCGGAGATCATTTGACCCTTCAAGTGATGCGTTGTATCAACCCGCGCGTTGCTCGATCCGCCACCTTTGTCCTTTTTGCACATAGTTTAAGTTATAGGGGTCAACAGTTGTAGCCCGAAGGGAATTTTAGTCTTTGTTATTTTTCTTTTCATGAGGCCTATTTATAGGCTAGCTTTCTTGTATTGAAGGATGATGAATTATTGATAATAAAATTTTTATGTTCATGTTGATCTCTTAGTGAGTTCATGTTGATCTCTTAGTGAGTTTATGAGAAGAGAAGCCCGAGGAGGGTAATTTGCAATACCCGTCAATCTTTGGAAGAGTCCAAGGTTCACGGTTCTTACGATCTCTTTGTGAGTTCGTTAGCTATCTCTATCTTTCTCGTATATTCTTGTTCATCTCCTTTCTCCCCTCTTCATTCACCCAAGTCTTCCCATAGCTCCACCTCCCCAAGCCGACGACCATCCCCACCTGATCGCCGGCCTCCTTCCCACGGCCTTCCCCACCCGATCGGCGGCATCTCCTCTCCCTTAGCCGCCGGCCCCTCCTCCACCACCTCCTCCCCAACCACCCATCACCGACCACTTCCCCCAATCCCCACGGCAAGCTCCACCTCCTCCTTGGGCCGTCGGCCACCTCCTTGCTTCAAACCTTGGCGATGACACTAATCATCATAATGACTCCTTAATTTGGGTTTGCAATAAAGAGAGAGTCTAGCTAATTTGAATTCGAAATTTGAAATTCAAATTGGAGATTCAAAACTTTCCATAATTGCAAAAGTCCAAATAAGGAAAGATTTGAATTGAATCCAATTCAAATTTCATAACATGAGGAGTTACTAATTCTCATCCTAGGTGGCAACATCCCAATTGGAAAGTGCAAAATCCCTCCCTAATCTCCCTCTCCCCTCTCACCATGCCGCCAACTCCATGAGGGATTTCCCCCTATTGATTGCTCCCTTTAATGCCCCACCCTATTTGAAATTGAAATTAATTTCAAATAATTTTCTCTCCTAAAATTTCAAATTCTGAAATTTATTTCAGAATTGGTTTTGAAACTCCCCTCTCCCTTCCAAAACCGCCAGCCTCCTCCCCTCTTGGCTCCCCTCCATTAATTCCCCCATTCAAGGCATTAATGCCCATGACTTGAAATTCAAAATTCAAGTCTTTTCCCTCCCAATTTAATCAAAACTGAAATTAAATGTCAGTTTTTTATTAACCTTCCCCACCCCTTTAATTCCTTCCAAATCCACTACTCCTAAGTAAGGAATTAATTCAAACACTTCCCCTCCTTGCTGGCCGAAATTCCCCACAACTGTTGGCTGATTTTTCCTTCCCAAATCCCTTCCAAAGCTCCAGGAAAACTGCTACCCAACATCTCAATTTGTTGTTTGGAAATTCCTGCAGCAGCCCACCGACATCCAGCCATCCCGGGAGCGACAATTGCTGTCCAGATCTCAGGGACTACCCTTCTTCCTGTCTAGAAGTTTCCCTGAGCTCAATAGGTTGCTATCCTGTTGACCACAGCAAACTAGGGTGCTATCCAGCCGTCCAGAACCAGTTCTAGCTGCTGTCCTGAGGAGATCTAGTGTCGTCCAGCCGCCCGAAGAGACTTCCATTGCTGCTGAGTGGTTCCAGAAGTTTGAAGGCTGCTGCCCCTTCATTCCAGCCATCATCATAGCTTCATAACTCCTTTTTTTGGGGTAAACTCTTCACTCACTCTCTATCTTCTGAGTTAACTCTACTCGTGGTTATAATTTGATTCACAGAGCGCATCTTTTTTCGCCTCCGCTAAACCTAGTATTTGAATAAGTTGTGAGAGAGACCCTTCATAATACTAATCTTATTGTTAGCATTAGAATTTCTCGTTGAAACCACTCATGTATGCAAAGTAATACTTAGTTGACTATTTAATGATCTCAACCTCTCGCATGTGTTTAGACCTAAGCTATTTTATCACCTTAATGTTATCTTATCGTTTACATCAATAGAGGATTTTGCTTAACATTGCTCTCTAAAATTTACAAGTGCAAACTTCCTTAAGCAAGTCATTTTCGCATGATTTGTTTCACATCACCTGTTCTATCAAGGAGAAATATTAGACTTGAACTTAAGTTCATTTTTTGACCCGCGCAACATCCTCAGACGTCACGTATGTAAATATGACATGCTCTTTGGGGCTCTTGCGGGTATTTAGGGGGCATTTTTATAATTACCTGTTCAACCTTATCAACTGTCTAATTGTTGATGGAGGATCAGGCTCAAACTTAAATTTATCATTTTGACCCACGCAACTTCCTCAGATGTCACGTGTGTATCCATAAAACTCTCGTCGGGGCCCATACGGTATTTAGGGGGTATTTTGTGATTACCTGTTAAACCTTATCGATTACGTCTAATTGCTAACAGAGGATCGGGTTTGTTGTCGGCTTTGTGCCTTTACTAGTGGATTTTCATTGTTGTATGCTTTGAAGGTCTAATATGAACTATAAAACAAAATATCCTGGTCGATGCTACAGACATGTTAACAGTTAATAGTAGTGATAAGTTGAAGGTCTAATTTAACTAAATTGATATGTATTTATTCAATAAGTAGTGTGTTTAAGGGAGAATATGTCTAGCAATTATATACTATCTACTTACAAGGAGATCAAAAAATTAGTGTTAAGCTTTAAACAGCTTGATCAAGTACCAGCGAGACTAGGTATTAACATTATGCATGGTCTTAACATTATGCATGGTCTTCTCATATGCATGCATGGATATATAAACATGCAAATGCCCATTTTTTATATTATTTACACATTTGACTTAGGGCTTTAAAATCATTCATTCCATATTAAGTTCAGATAATGTAGCCAACAGTTCCAAAATGAAAATGGTAAATGCCCTGTCTTAAAGTTATAGCCTGAACCAAGTAAAGAACAAAAAACCAACACTCAACAAAAATATCAAATTTGGGATGTTGAAAATAGCATTTGCTCAAGGAAAAGTGCATGCAATCAGCATTCTCATTCAAATGAAGACTTAAAACATGCAAACTGATCTTCATAGTTAAGAACATAACCTGGTTCCGACGCCATTGTAAACGGAGGGAAGCTGCCTCAGATAAAATTCTCAGTTCAGCCTCCTCTTCCAAGCCCAAATGAAGTAACTCTGACGCACTCTCATAGGTCAACATGTAGGTTGGCCTTATGATGGAGTTACATATTGTGTACTCTGCAATACTGTAAAGCAATTATTCATTAGGGTTTTATAGGTTTTAATATAAATATCGGTCTTTCCATAAATACTTTC
The DNA here is from genome assembly GCA_022539455.1 of Dendrobium nobile. Lineage (NCBI taxonomy): Eukaryota > Viridiplantae > Streptophyta > Magnoliopsida > Asparagales > Orchidaceae > Dendrobium > Dendrobium nobile. The sequence goes on along the minus strand of CM039723.1, from coordinate 13,438,491 downwards.
ATCATAAACAATCCAACACATCAAATATCAGATGTAAAACATACCTTCCATCTTCATGCAGGGTTACAGACACACTGACAGCTTTGCAAAGCTTCCCTTGCAGCAAACTCATACCTTCCATGGCAAGCTTTTCAGGGAACATTGGAAATGTGGCAGTGGGCAAAAAAATAGAGGTTCCTCTGCGCATTGCCTCCCTGAAAAGTAATAAAATGCTAAATCATCTCTGTTCACTCAAATTTATCTTTATAAAGCTTATTAACAACAGTTGAACCTGTCAATTATGCTCCTAGGTTCAACCAAACAAGCAGGATCTGCAACATGTATCCAGACCTTAATCTTACCATCTGGTAGCTTCACAGCGCTCAGTGCATCATCAAGCTGGATCACCACCAATACAATTATTACTATAGAAAGAAGCCACAAGGCAGCATTTTTTTAAAACAATTTCTAAGCTTATTCAAGTATCATAGAATGCTTAGATGCATCCTTACCTCATCAGCTTCATCAACATCAATTGCATACACTTTCAAGGATGAAAGATCTTTTCTGATACCCTGAAATTAATAACAAAACATCAATGTAAGGTGGAAAAGAAAAAGGTGGATTAAAAAGATTCAAAAGGCAAACACATATAAAGCTACAATTCTACCTCATCAACGTCAGTAGAAGTTGTTAAAAGGTTTTCAGCAGCTAATAATACTTCCTCACGTTGTTCAGTACTGATATTCAACTTCAAGAGATCGAGATTAACATGAACTGGGAAATAGCCAACATCTATAAGAAGGTTCACCGCATTAGATGAAGTCTTTGATAGTCCCATTCCCTTGAGAATCTTTCTCCATAGCACCCAATCAAAATAGAGTAAATTAAGTCAAAATATGATGATACAAAAGATAAGTAAATTTGACATCCTAAACTAATGTTTGATATATTTTATTCAAAAATTAGAGTCACAAATGACTAGGACACACATCAACACAAATGGGGCAAGATTAAGTTGTTCCTTATTTAATATTTTTTTAATTAATGAGGGATGCTCAAATATTCCAAGTCAAAATAAATTTTTAACATAACTCTGAAATGAAAAACAAATGTCAATATCTTCATTGATCATAGGACTTCAAATGGCGATTAATTATTTAATTTCATCAATAGATTTTGATGTAAAAAGTGAATAGAAGCAATGAAATGACAGCACTGATCCCAACACCAGAAAGGAAAAAAGACATCAATACTTGTGGCAATTTTAGCTTTGGGCAGTATTTTTAAAATAAAAAAGAGTTTGGCAACCCTAGAATGCCCTCAAAAAGGCAACTAATGTCTCCTTCAACTTTATTATTTACTGTGTTTTTAGTTAAAATAAATTATTAACCTGTTTTCTTTAAAACGTTTACTAACAAGAACACTCCAAGTCTGTTATTTTGTGAGAAAAAGCATTGAAAACATAGTGAAGCCAGATTGCTCACATTTCCTGCAGTTTTCTTCTGTTCATCATTTTTGCACGCATCAATAGCATAAGCTTCAAGAGAAGTCATCCATTCTCTGCACTTCTCTTCCTTCAACCATGAACATTTAGAAGGTTTACTGCAAGGAGGTAAAGCCTTCACTGACGCAAGTAATTTGGCAAATTCTTCCACTTCCTTTTTAAATTCCTCTTTGAGATTCTTCCTATGAATAAGTTCTTCCACCTACAACCATATTACATAAATTAGAGATATGATACAATAAAAAAGAAGTGTGAAGTCAGCCTCTCAAATCTCAAAAGAGGCTGTTACTTAACATGATCATACAAAGTGGAATGGCAACGGTACAAAAAAATTATTCATAATAAAGTAATTAATTATAATCGGGAGTATCATGGCATGCAAACAGAAGCGAGAAAACACAAACTCTCTGTTGTACTTAATATTCTTACAATGAAGGCATATAAATTGTTTCAATCCATAAAACAAACAAATTTTCTCATTCCATAATACTTTCATCCTTATATTGTTAAAATAACAGAAGTAACCTTGCATCATATATATCTTCTTCTCTTTTACCAACACCCATTTGGTGGAGTGATTTTGCCTTCGGTTTCCAAATTAAAGATCTAAGGTTTGAATCTTGTCAAAAAATTCTTATCTTTTTTGCAAAAAAACTAGGCTAAAGAATGGGATTTATCTCTTACCAAAGAAGAGGAATCCTAGTATGATGTAGGACTACAATGTTTAAAGTAATTTGATAAGAACTTGCACGAATTATTGATTAGAATAATAATGATTAGAACTATTAGCAAATAAAAACGACAGAATAAAACGTAAGCTCGATCACTTCCGTTTAGGCTAAGTTGCACAATAAGAGCTTTGAATTATCAAAGTAACAAAGAAAATCAACGACATGCAAATATAATAGCTTTCAACGAAAATTCCTAATCTAACAATAAGATTAGAAACAAATGAAATGCACTCAATCCCTATGTTTACTAAGCTCGGCAGATTTTGGGGAACAAGATCCTCGTGAATCTATCAAATCACAAGAGCAAGTTAGACAATGAAAATACACGAAAAGAAAGATTGGCAAACCCTTATCATGGTTGAGTTGCGATTCTCCACTGAACGGTGCCGGGTTGTTCTTCAATAGCCTCAACCAGGGTGTCCAGGATGCGCTCTACGTACTCTTCTACGTTGTTGTCGATGCACGGGTTGACATCGAAAAAGGTCGAGTGAAGAATGCAAACAAATCCTTGTTCGTCGTAGGCGAGACCATAATCAAGATTCGGATCGGCCATTCATGGATGCTAGAAGAAGGTCATTTTCGAAGATCACTAACAACCCTTTGGAACTCCGTTGGAGAGAAAGAAGTTTCTCTTGAACTTGAAGTGGGGATGATGGTGGTGTGGTCGGCCAAGGGAGGAGGGGGAGGATTTCCAAGCAATGCTCTAATTAATTCCTATGTTTGGAATTAATTAGAGGGATGAGGAGGCGGGTAGGGGCAGCGGCAAGGAGGAGGAAAGTAAGGAATTTGTTTTAGGCTTTCAAGGATGGAAGAGCTTAAAACCTTAAATTAATTTCAGATTTTTCTCTTAGAGGGGATTTGAAATTTGAAAACAATTCCAAAAGGGGATGAGAGAAGGGGGACGGCGGCAAGGGTGAAGCGAGGGCTTTAATTTAATTCCAAAAGGGGAGATTCCCTTTTGGAAATAAATTAAATAGGTGGGCTTAGGGGGGATTTCGGCTAGAGGAGGTGGGGATGAGATCTAGAATTGTTTCCAAGAAGGGTTAGAGGGCTTTAGGAAATAAATCCCTTGGGATTTATTAAAGGGGCCGGCGGCTTTATGGCAAAGGAGGAGATTTGGGGTTGCTTAATTTAGGATTTAGGATTTATGAAAGAAATAATTAAATTCTCATTAATTTGAAATTTTAAAAGGGGCTTAATTAAGTAACTTTCCAAAAATAGGTTTCCTAAAATAGGAAAAGAATTTCAAATTCAAATAATTTTGAATTTTGAAATTAGACCTCCCTAAATTAAGAGCGGATGATTATGGAAAGTATGCGGGAGGGGCTCGAATTGAGGGGGAAACGTGGAAGAGGTGAGTGGGGGCCGGTGGCTAGGTTGGGCCGTGGGGAATTCTTGGAGGAGGGAGGGTATTTGGTGAAGCCGACGGGTAGATAGTTTGTGGAGGTTGGAGAAAGGTGGAGGTTTGGGCGTGTGTAGGGTTGGTTGGGGTGAAGATGGCCGGTGGTGGTGGTGGGAGGATGAAAGGAAAGAGATAAATAAGAAAACCATGAACCCAACTCGTCAAGGTTGGTGGGTGTTGCGCAATTCTCCCTCTCCTAGGGCTCTCACTCCAATCTCTCAATCTCTCATGAGAACTCAAACAAAGAGAAGCAAAGTTTTCAATTAATCATTCATTAACTTGAAAAGAAGAACAATAGGGCTATAAATAGCCTCGTACAACGACTTGAGAAAAATAAAAGGATGACAATGCCCCTAGGGATTACATACGACCTCCCTTAATAAAAGGGTAAAACGGAAAAGCAAAAAACACATAAATAATAAAAGCTACATAACATAATAAAGAAAAACAAATACAAGATAAGACTCAAAAGTACATAGACTCGATCGTGGCCGTAGATCGACGGCCACGCCTCTGATATACTTTGCATGCTCTGATGTCCCCATCGTAGTATCTTTCAAATTATAATCTAATTCAAACTTAAATTGCACCATGATTTAACACTTAGATATAGCTCCAATACAGTTTTATGAGAATGTATTTGTGAACAAGAAACTGTTTTTTTCTTGCCATTATGATAGGAGAAGCATCTCGGGATGACAAGTATTAGAAATTAGATTAAGAAGTATTGAAAGACAAAAGGATCTAAAAAAAATTAGGAAGACCTCATGCTACAGCCATAAATGACACCCCCATCTCACGGATTGCCATGGAGTTCTAAATTAGTATATAGAATAAGAAAGGATCGCTCAGTTTATTGTAGGTCTAAATATGGAATTTAATAAAGCATGCCTCCAAATCTTGGGTAAGGAGATCATACCCCCTCTTAATGAAGTCTTTTCCCATGTACGGGCTGAAGAAGTATTGTTATGCTAGAAATGCCTCAAAAAGGGCAAGCTATGGCAACCATACAAACTTAAAGTGTAAAATTGATAACCAAAAAATCCATCCAAAAATGAAGGGTAAAAATGTCATTAAGGCAATTGTGGTGCAACTACCACAAAAAGAAGAGGTACACCAATAAAACATTTTAGAAATTCTATGGGAGACCTCATATGATGGATATAAACAAAGTCAATCAAAATGACATGCCCATTTCACAGATACTTAGAACTGAACTCATGAGAAATTGACAGGTTGAGGAAACTTTTCAACTCTTTAAGAAACTATCTATTTCATGATCTCTAGCTCAAAATAATTAAAACTTTTAAGCATTTTTTACTTTTAAGGCCTAAATAATTCCCATAATACATGGGTAATTAACTTAGATGCCATTAATCACATGGCAGATTCGACCAACTCCTTTCAAACATAACAACCCTATCTTAGCAATTGAAAAATCAAATTAGTCAGTGGCTCCTTAACTACTATTGAATTACAAGGAAATATTCTCATTTTTCCCTTCACTTACTTTTAACAATCTTTTACTTGTCTTCATCTAACTGTAAATCTTTTATTTATTCATAAAATAACCCAGGATCAAAACTTTGAGGCAATATTCTTTACTGATCATTGTATTTTTCAAAACCTAACTATGGAAAGAAGATTGACCTAGCTAGAAAAAATGATGGGTTGTACCTACTTGAAGACAATAATAATTGTAACAATCCTTCATCTCTTTTCTTTATGTTTGTTTCTAGCGAAGATACTATTTGGAATCATCATTACAAATTAGGACATATGCCTTCTAAAATTCTCAAAAGTATGTTTCCCTCCTAATTAAAAATGTTGACAATAAAAAATTCAATATGAAACTTGTGAAATTGCTAAACATTATAGAGCATCTTTTATTTTGAGTGAATCTCGATCATCTACTAATTTTCTAATCAAATATTTGAGGACCTTCGAAAATCCCTACCAACTCTGTAGCTGAAGTATTTATAACACTTATTATTACACTTGAACGGCATGTGTTTATCTTATCAAATAAAAATATGACATCAATCATATTCTCCCAATTTTTTTGCTATGATAAAAAATCAATTTGGAGCAAACATTAAAAAATTCAATATTTATAATGCCCAATATTATTCAAACCAAATTTCAACCCCCTTTATTCATCAATTCTAATGTCCCAATGCCTAACAAAATGGGATGGATGAAAGAAAAAAATAGACACCTTCCTGGGCTTCCCAAGACAATTTTCTCCCAAAATTAGAATCCCAAAGGATATCAGGGAGAAGCCATCTGCCTCACTGAATGTTTTCCTATGAATAATTTATTCACAAGGCTTGCTCCTAAAATATTTGGATGTATCTTATGTACACATTCTTAAACAACAACAAGATAAATTAGATCATAAAGCACTTGCGTGTGTCTTCTTAGGATATTTGCGCGCTCAAATGGGGCATAAATTTAATCATTGAACCGCAAAAATTTTTCTTATATCAAAGATATCACATTTAATAAAACAGTCATTCTTTAATTAGAATTATCTTCATGGGGAGAACAATCATGCAGAAGATAAGTCTAGCAAACTCAATATTTTTCCTTTCACTATTAAACTATTAACATGCATCGAAGAAGACAACTTGATCCCACTAAGATTAACTATCCATTTACTAAACCACTTCAGATCTATACAGCAAGAACAAACCCTATCCAAATTCTCTTGCAATTCCAAGACTCGAAACCAGTGTCTAGTAACCTTCCTTCCTCTCCTAAGAATAATCATGATCAAACTATTGTTATATAAAAGTTTGATGAAATTCCCTATACCCCATATCTCAATATACATCCATCGAAAACACATATCATATTCATAAAGCTTCCTTATAAACATTAACACCATCAAAATTCGACAAATTTTATTTGAGGCATAAAAATAAAAATTGGATGGAAGCTATGAGAAAAAAGATGAACACCCTAAAAAAAATCCACACTTATGAGATGATTGAGTTATTTTAATGAAAACTTATTATAGGATGTGCAGATTGTAGTATATAAAATTATAAAATCAAGTTAATAACAACAGGACATATCCAATCCTATGGAGTTGAGCACCAGGAAAAATTTGCTCCAATCACAAAAAATGAATACAATTTATATCTTAATCTCCTTGGTTATTAATATTAGGTGATTCGTGAAATAATATGACGTAAATAATGCCTTTCGGCATGGTGATATATAAGATGTTCTCTAAGATTCCCCACTAACACTAAAAAACTCATTTTTAAAAAATCAAGCATGCAAACTAAAAAAGGGACTATATGAATTGAAACAATCTCCAAGAGCATTGTTTGGAAATTTAACAAAAGCTGTGTGGGATGGGATATAGACAAAATCAAGAGAATCATAAATGCACAAATCTATTTTAAAAAAAAAAAAAACAATAGTCACAAGATTAAATGCAGAATATGAGTTTAAATCAATTGCCAATGGGATCTATGAACTACTTTGGTTTAAAACTATATTTAAAGATTTGAATATTAAATGGGAGGGACATACAACATTATAATATGATAACAAGTAGAACAGAATGACTGAACTAAACATGCAGAAATGGATTGACAGTTCATAAAAAGATTGTAATGCCGGAAGATTTACACTCATTTTGTTCCAATAGATAGTGACTGTCATATATTCACTAAAGGGCTTTGCAATATTGCATTCAAGAACTCTGGGCAAACTACAAATGGTATGTCTCCAACAAATAGTTTGAGAAAGAGTGTTGAAACACCCGGAGATCCGGAAAAAAAAATGTGGTTGTTATTCAAAGTTCTACCTATGGTTGTTTTTAAGCCTGGATATTTAACTTGTTAAGATAAGCAGTTTCATTGTTTTGAATGTTCTAGATTCATAATGCTTAGCATGCCAAGTTCCAGATAAAAACTGCTTAGTAAATTCAATATAGCATAAAACTTTGCTGAAGATAGCAAGCATTTAGAATGTTGATCGGGATATATCAGCTTATTTATGAATAAAGCAAACACTACTCCATCTTATAATTTCTGAACACGACAGTATAGAAACTTCTACAATACTAAAAAGAAAAAAAAAATTTATAGCAGTACCTGTATAGTAGGGCGTGGTTCATAAACAGGTAAATATCCTTTAGACTCAACTTGATTGAAATAAATATCATTTTCTGATAGCAAGAGATGAGCACAATAGCTTTCAAGAGGCTCGCTGCTGCCATATATGACCTGGAAACAATAAAAGATAGTTTTATTTAGTTATTCAAAGTTTTTATAGTAAGACATCTGTAAGACCAGGAATACATGTGGAAAAGACTGCGTGTGTATGGGAAAATTATTAGGTGCGGACACCGGACGTAGAGGTACATCCGGACTCCAATAAAATGTTGACACGCGGAGTGAACACGTGGAAATTCAATTAGATTTATTTTTTACTTTATATATTTAATGTGTCCGCGGAACTTTAAGCCAAGCGCACTAAAAGTGCAACCAAAGCGCAGGTAAAATGTAGGTAAAGTGCAAGTAAAGCGCAGTCAAAGTGCAACTAAAGCACAGGTAAAGCGCATGTAAAGTGCAAGTAAAGCGCACAAAAAAGTGCAACCAAAACGTAGTCTACGTGTCAAATTTAAAGTGGATGTCCGGACGTATCTCTACGTTCAGTGTCCGCACCAAATAATTTTCCGTGTGTATGCGTGTTGTGCTTGCTGTCTTGCATGGAACCCTCCTCCTTTGTGGCTCATGAAGATTGGAAACCCATTCCAAAGTCTTACTTGCTTAATTGTATCCAGCAGGCCAATCGTGAACTATAGTAGAGCCTTGGATGACTGGATTTCTTCTTGAAGTCATGAATTTATTATTAAGTGAGAAGTTCTCATCAGAAAAATTTCGTTCTTGTTCAAGAAAATCTAACCTCCGCTAATTCTTCGGGTGTCACCGACCTATTATTTTCCAAAAGCTCCTCCCAAGCACATTCCAACATAGCCGGGTCCTTCGAGAAAACCATGCAAAACACAAAAGAAAATAAAAAATATGCCTTCGCGAAGGCCCAAATAGAGAAGATGCCACAAATTTCTACTTACCAAGAGACTCTGAGCTTTCTGGAGAAAATCAGGAATATCTCTGTGATCGAAGCTTTCAAAGCCAGTAACAATATAGGTGACTTGCTGAGGCTTTATAGAGGACATGACTCCGTTCTGACTTCATAAATTAAAATAGCATGATTTAGAAACTATCAAAAACAATAACTCAGATTATACTGAATTGCAGAATGTAGGATGGTTAGAAAGAACATGTACATGAATAAGCAAATAAACAAAAACAAGTGTAACACCTAGTAACCAATTCAACAAGCCGCAGAGGCTGTTTCTAGTAAAACCTGATCGCAAACTATCCAATTCTTCTTCCCATCAGGTTTCTGCGCCACGGCAAGCAATAACTTCTGTGTATCTTTCCGAAATTCAAGCAAACAGCCTTTCTGAAGTGATCTCTTTGCCTGCTTAACCTCCAGTAACTCCGGAGAGCTCGCAAACTCCACTCTGCGATTTGTCAATGCAACTGATGAAACCATTCCCAAGATAAAAACGACAAATTTTTGTAAAGAAGATAAATTTAATACATCTTGGTCGGGCGGACACGCCTCATCGAACGCATGGCTTGCAGCTCCTCCATAACGTAGTCAACAAGGCTGTGGGCATGCGAGGTAGAGTGGCCGCCATGGAATTGTGGGGTGAGGGAATTGGATGGAAACATTTGAGAGTGAGATAACTTTAACGTTGCGCCCGGCGAGGGAAAACGGATGCGGAAAAAATTGCGGGAGAGGACGACGCAGAGCGGAGGGTAGGCGGCGGAGCGCACGATGGAGAAGCCACTAACAGCCGTGCTCGCCATGGGCTTGTTCATGAGAATGATGGATGCGACAGAGGGAACAGTCGGAATTGCCTGGGGAATCATTGAAATGCAGAAGGAAGATACGGATAATAGATGGAGTGGCCCGTTGGTGGATCGACACGCCGGTGGCGCCCTGGCGGTTCGGCCGGCGACAAGCCTGATTGTTGATAGGGTTGAGCTAATTGAACTGGAGGTTGACTCAAGCCTGAGGCTCTAGACCTACATTTTCAAATTAGATGCCTTCACTGTCATTTTAACCATTATTATTATTATTATTACTTACTCACTTAAAATTTTAGATTAGGGTATTGGTGATCTACAACCAAATGATGGTTTCTGATAAATAACTACTGTCCATAACAGGAGAAATTATTATGTGCGGAATCCGAACACAACTTTACGTCCGGACTCCATTCGTGGTTGACACGTACTTTTTGATCAATTTATTTTGTGCAACCACATGAATTTTTTACTAAGGTGTGACATCTAATTTTTTTTAGGGATTTTTACATACATAACACCTAAAACTACTTAAAATACCTATTCAACACCTAAAGTTTCATATTTACTAATATACCACTTATTTCTCATTCTAAACATTAGATATAGCACTCCGTTAGGTTCCGTTCCGTCAAAACCCCTCTCCCGAACCCACTCAATTTTCCCGCGTGAAAGCTTCGGCGAAACTTCGTCGCCTCTTCTTCACTCGAGCAGGTACGAATCCCGTCTCTCCTTCGTCGCCTCTTCTTCGATCACAGTTCACATCGCATGCCCTAGATAAATCCTATCTCTCCTTCGTCGCCTCTTCTTCGGCGAAGCTTTGGCGCTGTTAAAAAATGCTGGTCGCATGCTGTTCATCTCCTCCAATACCAAGTGCAACGCTTAGGAAATAATGGAAATGTTTTTTCACCGAGGCTTAATTTGGCATTTTTTTGAAAAGCTGCTCTTTTTTTTTCTAACTCATTTATTATTTCCATGGACAGAAATGAGTTCCATTAATTTTTGCTACATCGTCCTGAAATTTGGTGGATATTGGAGTGAGGTGCAAGGTCAAACTCGAATGAAGTATGTAGGCGGAAATCAGAAAATCTTGAAGCTTCAAAGAGATGAAATCAGTTTGTTGTTGCTAAAAGAACGAGTTGAAGCACTTTGTCATTGGCTACGGGGACAACCGTTCGACTTACACTATCATGTCATTGGAACATCACCTAAGAATTACAAATTGGTTTCAAGCGACTCAAAATTAGTTAACATGTTGAGCAGTTCCTATGAAAGAAATAGATTTGAGATAGCGGTTGCAATGAAACAATACGAAGTAGATATGTCCCAATCACAGAACATTCAAACTGAATTAGATAACCAATCAAATGAAATGTATCAGCATAGCTCGAATATTGGATACTATAATGATATTATAGTAGATGATGTGTGTGATGATTTTTTTGTACCCCAAATTGATGTGGCAAATAGTATATTTGTTGGTTCTTGGTTTGAGGATTCCCAAAGTTTCAAGCAAGCTGTTAGGTCAGATGCAATTTTAAAGAATTATGCTATTAAGATAAAGGCTAGTGACAAATCCAGAGTTATTGTTACTTGCGCGTATAGAGGTTGTCCTTGGAGAATACGTGCTTCATTGTGTCATGATGGCCACTCATTCGAAGTCAGAAAAGTTGAATCAACTCATTTATGCCCTGGGGTTAATAGAGCAGGAAACAAGCAAGCAACTACTACTTGGGTTGCTCATGAAATCAAAGACATTGTAAAGAGAAATCCTAATATCACACCCAAAGACATTGGCAATAATTTGGAGGCTACTTATGGATTATCTTTACCATATATGAAAATTTGGCGATCTAGAGAGTTAGCAAGAGATGTCATGTTTTGATCTGCCGATGATAACTATATGTGGGTTCCTACGCTGCGATCTGAATTACTCAACAGGAATCTTGGCTCTCACATTACATACATGTGTGACAACAAAAACAATGCATTCAAGCGATTATTTGTAGCTTTCAAAGTTTGTATTGAAGGATTCATTAAAGGATGTAGATATTTAATTGGCGTGGACGCATGTCACCTCAAATCGAAGTATCTTGGTGTATTGCTTTCTGCAAATTATTTGGATGGAAATAATGGACTCTACACAATAGAATACGCCGTTGCAGAATAAGAATCTAAGAATTCTTGGGAATGGTTTATGAGGAACTTGTTGGATAGCTTGGGTTGTGATATAGAACACTTAGCCTTTATTTCCGACATGGAAAAGGGTCTTAGTGAAGCTATAAGACTTGTTTTTCCAAATGCCGAGCACAGAGTGTGCATGAGACACCTTTGGAAAAATATAAAAAAATACTTTCGTTGTGAGGATGGCAACAAGCTCCAAAATTTGGTTTGGACAGCTGCAAATAGTTACAAGCTACATGACTTGCATAAGAAAATGGATGAGATCTTAAAAATTAGTCCGCAAGTGTACTCTTACTTGAATGTATTGTCATGCAAGTGGTCTAAGGCGACATTCTCTTTGCACATTAAAAACCACTACAATACAGAGAACAATTACAGGTTTACCGAAAACAATATGACTGCCATTGCACAGATTTACCAAGAGCAATATATTCTCATTGGAGAGATTTACAGAGATTTACAGAGAGATTTACCAACAACAATATATTCTCATTGAATAATTAATCAACAAAGTCAAACACTGATGAAGAAGCTAATTAAAATTACATTTCAAAGTCAAAGTTACATCCAAATGATTCAATCCAAATCAACAATTACAGGTGGTAAGCAAATTTTTTATAGCGATTGCTACAATTACACTTAGGATTATAACCAACAATTTTTTAATCTGTAAAAGTTCATCTCTCAATGATGATATAGCAATCTCTTCAGCACAACGCGAGTCAGAATCAAACGACATATCATTTACTTCATCACACCAACGAAAGAAGTTACAATCGCCTTCTGATCTGTTCCGGGAGCATCTGTAGAATTTTCTTCCATAACTACGTGCTTTGTTGGACGTATATATTGTACACCGCAAATTACAATGACAATATATTCGATTACTTGCATTTGTAATTGGTGTCGTTGACGAACTCGAAGTCATTCCTGATTGGCTTAATGGCTTCAGAAGCAATTAAAAAACACCTTCATAATGAAAAATTGGCAAACTTCAGTAATGCATAGCAGTAATGATAAATAAAAGGGAAACTAGTAATTTAGAACTTTTTACAACTCCTCTGTTCCTGATAGGATGCGAAAAATTTGAAGGTGTAAAGCAGCTTAATTTGGCATCTGCATATGTTTAGTACCGTTTGCAACCACTTCAAACTTTTATACATATATAAAGATGAGATGTAAAGCAGACTAATTTAACAACTTACAGGTTCCTGTAGCTCCCCGACTGATTGGGGAAGAAGACTACAAAATAAAAACTTATGTGAGGCGAAGTCCAAAAGATCGGAGAAGAAGACAATAAAACAGCAACAAATTCATTCATATGGTGAAAAAATTAGAATCATCCTTCGATCTTCGAACAACAAACACATTCACGAAATATAAAAAACGATCTTCAAACCTTGACGATCTTCTCTTCGAACGCGACCGAGAAGAAACGAGGCCAAGGGAAGATGCGCCTCGTGTGAAACCTTCAAACGCGACAGCAAATGCAAGGGGTTGGATTCGAGAACGACGGGAAGACGAAGGGTATACGCGGCGAAGGGAAGGGTTTCACGACTGAATAGAAGAGAAGCGAGGTCGGGCTTTTTACACGGAACCCAAACGGCGTGATTTAACGTATTTTTAGTGGTACATTAGTAAATATGAAACTTTAGGTGTTGAATAGGTATTTTGAGTAGTTTCAGGTGTTATGTATGTAAAAATCCCTTTTTTTATTATTATTTATTTCATGTAAATTTAAATTTATGTATTGTTTCTATTTATCAATTTTTTTAATATCAACACTTTGAAGTCATGAATGGCAAACCTCCATTTAGTATTTTGGATTTTTTTGTAACTAGAGAAATTATTTTGTGTGAAGTCCATACGCAGAGTATTCATACAAGCAGCTTTACAATCAACTTTATTACATTTAACCTTGCAATTATTGTTTTTACTCCACACAGAATAATTCATTGTTTGTAATTTTGCTTATATAGTACCGTTCAGGGAGGAGAGAGTGATCGGGACGAAGAGAGGAAGAAACGAAATTGTATTCGAAAAATTAGAGAATAAATTTCCTTAACTGAAAAGAAAGTTTACAGGAGTTTAAATAGAACTAAAATACAGGAGATATATGTTTCTAGAAGTAATGAGCTAACGGCTAAATAACGGCCAGTTCAAACTCCTTAAGAGTCCCCCTCAAATTGATCATTCGGTGATCGAATGGTCAATTTGTGGCGAAGCGTTTGAAACTGTTTAAGCGGAAGTGATTTAGTGAGAATGTCGGCGATTTGGTCCGTGGAGCTGATATGAGCAATGTGAATGTCGCCTTGTTGAATATGTCCGCTGATAAAGTGGTAGTCGATCTCGATGTGTTTGGTGCGTGCATGAAACACCGGGTTGTTGGAGAGAGCTATAGCTGAGGTGTTGTCGCAGAATATGGTTATCGGAGAGGATTGCGGGATGTTGAACTCGGCGGCTAATCGTCGTAGCCACAGGACGTCAGAAGTAGCAGAAGAGATCGCGCGATATTCTGCTTCAGTGGAGGACTTGGCTACTGTATTATGTTTCTTGACTGTCCAGGTAATAAGATTTGGTCCAAGAAACGTGCATGATCCTGTAGTTGATTTCCTATCGGTGGTATCTGACACCCAGTCTGCATCTGTATATGTTCAAAGCTAAAGATCCCCTCGCGTGATGGGTAACCCGAATGAGATAGTCCCTTGAATGTATCAGAGCAGCCTTTTGAGGTTGTTAAAATCACAATTTCGTGGTTGATGCATCCTTTGACAGATAGAATTGATGGCGAAGGCAATGTCTGGGCGAGTGATTGTCAGGTACTGTAGAGAGCCTGCTAGTTTCCGAAATAGAGATGGATCAGAGAAATCCCGCGTATCGCTGAAATGTGCCTGCTTGGTGACCATTGGTGTCCGGGAAGGCTTGCAGTCGGAGAAACCTGCAAGTTTGAGAATATCATGTGCGTAGTGACTTTGAGTTGAGAAATATGAGTTTGGTGTTTTGATCACCTGAATACCGAGGAAAAGGGAAACATCTCCGAGCTGCTTGAGGCGGAAAGCCGAGTATATATGTCGGAGAACTTCTTGAAGTTTGATCGGATCGTTCCCAGTGATTAAGATATCGTCGACGTAGATTAAGACAAAGAGTGTAATGTCGATCTTGGAGTAGATAAATAAGGATGGATCTACTTTGCTGTGTGCGAACCCAAGACTCTGTAGGTACGAGGTGAACTTCTAAAACCATTGCTGAGGCGACTGCTTGAGCCCGTAGATTGATTTGTGGAGTTTGCACACATGGGAGGGATATTGTTTGTCGAGGAACCCCGGAGGTTGTTTCATATAGACTTCGTCTGGTAGATCGCCGTGTAAGAAGGCGTTGGAGACATCGAGTTGAGTAACTGTCCATTTGTTGTTTAGTGCGATGGTGAGAAGAAGCCAAATTGTAACCATCTTCGCTACAGGACTAAAGGTCTCTGTATAATTTATCCCGAATTGCTGTGAACATCTTAACGCGACCAGCCTGGCCTTGTGTCTGTCGACTGAACCATTTGGTAAGTATTTGGTTTTGAACGTCCATTTGCAACCAATGATGGGAGTGTCGGAGGGTGGCGGAACCAGAGACCAAGTCCCTTGCTGTTGAAGAGCGAGGTACTCGGCAGACATGGCGGAACGCCAATGTTCAAATTTGGAGGCTTGAGCATATGATGTTGGGGAATGTGCTGATGTGGTGATTGCAGATAAATCGAAGATCTGCTTTGGTTTCATGATACCTGATCGAAGTCTTTTCTGCATTGGATGAATTGCTGGAGGTCGACTATCGGGCAGCAAGACTGGTTCGGAAGGTAATTCAAGCGTATCTGGTGACGGTATAGATACTTGAGGAGAGGTAGACTCGGTGTGATCTTGTGGCTGATTCCTGAATGTTGATGTAGGTAGTAGTGTGAGTGGAGGAGCGTAGACATTGCTGGTGGTATCCAAGACAGCTTGGGTTTGCTGTTTGTATGGGAATTGATCTTCATGGAATGTCACATGACGAGAAATGTATATGCGCTTGGTATTGGCGTCAAGACATTGATACCCCTTGTGTTGCGACGAATAACCGAGCAAAACATAGACTAAGGATCTTGGAGCAAGTTTGTTTGGAGCATATGGTCGTGTCCAAGGGAAGCAGAGGCAACCAAACGTACAAAGGTGGTCGTAGTTGGCTTGATGTCCGTAGAGGCGGTAGTAGGGGGTGACGTTGGCGATGACAGAGCTTGGTAGTCGATTGATCAGATAGTTGGCCGTGGAAATGGCTTCTGCCCATAAGTTGTTTGGAAGATTGGAGGCATGGAGTAGTGCCCGGGTTATATCAAGAAGATGCCTATTCTTCCTTTCTGCAACGCCGTTTTGTTCTGGTGTGTGCGGACAAGTGATGTGGTGCTGAATGCCTTTGTGAGAGTGAAAATTGAGGAAGGAGTGACTTGTGAATTCGCCGCCGCCGTCCGTCCGAAGAGTGTGAACCGAAGCATTAAACATATTTTTGATTAGTTTGTAAAACTGTTGAAATTTGGTTAGTACTTCATCTTTAGAATTCAAAGTGTATAGCCAACAAAAACGTGAAAAATCATCAATGAAAATTATGTAAAAATGAGATCCGTTCATTGAAGTAATCGGGGCCGGCCCCCAAACATCGGAATGCACAAGTTGAAAAGGTTTCTTGCTTGAGGAAAAGCTTCTAGGAAACGGTAATTTGTGATATTTTGAAATGTGACAAGAGATACAAGGAGAAGAGGAAGAACTATCTTTATGCATGTATGTTACAACTTTTGCTAATTCGTTAAGAGCAGAGGCCGAAGGATGCCCGAGTCTTGAGTGCCAAGGAGTGGGAAAGGACGCGGTTGCCGTGAGAGCGGTCCGATCAGGTGCTGTACAAGCCTTGAGACGGTAGAGACCATTGTGCTTCCGACCGTGCAGAAGGGTGGAGTTGTGTTGTCGATCATTTATAAAGAAATCGTTAGCTTGGAAGCAAATTGAAACATCATTATCTGAGGCCAACTGAGAAACAGACAGAAGATTGTGAGAAAGTTTTGGAACATGTAAAATATTATGCAGATTGAGCATACGATTTGACTCGGGCAAGGGTAGAATTCCTTGTCCCGAGTTGTGGATTGGCAGATGCTGTCCGTTGGCGAGAGAGACAGTGTCGCTCCCCTGATATGGGGTTGGATGCTGAAGGTTGGAAACGTCTGCCGTTAGGTGTGACGAGGCACCACTGTCCAAGATCCAATCATTTGTTGAGGAGAATTGTTGTTGCACCGTAAGAGCTTTGGGATTGGATGGTGGTGCGTAGTTGAGGTTGCAACGATGCCAACAATTAAGAGCCGTATGCCCTATTTTCCCGCATATTTGGCAGTTTGGTCGCGCAGAAGAGTTCTTGGCAGACGAGGGAGGATCGGGCTGTTGCTGGCTGCGAGGAACATAGTTCTTGCCCCGATTCTTGGTAGATTTCCATTGACCTGAGGAACTGCGATTAGAGAACATGGCAAGAGTGTCCGAGTTGGGATTATCTTTGAGCATCCGATGTTGTATGTTGATTTCCTCGATGCATAGCAAAGAGTAGAGATCGTCAAGAGAAATTGGATGAAGAGAAGCTCGAATAGTTGTGGTGAATGCATTGTAAGCCGTTGGAAGCCCATTCAATATGTATAGAACAATGTCCTCCGTGTCAATGGTGGATCCGGCCGTGGCAATATTGTCAACGAGAGTCTTGATTTGATCAAGATATTGTCGCATGGTGCGGTCACGCATTTGGACTTGATGAAGCTCATTTTTGAGCTGGATGACACGAGAGCGATTCGTCGGCTGAAGTCGGCGTTCAAGAGCAACCCAGACATCGTGTGTGGTGCCGAGGGAGATGACGTAAGGTAGAACGGAGGGTGAAATTGTTGAAAGAAGAGCATAAACAAGATTGCGATCGATCAACGTCCATTTCTTGAATTCATTTGTGGTGGAAGCAGGAGGACGATTCTCGGTTCCGGTGAGATGATCCTCGAAATCGTTGGCGGAAAAATGTTGGAATAGCTGGAGACGCCATATGGCGTAATTTTCAAGAACTAGTTGAGTTGGAACAAGATTCTTGATATTCGATACCAAGAATTTGAGGGAGGGAGGAATGGAGAATTCAATGGCCGCATCCGATGATGACGCAGTTGTGCCATGGGACGTTGGTGTTGCTGATTCAACCATGGAGAGACAAAGTGCCGTTGAGCGACGAGGGCTCTGATACCATGTGAAATCTCGTTCAGGGAGGAGAGAGTGATCGGGACGAAGAGAGAAAGAAACGAAATTGTATTCGGAAAATTAGAGAATAGATTTCCTTAACTGAAAAGAAAGTTTACAGGAGTTTAAATAGAACTAAAATACAAGAGATATATGTTTCTAGAAGTAATGAGCTAACGGCTAAAATAACGGCCAGTTCAAACTCCTTAAGATTTTGTACATAGTGTGTATAAGCCTTTGTATACTCAGTGTACAATATCTTATATATAGTGTGTGCAAACTCTTCTACACAATTTGTGCAATATTATAATTAGTACAATGATATATTTTCTAATGATTAATAGATGATAACAACAAATATTAAAAAAATTAAAATTGAAAAATCGAGAAATGTGTTTGATAATGAGAAGAATAAAAATATCAGTGATGATATTAAAAATAAAAAATGTTAAATTAAATATAAATGATTACTTTTTTTAGTTATCAATATATTGTTTTATTTTATACTATGTACAATCAAATGTTAATAAATATGGTGAGCAAAAAATATATATATTTTTAAGATTGTACAATGTATGAAGGGAAATATACAAGCACTTGTACAAACTTTGAACAAGATTATAATTAGCATAATGATATATTATCTAATGATGAATGGATGCTAGCAATAAATATTAAATGATTTCAAATTGAAAAATCTAGGAATGCATTTGATAATGAAAAAATTTTTAACATCAATAATCATATTAAAAATAACAAATATTGAATTAAATATGAATGTTTACTTTGCTGAGTTTTTCATATGTAGTTTTATTTTATATTATATTGAATATAATGTTAATAAATATGGCGAGTAAAAAAAATATTCTATAAGCTTTTATGTATAAGAAAAATCTAGAACACTTTATACAATGTGTACAAGATCTTATATATCATGTGTACAAAGTATTGTATGTCAACTGTATAAGCTCATGTACAAGAGCTTTATACATACTATGTACAAGAGCTTGTATATATGGTGTACAAGCTTCTGTTAGCATCGTAAACAATGTGTTCAATCATGTACACATATATTACTAACAAAATTATTCAATCTTCTAAAGTTTGTATATAAGATAAATTAAAAAATAATTTAAACTTTTCTTGTTACATATGTACATCCCAAATGTTAATTTTAATTGTAGATCATCAACAATTAGATCTTTATGCGACTATTTAAAAGGGAAATTGCCCGATGAAGTGGAGGATGCTTTGAAGATGATAAACATGTTTCAATTTACTGAGTTATTTCATTTAAAAAAATACACCCCTGATCTACATGTTGTTAGCATGTCGGGATGTGCCCGATAAAACATTCAAAATCAAAGGACATGACATGCAATTAACAACAAATGAAGTGGCTATAATGATTGGTTTGTTAAACAAGGGTGATTTGATATACTGGGAACTTCAGACACTAATTAAATATACTATAATTGAAATTAAAAATTAAATGAATAATATTGACAAATCAAGCCCCTATCGTATTGTAAATATGTACATCAAATTTTTGTTATTCAATTTATTTTTTCCCAACAATAACTATAGAACTCCAAAGAGGCCCCCAAAGAGGCTCATTATTACTGCCCATAATGTAGATGAATTCACAAGGTATTATTGGGATATATCAGTTAAGATTTTTTTAGTTATTCAATTTGATCGTATGATGATATTGCCATATGATATATGAGTGGATTTATTCCTTTGTTCATGTTGAATACTCTCTGTGATTATATTACTAATGGTGGATTTTTTAATGGTAGATTTGTTCCTTTTTTAAATACTACCTATTGATTATATGCAAATTTATTTCTGGAGCACATATCTTTTGTTGATTCTATAATAACTACCTCAATACCCCATTTCCTTTGTTGGGGAACGCACATTTATTTTTGCCATTCAGATCTCTGACATATTTTGGGATCTTAGTGATAACCAGGTTTAAATGATTCCCGATAATATTTATACTTTTATTTTTATTTATGATTCTTATTATAATAATATATACAAGCTTGTGATAGTAATATTTTTTTTTAATAAATCAGGCTTATACACATTGAGTATAAGCTTGTACACACTGTATATAACATTGTATACACTGTGTATAAGACTATCATAAGCTTGTACAACATGAGATGTACATACTAAAAAGCTTTTATATATATACCATATTAGTATATTAATCATATGCTTAGCGTATCCAATATATATCCTAACCAATAATAATAAATCAACATACAATATTGGTAATCGTATCATAGTAGTATTAGTATCAGTGTCATTGGCTATAATAACAGCAAAATAGTGCAATAATAATAACAGTAAATAAATACACTAATAATAAATCAGTGCTGTAATGATAGTAAGATCGTACATTATGAACGAACCATCACAAAGTTTCATTGTTTTTCACCTTCATTGATCTCAACTCCAAAGAAACATACATTTTTATTGGAACAAGAACAAATCTTAAAGAGAAGAAGTATAGTGCAAAAGGCATATGAGAAGTCAATAAACCTTTTCAATCATGAAAATCAGCTTATAGATGTTAGAAGATGAAGGAAACTAGGAGGAGTAGTTAAGAGATGCAGGAGGGCAAGGAAAACATAAAAAAATAACAAGTTTATAAATGAGAAAAAAAAAGAATAATCCATATGAGGGATAACTGAGAGAAAAAACTCATCAGTAGTTGAAGCCAGGCTACCCAGAAGTGAATAAAGGAGATTAGAAGCATGAAAAGAGAAGAAGAATGAAAAACCAAAAAGAGATAAGGGGAAAATCACAATAAGAGAGCCCATTCACTACTCGTGACAATTTTGCTTTGAGTTACTCATTCACTACTCATGACAATTTAGTACTCGTACATCTAATTTTAAATTTGTTGGTTCAGCATTTTGACTACTAACTAAGAGATATTGTGTTCAATATGTATATAGAGTGTATGAATATGACTTAATTAGTCCAAATATCTCAATAAAATAATTACATTACATTCTTTATGAAGTTCATTATTTTTCTCCTATAAATTTTTTTAGTAATATTTCTTTTACATTTTTTTGACTATATAAATATCATAGTTTTATTAATTAATATTAATATAAAATATATACAATTTTATTTAGTGGGATTTAATATTAACCACTTAAAAGATGTCCCAGAGCCCTCGACGACTCCTTTGCGGCCCTGCCCAAAATTCCGAAGTCGTGGACGGCAAAATAGAGGTGTCGAAGTCACGGCCGTTGGAGGAGAGTAACCTGGGAAGGGATATTTCAAAGGAGGTCAGTTTGAGCGACGC
Organism: Dendrobium nobile; assembly: GCA_022539455.1. Lineage (NCBI taxonomy): Eukaryota > Viridiplantae > Streptophyta > Magnoliopsida > Asparagales > Orchidaceae > Dendrobium > Dendrobium nobile. The sequence continues at coordinate 13,417,191 of CM039723.1, read as the reverse complement.
GGTGCAGAGAGGACTTGACCTTCGACCAGGAAGAGATTGTAACGTGGAATTAGATCGCGAGAACGGCGCAGCGCTGTTCTGTTCGTTCGCTCTAAATCCAACTAAATCCACCGAGTAGCTGGATTTTTGAAATGCTGGATTTACAAAGAAAAGGTGGAGAAACGGGATTGGTGAAACTGTAGGATTCAAAGTTTTTTTTTTTTTTACAATTTGGCAGGGTCTAACATTGGAGAGCGGGTTAAATCTTTCTCCAATCTTGCTACCAAACAGCCAATTAAGGCGGACTTTCGATTATCCTGATTTTTCTCCACTAGTCTTTTTCTATCTTTTCTCCTCTGTTCGGTGCCATGGGCTACGAGAACGATCCGTACGTGCTTCATCTTATTCCTAGGGTTTCCAAATATACCTTCCAGCTGCTTATTTTTTTGTCTTGTTTTTTTTTTTTTTTTTTGTTTTTGCATTTTTATACGTCAGGTACATTGATGAGGATGGAGAAGCTCTTATGGATCCGGATGACTTGCTGTCCGATAGGGAGGCTTCGCCTTACACCGGGAATCAAATTGACGATGAAAGCGGCGACGAATGGCGGAGGGAACGGTCGCCTACACCAACATATGATGAAGACAAGGTTGGAAAGCCGAGGAAGAGGCTAATCAAGAAGGGTGCTAAGGATAGCTCGCCTGAGCATAGCGGAAGCCCGGCTGGGCAGGCGTTTGGTGGGGAGGATTTAGATGATTGGGAAGAGGAGGAGCCGGTGAGGAAAAAGAAGTCATTTTCGGAAAAAATGGGAAATGACTCGAGCAGTAAGAAGGAGAGGAGGAAAGTGTTGCAAAAGCCAGGCAGATCTTCTGGAAAAGCATCCTCCTCGGGTTCAAAGGGTTATGGAGTTGGTTCGGCTGACCATGAAAGTGATCCTGAGGTGCAGGAGTTATGGGACACTATTGCTCGTGATGATTCAGAGGTCCCGTTTTTTTTCCCTCAATGTATTTGAATTTTTGTTACTGTGCTTGCATTGCATTGTTGTTTACAAACATTTCAAGGTATTCATGAAGCTTCTTTCCTTTATTTTGAATTTCGTTTCCATCACTTAGGTCATCTCCAACCGAGAACTATATTTTTCACGCCAAAATACCGCAAAAAGCAAAAATGGCGTGGGACTGCTCCAATCCAACGCCATTTTTTTGCTTCTGCGCCAAGGTAACGACCCTTCTCCTTTCCCGCATTTTTCCGGTTGACAGAGAAAAATGTCGTGGGTGAACTGTTCACCCGCAAGCAAATGGAGGATTTTTTGGCGTTCGGCTGGAGCGAAGGAATGACGCCAAACGCTCGTTTGGTGTTCGGTTGGAGATGCCCTTAGGCCGTCTCCAGCCATACTGCAAACGGCTGTTTGCCGTGCCGCCATCCTCCCAACCGAGCGACAAAACTGCCGGCATTCAATTGCCGATGAATAGTGCGACGCCAATAATGGCGTCGCACTGTTCATACGCCATTTTTTTTAATATATAATTAATTTTTAATTTTAAATGTTTAAATATAAATTTATATTATAAATAATTAAAAAATAATAATTTAGAAATAAATTATTTTTCAAAAATTAAAATATTTTTTATGGAATTACTTTTTTTTGTTTTCATTTGTGTTCTACTGTAATTTTAATTGTATCAAATATATATTTGCTTATTTAGAACATATTAATATCCCAATTTTTTTATATCGAGAAAAGAAACATAATTTTTAAAATTATAATAGTTTTAATATTGATAAATATAAATATTTGATTAAAAAAATTTAAAATAAAATAAGAAAAAGAATATGCTAGGAATATTCCTTTTTTTATGTTAGAAAATGAAGTTCGATTGGAGTCAAGTTACTGCATTTTGGAGTTTTACTGTATTTTGGAGTGAAAAATGAGTTTTTCCATTGGAGATCCCTTATGATACTAAAGTTACTTGGCTGTTATCTGATATGGTTCTGCATTACCACAGATAATGCCAGTGATTGCCTTAGTTTGTAGGCTGTCCGATGGGTTATTATACGTTTTTTTGATGCCATTATGAATACCAATAACTTTATCTCTAGCTAAGTGATTATTCTTTTTTGGCTAATATCTTGAGTTATATGAGAAGAATTCAATCATATTATCACTGGTGCATGTGTTTTTAAGTGTTAAATATCTTATTATCACTGATGTTTTCACGTAAAATTTAAAATGAGGGGAGACGCTTATTTTGGTTGTAGGTTTTTGGGATGGTTTCTATTGAGCATTTTATATCCATGAATCATTTTATTAAATGTATGAAATATGATGTATCTTTCCTTTGTTTACTTATTTCCCTAAATATATGATATGGGCAGATGTAGGAGCCTGCTGGTTGTTGAAATTTATTTTTGTAATCTATCTAGGGTTTAAATGTGCAACTAATTGTTGGCCTAAATATATTAAACTTACAGAGGATGGCATAAAGAAATATAATATTGTAGGCCTCTATTTTGAAAACTATTGATATAACTTATACTAAACATGAAAAAGTTGAAGGATATTTTTTGGGTCACAAAACACAAGTAGATTTTAGGAATATACTAGATCAATCTTTACCTAAGCCTCCTTGATTCCATCATTTGAAATATCATCTTTTTCAAAGTTTGACATTATGCAATTAGATATTGAGGTGTTTTCTTTTTGTGAGATGAGGTGTAAGTAGGGGTGTAAACGAGTCGAGTCGAGTCGAGTATTTGCCTTATCAAGCCTGACTCGTTTAGTCCTTAATGAGCTCGAGCTCGAGCTCGAGCTCGAGATTGAGCTCGATTAGTGGGCTCGAGCTCGACTCGTTTAGAAAATATCAAGCTCGAGCTCGACTCGAAAGCTCGAGCTCGTTTGAAAAGCTCGAGCTCGAGATCGAGCTCGTTTGAGAAGCACCAATGCATGTGATGGATATTATTATATATATAATTAATATTATAAATATAATATATATAATTATACATATAATTATATCGAGTAGCTTGATAAGCTTTCGAGTCGAGTCAGGCTGAGCTTGAACTTGAGCTCGTTAATCATTCGAGCTCGATTGTAGGCTCGAGCTCGAGCTCGAAGCTCGATAAGCTCGGCTCGCGAGCTCGTTAACGAGTCGAGTTCGAGCCGGCTCGGCTCACTTACATCCCTAGGTGTAAGTCTTAAATCATTTTGAGGAGTAGGCTTGAAAATTAAATAATTAAATTTATGAAAAATGCAAATAATAAGCATCATACTAACATCAAAGTAAGATCATAAAGGTCATACGAGGCTACAAATACTAAATAATAAGTCTCTTAAACACCTAATTCAACATAAAAAAAAAAAATCTTAGATTATAATTTATAAATTCAAAAGTCTCCCCCACTTCCATTACTCAGGTCTTTATTATATTTTTCATTACAAATAATTGCTTTTTCTCCTCCCTCATCCTTAGTTATATCAACATACTTTGAATCTTCCTCATCATCTTCAATCTCAGCCATCTTTCTCTTACCCATATATTAAAAAATCAATTAAAATATTAATTAAAATTTGAAGCAATGACCATACAAATGATTATAACTTCTATTACAACTTTGAATCTTCCTCATAATCTTCAATCTCAACCATCTTTCTCTTACCCATATAATAAAAAATCAATTAAAATATTAATTAAAATTTGAAGCAATGACCATACAAATGATTATAACTCCTATTACATCTAATTTAATACCGACCGTTTATGTTACTTTTTTGTTGACTTATGCTAGTTTCCTTCCTCTATCAAAGATGTCAACATTGATATTTTTGAGTCTTTGCTCCATCAAAGAAGTCAACATTGATATCATTCTCTTGTAATTGTGATGTCATGAGTTTATGTTTGTTCTCAACATCTGTTCATCCTTTAATAGCTCATCATTACTGTTATGTGTTAGAAAATTTGCAGTGTTAGAGTGTATATTTATTATCTTAGCTTTGTATAAAGATCTAGTATGCTCAGATAAAAGTTGTGAAAAATAAAAAACTAGTTTACATGAAAAATTAAAAAAATGGGAAAAATCAAGAGCCTGGCCTTGTTGCTATAATTCATTATATAATTAGAGATATAATAACCATTCATCACAATTGAGAAATATGAGATTATATATAGTTGAATGTAATTATTAGATTCCCCGTTGTAGGGATTACATAAATCAATTGCCTACTAGTGGACATAAAAGCCAACAATAGAATTGTATGTTAATGATCAAGTGAAAATAGTTGGATGACAGAAATTTGGTGATGGTGGCGTAGTTGCTAATAGTGGTTGTCAGTGGTGATCTTCCAAAATTGCTTTAGAGTTCTTCAGCTCTTAAATCTCCCGCTCATGCAGATAATAAGATCCTATTTGTAGCTTTTTTAGAGGCACGTTTTTGAAAATTTGGTCAAATCCAAAATACTTCATTGTATGATCCATATTGAACCCATTGATTGTAGATCGTTTATTAAATATTTGATTGCACATGAATCCTTTAATATATTGTATTAAGCTAGGGCGTTTCCTGAAAGCGACTATTTGTATGTCCTGAATACAATGAGAAGTGTGTGCAATGACTGCTGCACCGGTGCTCAGGTGCAGTTTTAAATAGGCAAAGGTTCCTACATCATGGATGGATATGGGCAAAGAAGTAGTCCGTGAAACTAAAATTAGTATATGATATTGGAATATAGATCCCCTTATGGGAAAAGTAATGAAATTAATAAATATTATGATTCATAGGAAGATAAATATTCTATGCATTATAGAAACTAAATGGGTTAGAGAGAAGGCTAAGGAGATTGAGAGTTTAAGATTTAAACTATGATATTTTGGTAGGAGTCATAATAGAAATACTGTAGGTGTGATTATAGATAAGAGTTTGAAGGATAATGTTGTAACAATTAATAGAATTGGAGATAAAAATATAGCTTTAAAGATTTATATTGATGTTAAGATTATTAATATTATAAGTGCTTATGATTTTCAAGTATGTTTGGATATGTGTTCAAAATTAAAATTTTGGATTGACTTAAAAAATTAATATAAAAGATACCTCTTGAAGAAAAGTTTTTATTAGAGGAGATTTAAGTGAATATGTTGACATAGAGGTAGATGATTTTAAAAGTATTCATGGTAGAAGTTGACATTCTATTTGGAAAAAATGTATAACTTGAATAGTTTAACTTAGGTTTTCATCCCATAGAGGAACATGGAACAAGTCTTCAATGGTGATTTATTCACCACCATTTAAATCAAGGATATTGATATTATGGGTGCTGGTGATTCTAGAATGAGATTGTTAGATATATCAGAGGATTTTGCCATTTTTAGATTTTTTTGCTAGTGTGTTTTACCGAAGAGCATAAACCCATATTTATGATATGAATTGTCCAACTAGATTGGATTATCAATTTTATGATACTTGTGGTCAATTCTCATTTAGTGTAGTGAAGACATGATTCAACAAGGGACCTTTATTGATGATCTTGTTCTCACTTACTAGAACCTTGATGGTTTCAAGGAGGGGATTGATGATGCTCGGGGCAATTTCAAATTGCTTAGTGTTGATGACCGTGAATCAACTTAGTGTTGACGATTGAAATTCTTGATCTCTTTCTTAAATTGATTACTCTTCTCAATGGTATGTCCTCCATTGTGGTGTTATTCATCATTGATTTTGACTGAAGCCGCCATTTTAAGCTATTGAGGCCACTAAAGCTGCTCATTAATTTGAATTTCTTAGAGGATGTTAGTCCACTAGATGTGAAAGAGTTGCTCCCAGGCCATTGATATGCCATTATTGTTATGGTTGCAAGCTGTTCTCAGCATTGCCGCTAGTTCCCCTGCCAATACACAACACAAAATTGTTTGGGACTCATTTCTAGTACTGATGGTTAGGCCCTCAAATTTATTGTGAATTCTTGTACTTGAGAGAGTTGTTGGTGATAAGCTTCAATCTCCTCAGTAGTAGCTGTTTGAGCTTTTATACATCAGGTAAACTGAACATTTTGATCATGAGTAGGAAGCTTATAAAGACAGTGAAAAATAGTCTTGTGCGGAGAATTTGTACATGGTCCAAAAAGTCCAATTTAAGAGTTCAGGTTTGACTCCTAGGTTCTAATATGCTTCATTAGTGATCCAATGAAATACATTCTAATATGCTTCATTTGTGATCCAATGAAATAGATGTTTTTGTTGCGTTATAGCATGTGTTGTCTAATGCAAAAGAAATTACCATTTTGGAAAATACAATGAGAGTATTTAAATTATACCCCACCAACATCTTTTTTCTTTGCTAAAGCCATTAGTCATCACAAAGATACTTTTTGCTGAACATTGTAGCTTATAGATCTATTGTGATAATTTTGTGATGTTCTATGACATCCCCTATAGATATCTGTAATGCGCCAGCCGTTGTGTCAGAGGATGCTCGATTTAGTTTCTTTGTTTTGCAGTATTTATATTTCCCAAGCTAGGGAATCAATTGCAGCTATTGATCGTGAAATGGACTGCTTCCATGTTTTTTAATTTCTTTTTTGCATTGTTTTTTGTATGCTTATTATTATATTGGTTACACAATGATCTCCTTTTATACCATTTGTACCATGTTACTAATAGGATGACCGAGAAGGTGCTAGAACTGCATATGATGATGCTTTCATTGATGATACTGGGGTTGATCAAGTTGATCGCTATGTTAGTGACAATGAAGCTGGATCTATTGGGGATGCTCCACAGGTTTACATTTACTTCTCTTATTTGCAGTTTTGTAATTCTTTATTTTGGTCAAAATATATATATTTTCTGATATAGCAATTTGTACTTTGATTTGATAATTTCTTTGGCTATTATTGTGCGGTTCAAGCGCTTTATTGAATAATGGAATAATGTTTTGCTAGAAGTTTTTAAACTTTGCACTTAAGCTCCCATTGATTTACTTTGTTAGCTCCGCTCATGCAGTCTTCATTCTTTGCTGATATTATTTGCTTGTCTGTCATTTGTGATGGCATTATAGGCAGAAGAGGATAATGAGATGAATAAGCTCTTTAAGGGTGGTAAAAAGAAGAAGAAAAATGAAAAATCACCTGCTGAGCTTGCCATGATTGTTGAAGATCTTATGGCTGAACTTGAAGTTACTGCTGAAGAAGATGCTGAACTGAATAGGCAAAACAAGCCAGCTATTAATAAACTTATGAAGCTACCACTTCTTATAGAAGTTCTTTCTAAGTAAGACAGATACCTGCACCTGAGCAGTATTTCTTTCACTTAATGTACATTTCAGTTTACCATTACTTTAAATAATTTTCATAATGTTATTCTTTTCGCTGAACTTACTTTTCCTGTGCCATTTCTATTGCAGGAAGAAACTTCAGCTTGAATTTTTAGATCATGGAGTACTTACACTTCTAAAGAACTGGCTAGAACCTTTGCCAGATGGAAGCTTACCTAATACGAATATTCGAACTGCCATACTAAAGTTACTATCTGATGTATGTATAGTCCTCCTCTCATTGATTACTTTTATTGTTGGTGTAATTGGGGGTGACTTTTTGTTACAGTGTTTGCGGCTAATATTTGTGGAGATTGTTGTACCATCTATGAAAAGTTTTCTGTGAACGATTTTAGATAATTCATTCTTTTTTGAGGTACTCATCCATTTATTCTTCTTGATGATAAATTGTTGTTGCACTTCAGTTTCCTATTGATTTAGAGCAGTATGATCGGAGAGAACAACTAAAGAAAAGCGGCCTTGGGAAGGTTAGGCTTGATATCACTGAAACAAAGTTGTATATATGCTCAATTAATGAACAATAACATGTACAATTGCTCATTTCCTTGCACAGGTTATTATGTTTTTGTCGAGATCTGATGAAGAGACAACAGCTAATAAGAAGCTTGCTAAAGAGCTAGTTGATAAGTGGGTATGTAAAACATAACTGATAGGCTACGATTGTGGTCGTAATGTTATATTTCAGCCTTCACTAGAGTAGTTGTTAAACATAATTAACAAAATTAAACATATGATTTCTTCTATTGTAAGGTGTACTTCGATCATAACTCATGATGGAAATATCGTTGATTATACCTTATGGCATGACAATAGAAACTAGTTACCGTGATGTAGGGCGATTCAAGGTTTAGATTTCTTAATGCAATTATTATGACATGATGTATGCAAATCATGCAAGCGAGCTTAAAGGATTTGTAGATCAGAAGCCATTAATTAAGATAATAACTTTCTATAAATATAAACAATAAATATAAGAGTTATAACCCAATAAATATTGCAATGATCGAATAAATCCTGAGAAAATAATCAGAAATTTTAACTACGTAAAATTAATTTGTAATTATAATTTAATTGCCAAAAATAGATATTCCCGATTGTGCCAGGTTTTAATAAAATCAAGAGCACCAACAAGACAAAAATATGGTCTGTAGAAGAAATGAAGTCAAGGAAAGAAGTTAACAAAGTTAAAAATTCATGCCTCAAAGGACTACAAGGAGATGACTTCCTTGAAATGTGGTACTCGCATTTGCACTACACTCAAATTAATTACACATCCAACTTTCACACTTAAAATAGAAAACTGGATGAAGATATTTTTTATCCAATCAAAGATAATTTACTTGCCTCATAAAAACTATTTGTAGACTACTTCTCCTTAGGTTAGTGTATAGGGGTGGTAAAAGATTAGCCCAATCATATTATTAATAAGTTTTAAGTTCGATATTTAATATTATCTAGAAATAAAAAATTTAAACAGCTACCTCAAATTACTCTTATGAATAGAATTCACATCCCATGAATACGTTTTTAAGCTGTAACAATATATATAGGTAGCGGTAGACAAACGGTACCAATACTAAGAAAATAGCTAACAGCAACATCACCCGACAGTTTTCAATAGATAGCAACAATTGCAGAGGCGATTACAATTCTGAGAAAATGAAAAACTAAGCTTATATCAATATACAAGATTTGAAAAAAATTGGCTTTGATGATATTTTTTTTTTTTTTGATAACATCAACTCAATAGAAGTTGTAGGTAATACTTGATTTGAACATAAGGGTTGAACTTGAAGTTATTCAAGAACCAAGTCGATTTGATTTCATATCAAGCCTTATAGACAAACCTAACATTAGGAATCAACAGAATGAACAGATACATTCCTTCCGAAGGTCATCATCAAAGACAACCCAAACTACTGGAGTTGTAAAATAATAAAATAAATCAATTAAGCAGATAAACTTTGCTCAGCTTATTGCTTGATGGCATGATTCTAATGAGAATAAACATGCAAATTTGCATCAATCTGCCCAACTTTGACTAATGCAGTTCAAAATTTGTCTTATGGTATACATCAAGTGAATTAGGACATAAATTTTGTCCTCTCTACAAAGTAATCCGGGCAGCTTATAATCTAGTTGATTGTTGAGTAGAAATTTAGCTTTATATCTGAATTTTGTTACTTTTTGATGGTTTTTTCTGCTGTTTCACACCTTATTATAAATATGATGACCAGACTAGAAATATTTTTTGGATACCGATTAATGAAAGTTTGGTTGAATGTGAAATTCCTTTGTTGATCAAGTGCGGTTCTTGAAATTCTTCCAGGAGTGATCTCTTTGATCAAGTGCAAGAATTGAAATATTAGGTTTTATGCTCCCCTTTTTATTATTTATCTTCCCCTTCTATCCTCTTTCATTATTATTCGCAACAAACGATTAGATTTATTAATATCTGTTAAATATTTGGATTCTGATTCTAAACATGAAATCTTAGCCTCTATAATAATTTAATATGACCTTAAATTTTGTTTTAAATTTATTCCATTTTATGTTTTTGTTGCCAATTTATGCCAACTTAAGTTTCTTTTATTTTCTTTTGGTCAGCCTTGGTAGTAAATAATTGTGTTATGCAGCTTGTTTTCGTGCGAAGCTAATTTAGGTACTTTCTATGCACTAGTTTTTGCAGTTTACTTTGGTAATTAAAACAAAAGTATGCTCTTATTGTTTGTTTTTAATTTTCATAATAACATTTGCATTCGTTTGGATTAAGAAAACCCTAGACATTGATGCATTGTGCATTGGTATGATTGCTAATTAGGCATAATAGTTTAACTTAATGTGATTGTCATGGTCCAATTCTGACTTGTGGTATTTCCTGTTCTGGCTTGGCTCTTATTAAGCTTTTGATTTGAAGTACTTTGAATTGATAATACTGGTCATTTGGAATTGTGTAAAAAAATTGCAGAGCCGACCAATATTTAACAAGAGCACTAGATTTGAGGACATGCGGAGTTATGAGGATGAGAGAATTCCTTATAGGAGGCCAGCTCCAAAGTACTGATACCCTCCTGTTCTATTTTCTTGTTTTGAAGTTAATATACATTGAGTAATTTATCATTTGACATTGTACTTTAACCTTGTGGCTCCATCTATATTCCATTTAAAGACCTGTGAACAAATCTCCGGAACAGGAATCTAGAGACGAAGATCTTGATGAATTTTCTCAGTAAGTTCCCTGGGATGCCTCTAGTATCTTTTTAGCAGTTTGGTGTATTTATTCATGTTGCCTGATTATTCATTGGATTTAGGGGGAAAAAATCCCGTCAGGCTGCTTCTAGACAACATGCTTCTCGGCCAGAAGCATTACCCTTAGATTTTGTTGTGCGTCCACAATCAAAAATAGATCCCGAAGAAATAAGAGCTCGGGCTAAACAAGCTGTGCAAAATCAGCGGCGTCAAAAGGTTCATTTCCTTGCTTATGAACATTGTAGAATCAGTTTTTTTACTGAATTATTATATTTTTTTTTAATATAAAAGGGCTAATGTGCAATTGAGATTTTTTTACTTGTATACATATATCTTATTTTCCTTAAAAATTACAGAAGATTGATTTTTCTAGAACAGGAGCAGTGGCAAATTTAAAAGATATGGTTTAAAATTCAGATTCACCACCATTTATTACAAGCTTACTAACTTGTATGGCAAGGTTAAGCTCATCACTTAAAAGTTGGTATAGGATAATGTTCCTGTTTTTTTATTATTATTTTTATTTTTATTTATCCTACTTGCACTAGTAGTCTTATATTATGTCACAATTATTGTACATTGCTACAACAGTAGTATGATGTGCTTGTATATTTACAACATTCATGCAAGACAGCAGTTACGTGATCTAGTTATCATTTTTGCTTTTGAAATTCGGGTGGGCGTTGGAGTAATGGGTAAGCTACCTCATGAGGGCCTAGTGGTTGAAGTTTGTGTCAGGCCATAGTCAGTCTATTTTGAAGGGATAAGGTTGTATGTTAACTTTATATCACTGTAGTGATTTTAGCAGCTTTCACTGAGAATTTTCTTCTTTGTTTTGCGCTTCAACCAGAGGGACAGTTTAGATTCAAGTTTTATTGTGTATACGAATGCAAAGAAGAATTTCTTTATTTGGGGCAAGTCAAATATGCAGTATTGGTTTAAAAATTGCAGTAGTCCCCCAGTAAGATGCTTATTAATTTATGGTCTTTTGCATTTTATACTTATTGCTACTTTTAGCTATTTGAGGTATTGACTATAGTTGATTTGAAAAATTCTTGGTGATCTCAAGTTTGAAAGGCTGGACTGATTTAAGGTTGATCTGGGATGTGATAACCTAGAGAGGTTTGTGACAACCGAAATTGAGGACCATATTGTGCTTTTAGGAAGTTTGTACTGTCCAATGTTACTCAGTCACACAGCAAATTTATTGTGCAATTTAGTGGTTTGCCTTTGAAATTATCCTAAAACTTCATGCTTTATCAAATTGGAGAGTATTTTATGTCATGAAAGTTGAAATTCATGAGCAACACTCAGAGCCTCTAGTGAGTCTGGATACAAAGTATCTTCAGTTCTTTTCAAAATTATTAAATGAATTTCCTCAGCCTATCGGCTTTTCTCTTAGACGAGGGGAAAATTATTTTGTGCGGAGTCCGGATGTCGTCCAGAGGCCAATAAAAATGTGTCACCCCAAATGTGTACTGCGCTCGGTACCGAGCAGTACCGAGCGTCGGTACCGCTCGGTACCGTTCGGTTCTCCCTTCGGTGTCCGTACAGAATAATCTCTCTCGACGAGGGAATTCAGACTCAGAGGCCAAATTGAATTCAAGTACTGGTTTCAGCTAGAACTTCAAATTTGCTGAATAATTAATCATAATTATTCTATTTTCGCCCTCTTTCAAGCAGCTGAACTCTATGCATCTTGGATTTGATTCTTCTACCTAGTTTGTTTTATTTCAAAAAATTAAACAGATGGCGTTCTGTAGCATTACAGTCTAGAAAGTTAGGATTGTCTTATGTTCTATCTTACTGACATTGCCCCTTTAGATGTGGTTGACACTAGGATCAGGATTTCATCATGTATTAAAGGTGGTGACAAAAATGAAGTTTGGCTTTGTGGGGATACAACAATTATTTGAACAATTCTTCCAATATTCTGCTAAGCTGGTTAATTATCATCATGAGTATTATCCCATATATTTGGAGCCAGCTTGAATCCTCCTTCCCCAATCTCATTCATTTTGTCAAAACATTTTTCAAAGGCAGTTATGAAATGGAAATTATAAAATTTACTGTAAATTGTGTTTCACATGATTTTTGTTGATCATATTTATTGAATTATTATAAGTCTTGGATGAGAAAAGTGAAGGGTTTCATTAGGTAGTCGGCAGTTAGTATAAAAGTTGTGAAATAATCATGACATGAATTCTTTAATACATTGTGTTAATACTAAGATGTTTCCTGGAAATGACGCATAGTATGGCCTGAATACAACAAGAAGTGAGCAAGGGTTGCTGCACTGGCCCCCGGGTGCAGTGTTAAATAGGCAAGGGTTCCCACATCATGGATAGATGTGGGCAAAGAAGCTAGTTCATGAAACTAAAATTAGAATAAGAACTTGGAATATAGGTTCTCTTACAGGCAAATTAATATAATTAATAGATATTATGATCTATAATAAGATAAATATTATTTGCATTCATGAAATTAAATGGGTTAGAGAGAAGGCTAAGGAGATTGATAGTTTAGGATTTAAACTATGATATTCTGGTATGAGTCGTATTAGAAATGCTGTAGGTGTGATTATAGATAAGAGTTTAAATGATAATGTTATAAAAATTAATATAATTGGAGATATAATTATAGTTTTAAATATTATTGTTGATGCTAAGATTATTAATATTATAAATACTTATGCTCCTCAAGTAGGTTTGGATATGTGTTCAAAATTAGAATTTTGGAATAATCTAGAAGAATCAATACAAAAGATACCTCTTGAAGAAAGAATTTTTATTAGCGGATATTTAAATGGACATGTTGGTAGAGAGGTAGATAATTTTAAAAGGTATTCATGATGGCTATGGCTTTGGAGCGACTAATGAAGGTGGTAAGAGCATATTATATTTTTCTTTAGCTTATAATTTTGTAATTGCTAATATCTTATTTAAGAGAAGAAATGAGCATCTCATCACTTATAAGAAGGGAGCTCTAATTGATTATTTTCTTATAAGAAAATAGATCATTTAGATTGCAAAGATTGTAAAGTTATTCCGAGTGAAAGTTTGTGTACCCAACATCGCTTATTAGTTTTGACATTAAGATGAATGGGAAGAAAATTAAAAATAAAGTAAATCGTTGTTCTAGGATTAGATGGGGGAATTTAACGAATATTAATGTAAATACTTTTGAGAGTAAGAATGTAGATCTTAAGATTTTGTCGGTGCATTAGAAAACTAATATTATGTGAGAAAAAGTTGCTAGTGATATTAAGAATGATGTAAAAGATGTGCTTGGAATATCAAAGAAAAAAACTACTTATAATAAAAATAGTTGGCGGTGGAATCAAAATGTGCAAGAAAAGATAAAAAATAAGAAGATTTGTTATAAAATTTGGTTTAGCTATAAAATTTTGATAATCGGGAAAGATATAAAGATGCTCATAAGGAGTCTAAGAAAGCAATTTGCAATGCAAAGATTTTAGCTTTTAATGATTTATATAATATATTAGATACTAAGGAGGGCGAAAGATATATGTATAAATTAGCTAAGCAAAGAGATATGAGTAGTAAGTATTTAGTTCAAGTGAAATATATTAAGGATGATAATCAAAAAGTGCTTTTATTGAAGGAGGATATTCAATAAAGGTGGATGAGATATTTTGCTGAACTTTTCAATGATGCGATTGAATTTAGTGACCTTAGCACCCTAAATGAAAATAAAGATTTTTGTTTTTATCAGCATATTAGTAAAATCGAAGTTAAATAGGCTTTAAAGAAAATGAAGTGTGAAAAAGTTGTTGGACCTGATGATATTCCAATAGAGGTGTGGAAATGCTTAAGAGATGAAGGAATTTCTTGGCTTACTAAACTTTTTAATATTATTTTGAAGACTAAAAAGATAACAGATGAGTGGAGAATGAGTATGTTGATTCCTATTTTTAAGAATAAAGGTGATGCACAAGATTGTGCGAATTATAGAGGAATTAAGTTAATGTGTCATACTTTAAAACTATAAGAGAGAGTTATAGAGCATAGGTTGCGGTGTGAGACTAATATTTCTCAAAATTAATTTGGATTCATGCCATGTAGGTCTACTATGAAAGCTATACATTTATTGTGAGAGGTTTGATGGAAAAGTATAGGGAGAATAAGGAGGATATAAATATGATTTTTATTGATTTAGAAAAAAGCATATGATAAAGTTCCAAAAGAAGTGCTATGAAGAGTTCTACATAAGAAAGGGATTAATAATGCTTATATTCAAGTCATTAAGGATATGTATGCAAGAGCTGTTATTTGTGCTCAAGCACAAGATGGTTTGACCAAGTATTTTCCTATTTCAGTTGGATTACATCAAGGATCAGCCTTAAGCCCATATTTTTTTGCTTTAGTCATAAATGTTCTCTCCAGACATTTGCAAGAGGTTGTTCCCCGGTGTATGCTTTTTGCTGATGATATTCTTCTTGTTTATAAGACTAGAGAGGGAGTTGAAGGTAAACTTAAATCATGGAGGTCAACCTTAGAGTAAAGATTTTCGTTTGAGTAGATCTAAAACCAAATACATGGAGTGTAATTTTTGTAGTAATAGATCTAGTGAGAGATTTGTGACATTGAGTGATCAAGTTATTAATAAATGTACTTGTTTTAGATATCTTGTGTCAATTGTTCAAAGTGATTGTGAAATAGATGGGGATATTATTAGTAGAATTCAAGTTGGATGGTTGAAGTGGAGGAATGCTTCGAGTTTGTTGCGTGATAGAAAAGTACCGCTCAAACTTAGAAAAAAAATTTATAAGATGGTGGCGAGACCTGCAATGCTTTATGGCGCAGGTTGTTGTCTGTTAAAAGAGAAGCTTAATATTAAGTTAAGTGTTGCTGAGATGAGGATGCTCATGTGGATGAGTGGATTTACTCTTAGAGACATGATATGAAACTAGCATATCCATAAAAAGGTTTGAGTTGCTTCAGTGACAGATAAGATTAGAGAGAGTCGCCTTAGATGGTTTGGTCACATAAAATGACAGCTTTCTCATGCCCGGTTAGGAATGTAGATGTATTAGATTTGACTTATGTTAAGAAAGGTAGAGGTAGACCTAAAAAGACTTGGTTAGAAAATATTAGAATGACCTTTTTTTATTAGATTTAGATGAGAATTTGACTCTTAACAGGACGCAATAGAGAAAAAGGATTCATGTAGCCGCCCAACATAGTGGGATAAAAGCTTGTTGTTGTTGTTTTTTTTTATATTTATTGGATTAATAACGAATTTTTTGTTTATCTTCAGATGAGCAGGAAGCTGCAGCTGTTGAAAGGACCTAAAAAGAAGCAACTTCAGGCTTCAAAACTTAGTGTGGAGGGCCGTGGCATGGTTAAGTACCTATAATCACCAAGTTAGCTGCTTGAAATAAACCAGGTTAGTAATCGTTGGTATTTTTTGCTGATTACTATTTATTTTATATCAGAAGTATTATGCTAATGATACTTCGAGCTTTTTTTTTCCTCAATGAATTTTTTTGTGCTAATCATTCTTAAGAACAAAGTTTGCATTTAGCTAAATAATTTTAGAATCACTTCTGACCCTGTCATCTTCATTTTTCACCTACCCTTTTTCTTCACAAGATTTCAACACACACACACGCACACATATATATATATATATAAAATTATGGCATCATGTAAGCTAGATAATTTATATTTAATTTAGTATATAATATAATAAAATTTTTGGAATCATTTTAATTAAATAAAATATATGATATTTTAAATTAATTTAATATTTAATTAAATATTTTATATAAAAAAATATTTAAATATATTATTAGTTGAACCGGCCGGTTCTTAAGAAACGGACCGGTTCAACGGTCGGCCGGTTCAATCGGCGGTTCAAACCGGTTTTGATCGGTTCGTTGTCAGCCCAGTTCTTAGGGAAGACCGAACCGGCCGTAAGACCGGTTCACGGTTGAACCGGTCGAACCGGCCGGTCCGGTCCGGTTTTCAAAACCATGATATTTTCTTCCATTTTTATCATTCCAACATACTTGACAAATGAAAAGAAAACGTGCATGCCAACTAATGACTGCCATGTTGATGTTTTTTTGCTTATTTGGTTATCTTTACTTCATGTTAGAAATTGTGATCTAGATCTTTGTTCAATTCTGATAGATTTATTTTATGTTTTTTTTCATGAAATTGTAAATCAGCTAATGCTGTACTTGAAGCGAGTAGGTCCATGCTTAGGAGGCCTTCTGGCCCGCTCTTTTAACTATTAAATTTTATTCTTAGGGAGATTGGTAGTTCTGTAGAAATTGAGCAATCGTGGTAACTAGTGCAATAAGCATATGCTGGATTATGCAGTTTCTCGGTTATAGGAAGAGAACTGTTGGCCACAAATTGAAATGAACAATCTGGTTACTTTCTTATGATTTTCCTCTGGTGATATTAAAAACAAAATTGCTTTTTTTTGTTAGAGTTCTGCCATCCTTATTTATGCTAATCTTTCCAGAGTTAACCTTTATTTTTGTTTTACGTTTGGAAATTCTGGAGTTAATATGAATGTCTTCTGTAGAAGAATCGCAAAATCTTCCACGATTCCTATTGTCTTTAACTTGCGCTCTATTACTTGCCCGGCTATATTAGAGTATAGCCTCAACTATGTTATGTCTCTCTCTCCTCTCTACCTCTTACCTCTCTCTCTCCATCATATCCTCTCTTCTTTGTCTTCTCATCTGATTTTTGGCCTCATAAGTTATCTCCTTTGATAATCTTGGTATCACTTGAGTTATCTTTTGATCCCTCTTTCTATTATGCTTATATTCTCCATTGTTAGCTTATATCTCTCATTTTCTTCTTCTCCTCAAAACACAAGAAATCAAGAATTCTTGATTTTCTGACCTCACCCTACAGTAAATTTTGGTATCAATGTACAAAATCAATCATCTAATAATTTTTTTGATGCAAAACTGTGGTTCCTTCAAAATCCCATGCCAATCATTGAAAATTGTTCAAAGCTCTTGTTTTGCACACTGAAAAACTGCCAATAACCTCAACGAGCAGCTGCCTCCCATTACGGACACTCTTTGACTGAATTAAATCATCAGCCACCTTGTGTGAAAAATTTAGCTCGGATAACTACTCATTGTCTATAACAGATAACATGGAGTTGCTTATCGGGACATCTAACAACTTTTTAGATGTGAATCTGCAATTTTGTATTTTCTTTGAGATCTAGAATTTATTAGTATGTAATCCTTAGCAGCAAAGCTCATTTTGCCTGAATTGCGGTTTTATTCTTCGACTATTAGTTGATGTAAGTTTTTCTCCTGTAAGCTTGTTAGTGTATGCATCGTTCTTTCCTATGAGAATTTCACTAAACTTAGTGATGTTGAACGGATATGGGGGGAGGGGTCATTTGAATAATTAAAATCTGAATTTAATTTCAGATTTCAAAAAAAGTGGAAGTGGAGGGAAAATTTGAATTTCAAATCACCTTAATTGGGAAGGGATTAATTGAGATTTGATGAGGGATGGGGCTGGTGGTTATTAGGGGTGATTGGAGTTGATTGAGGGCCTTAATGGAGAGACATTAATTAGAGAGGAGGTGAGAGAGAGGGGGGCCGCCATATGGAGAGGGAGGAGAAGTGTTCACATACAATGTATGTGGATCAAGCATTAAATGATATTGGGTGAATTAAATCTGAAATTAATTTCAGATTGAGAGTAATTTGAGGAGGCTACCTAATGTAGAATTTATTAAATTGGAAATGTTTTGAAATTCAAATTTATTTGAATTCAAAATTGAATGACTTTCCAAATTAACGAAATCTAATTTAGGAAGGTAATCAAGAGGTTATTTTGAATTCAAAATTCAAAATTTGTGGAGGAGGGAAGAGGCTAGGGGTGAGGTGGTCGACCGACTATGGAGGTGGAGGGGTTGATGTTTGATCCAAAAGAAAAGTTAATCAAAATCAAACGAAATAAAACAAAAAAATGGATGGTGAATGATGAAGACTATAGGTGAGAGGACGGATAACAAAGAAAAAAATAAAATAAAAACGATACAAACCACGAGCCCGGACTCTTCCTGCGGCTGGTGGGTACTACAATGCCCTACCGAGTGAATTCAATCCACGAGCCCGGATCCATCCCGTGGCTGGTGGAAACAAGATTGTCCTCCCATAGGACTTTTCCTCTTCAAAACTCACACAGAGATCAAGACAAAGGCTCCAATTCTTCTTTTTTTTTTAATCCATCATTGTCTAATACAAGTGCAAAGGCCTCTATATATAGGCCTTAAAAGAAACTAAAAGACAACTTTAGCCCATTGAGATTACATAAAACAAGCCCCTTAAGTAAGGGAAAAAAAAAGGAAAATGCATAATTAATTAAAAATTAGAATTAATAAACTAAGATAAAATGAAGGGATCTCGGCCTTCTATCTTCGTCTCTTCCTTTGATTAATGTTCACTGTCGGATGTCGCATCACTTAGGTTGAGTCCCTTACATCTGAGTGGGGTTCCACCACATATTGAGAAACTTGAGTGACTAAATAGGGTTAGCATTCTTGCACATATTTGAATCTTCTGAAAATCATTGATTTAGACACTATTCATATATCTAATCTTGCTTTATCCAATGCGTACTGTTGTGCAACTAACATAAATTTCCTTTACATATCTTGGATGATTTTATGAATTTAGTAGTTTTGTCACTATTGCAAGCAGGCATCTTTTGATATTCATAAATTGATCAAATTTTTACTTGCACTTTGGAATGCCCTATCTTATCATGTAGATGAAGAGGAATTTGATGAAGATATTCATGATTTCTCCCCACATAGCAATGAACTTATATAGATTATTTAGAATAGCCTGAACCACGTGGAGATGAATTTTATGAAATTTCAAAAAGGGTGAAGGTGGATGCTCCTTTCAATGGAGAGTACAATGCAAATGCCTTCTTAATTTTCTCGTTGGGATGAAGAATCTTATTGCTTGGCATCAGCATAGTTGATTGCCAATGAGTTAGTGATATGGGGATCACTATTGATCTATGTATGCATTTCACGATCAATTGAGTACATCAAGAAAGACAACTTGCGGACATGAAGTCGCATGTGAAGAACTTGAGATGCCTCAACCACTACTAAAACTACTAAAACAATTTTCCATTTATGAAATGGGCTGCATCGACGTGTTCAGAGCGTCGAATTTATGAAGGAATCGCTCGCTTGCAAGATGATCAAGCAATGGCGAGCATGATGATTGGCAGATGTGATATGGCGTAAAATCATCTGAAATGATGCCCAATCATGAAATTGAATGCTTCATTGCATCCAGGATATAAAAAACACTCAGAAGGATCCCTCACACACGAGTTGAACGACCGCAATTGAAAATGATAGACTACAGACGCAAACTTACACAACATTGCTTGAATGTTGCTTGTTGTGAAACATACTTCGATGTTGCATCCGAAACATTGCAATTACCTAGAAAGACATCTATATTGCATGGATTGTTGCATGAATCAATGAGGGAAATTTGTTCGTGTGTGAGGTGATGACACAAAAATCGAGCTGTACCAAAACAAGAAGTAATACACCGATTGATTCATACTTTTTATATATTATTTTACTTTAATCTAATTAATTAATTAATTATATATATCTATATATTCCTATTTAAATTCTTACTGAATTCGCTACTATTTCAGTGGTAATCCATCCCAGCTTATGTCATAAAAAACTATATTAACAATGATAATAATAACCTATGTCTAAAACTCCCAACCCGCTTCTCTCACTCACATCCCTCCCTATTTGAACATTTTATATTTGAAACTCTCGGCTCGATACCCTTTGCTGCCCACCTCACCTGCACGCAACAGTCGGCCTTCGTGTTAGTGCTAAAATCGGTGCTAGAGACTGCAATGTGAATATGACCAATGATATGACGTTGTGCGTAGCAAGCTCGAATGCCACAATGTCATGCGAAAGAGCATCAAAGCATCTTGATCGCGGTCAAAACCACCCATATTTCATCCATTTGCAAAACAAATTGCACTGAATCACTGATACACGTAGTACACCGAATTTTTCAAATAAGACTAGCTCACATGCATGACAATGCGAGAGTAAGAGCACGATGGTGGGTGAAAGCAACATTATGCAACATCATCAAATGATGCATGATTGCAAAACAAATTGCTCCATTGCGTTTGAGACAATAAAATTACCAAGAAGTAACTCATTTGTTTTATTTGCGCAAACATGAGTGAGAATGATGGATAACGGGTGTGAAGTTGCCTGAGGTCACCCGAACAACACCCGTTCGTAAAACATATCTTGTTGTTACGTCCAAAATGTCGAAACTAGCTGAAAAGAGACCCATATTTCTAGGGTTGTCATGAGTCCAAATTCAAAAAATGTTCACTCGCGAGGTGATGGCATACAAATTGAGATGCACACCGAACGGGAAGTTGCACTAAGAGTTTATTCATTTCTCTTTGATAATTTATTCTATTTCAATAAATGAATGGTAAGAAAAATCAATTAAATAAATGATATATATATATAATTATTATTAAAAAAGTATTTGCAATTTTATCCATCCTCTCCTAAACCTCATCCTGACCAAATCTCTTCCCCCCTTCAATCACGTCATCAAGCTATACAAAAAAGAAGTGATAATAAACTCTCTTACCTAAATCTAAAACATTTGAGTCTTGTCTCTCCCGTCATGTACTTCCTCTCTTGTTTGAACACCCAAGACCCCTTCTCCTCCCTATTCACACAAGCTCAAATCGTCAGAACCCCCATTTTCTCTTCTAGTCACCCACTTGCACCTACAACCTCCAGTTGTTGTTGGCGATTGGTTCCGCGCACAGAAGTCCTCTAAACACAACCTCTAGCATGGTCCCCTCACGCTAGCCATTCACCCAACCAACCACTCGATCTTCCCTTCTGCTCGTATAAAGAGCCACTCGCCTTTACTACTCTAAGTCCAGAGCCACTCCTCTTAACCCACCTATTCTTCAAACCTGCACCAACCTACCCACCAGTCGCTGGCAAGTCCAGCCCAGCAGCTTCAACCTTCTAGTTCTAGCTAACCCCGGCGGAAAAACTGACTGGATCTCCTTGTCATTCTCAAACTTGATACGTCTCCAACTTAGTCCGACCCTCGACTCTGCCCACTCCTCCCACTTTTGCCCAACCTGTCTTCTCCTGATGTGATACCAAATGCAAGGAGCTTCGTAAGAAATTAAAATTGAGTTGGCAAAGAAATTACAACTAATAACTTATGGCGATAGCAAGAAAATCATTAAAATTTCGTAGTTATCAACTAGCTTAGGCGAAGAAGTATGTAGATTAGTCAAAACTTTCAGACAACCAAAAATAGTAGCAACACTAAAAGCTATTACAACAATCCGCCATTTAATAACGAGAAGTTCACCTTGGGGAAATAATCACTCAACTAGACTAGGCTTTGCGGGAGAGGAATTTCAGCACACCAAACGATGCCACGAGGAAGGTTGCAACGCCAATGGTCTTGAACCACGGAAAGGTTGCCGGCGGTGGATGACACACAGACGTCTTGCTTTCAATAGTCCACTCGTAGTCTTCAAATCGCTCGTCTATGATGTCGATGAGTGTGGGTAGGATGCGGTTCAAATAATCCTCCACTGTTTCGTCATACCCGAATCCGACGTCAAAAAAGGGGAGCGGGTGGGGTGAATATGTCCTTCGTCGTCAAGCACCAATCCACTGTCAACTTCAGGATCCGCCATGCATAGTGGCGTGAGAGGATCTTACTCCGGAAGAAGAAGAATATCGAGGAGAGGAGAAAACTTGAAGATGTGAAGGTGAGAGTGAGGGAGGAGGCCGGCGGGATTCCAAGGGGAGAGGGAGGGGGGTCGGCGGGTGCAAGGGGGGGAGGGGAGCTTAGGGTTTGAAAGTTTCAATCCTAATTAGTCCCTAATCAAATCTGAAATAAATTTCAGATTTAATTAAATGTGGAGGGAAATTAATTAGGAATTGAATTAGAATTCAAATTGATGGAGCCTTAAAAGGAAAGAACAAGGGGGAAGCCAAAGAAAGGGGGCCGGCGGTCAATAGAGGGGAGAGGGATTTGAAAACTTAAAAACTGAAATTAGATTTCAGTTTTAAGTAAATTAGGAGGGAAAATTATGTGGAGTTAATTCCTAATTCAAGAGGATTCAATGCCTTAATGGAGCCTTAATGGGGCTCCACCCAAGCATGTGGCCGGCGGCTTCTAGAAGGAGGGATTTGGTGTGGGTGCTAGTGGGTGGCTTCCAAAATTGCTTGCATGAGATTTGAAAAGAACTAAAACAAAATCCATTTGAAATTTGGAATTTGTCATGAAACGAATTCAAAACTTTCCTAATTTGGAATTTTTAAAATAGGAAAGATTTTGAAATTCAAATTTTGAATTTTCAAAATCTGAATTTGAGGGGACGGGGATTAAACCGATGTTTGAAATGTCACCACCGGATGGTGGTGGTGGAGGGAGGCCGGCGGCTATGGGAAGTGGGAGGCCAGCGGGTTGGGGAGGAGGAGGGGAATCGGATGCGGGATATAGACCACGAGCCACGGACTCTTCCAATGACTGGTGGGTGTTGCGTTTCGCCCTCACCTTGGGCTTTCACTCTCCTCTCTAACTCTCCACAATGAGAAAAGAAGAAGACAAGGGAAATCAAAACAAATTTTCATAATCTTCATTAGCCTCATACAATGATACATGACCCCTATATATAGGTCATGAGATACAAGAAAATAAAAGCATAAATAATGACAAAATCGCCCTCGGGGCCCCAACATGACTCACTCACACACAATGGTAAAACAGGAATACTGAAAATTGAAAATGCATGAATAACTAAAAATATAAGCTCTGAATCGTGGCCATCAATCGGCGATGCTTCCGGCGATACACGTGTCTGAAACGTTGATCGATGACCTCATCACTCTCCCTGGGTGGGAGAAAACTCGACCCCGTCGAGTGGGAATCTCTGGAGCTCTCGTACATCTCTAAAAGATCCGGATCCAATCGCTGCAACTCCTCTCGATCGATCAATGTATCCTCTGTCTCCGGTTTCCCTTTCCAATGAACCAAGTACCTATGGCGCCCACCTTTCATGGAAATGATTTCATTGTCAAGTATAGCATCGATCTTCTCCGCATTGGGTAAATGGGGTAAATTGGGGAGTGGAGGTAGGCTGGGGATCTCACTGGTTGGGTTCTCACAAGGCTCAAATTGAAGTGGATTTTCAGGGTTCAGCTCAGGTCCCTCAAAGGCTACTAAATCTTCTATATTAAAGGTTGGATTGATGTTAAAACTTTTGGGAAGGTCCAGGATATAAGCATTGCTATTTATCTTTGAAATTATCCTAAAAGGTCCGGCGCTTCTAGCATGTAACTTCTTCACGGAGCCCGGCGGAAAGCGTTCCGGACTGATCCGTACCATCACAAAGTCTCCAACTGCGAATTCTTTAAATCTTTTCTTGTGATCTGCAATAAGTTTATAATTGGAATTACTTTGTTCAATTCTTCTTTTAATTTCTTTGTGAAGCTCCTGTATATGAGATGCAAATGCATATGCTGACTTAGATGTTCTACCTAAGGGACTCATGGGGATGAGGTCAATTGGCTGCCTAAGCGGGTATCCATACACAATTTCAGCTAGACTCAAGTTTGTAGTTCTGTTTACAGAGTTGTTGTAGGCAAATTCTGCTATGGGTAACTTAGAATCCCAATCTCGAATGTTTTCTCCTACAGTGTCCTTAGGAGGTTGCCTAGCTTCTATTTACTACCTCAGTTTGACCATCAGTCTGCGGGTGGAAGGCTGTGGAGAATTGTAATTTGGTACCCATGTAGTGCCAAAGGGTTTTCCAGAAATAACTAGTGAACTTAACGTCCCTGTCGGATACTATGGTCTTGGAAGGCCGTGAAGTCTAACTATCTCGTTAAAATAAAGTTTTGCGATGTGGGAGGCGTCGAAAGTCTTGGAGCAAGGTACGAAATGAGCCATCTTAGAAAATCGGTCAACTACCACAAATACAGAATCGTGTTTCTTAACGGTTTTAGGTAGCCCAAGTACGAAGTCCATGCTTACATCTACCCAGGGAGAGCTAGGCACCGGGAGCGGGGTGTACAAACCAGTGTTTTGTTTTCTCTGTTTGGCTAGCTGGCAGGTTGGGTAAGGAGGCTCCAGGGACTAAGTCGATGGCATGTTGGATGTCCCTAAGGGGTGGTAGTTTGTATGGCAAATCCTCAGGGAAGACATCAGAAAAAGTTTCAAGCAGTGGTTTTACTTCCTCGGGGATAGGTTCTTCATGATCTACATTTACTTCCCGAGCTACTAACGCGTAAAGAGGTGTTCCAGATTCTAGCTCAGTGTCCAAGTCTTTGGCAGTTAGAAGGTTCAGGCCTGTGTTGGGTTTAAGAGAATTTGGCTTGATGTCGTCCTTTGTTGATTTGGGTTGGGTGGGGAGGAGTTTGATCTTCTTGCCCTCGTGTTCAAACACGCAGGTGTTTGAACGGCCATAGATGTGTACATCATTGTCAAAAAGCCAGGGGCGGCCAAGGATGATTTGGCCCACATCCATAGTTAAAACATCGCACCAATTTTGTCCTTGTACCCATGATATTCAATAGGATGAGACTCCTATCTTTCACTTCCAGAGTCCGTTGAGTTAATCCAGGCGACTTTATAAGGGCTGGGGTGGGGTGTGGTCTTCAACTGAAGTCTAGAGATCATGGCTGAGGATACAGCGTTAATAACAACTTCCACTATCTATTATAACCTTACAGTTCTGTCGCCGATCTTAGTGAAAGTGTAAAAGATCGCAGTTCTTCTCCAGTCATCACTAGGTTTGGGTTGAGAGAAGGCACACCTACAACTTTGCAGATCTAAGCGATCCACCTTTTGGAGACAGTGGACACAGGAGTATCGTCCTCATCGAAATATTCCTCATCGTCGTCCATGTGGTGGACAAGCTCAACGTCAGGTTCGCCCTCTTCGTCTGCCACTTCTTCGATGATTGTGACTTTAAAACGGGCTGGAGCACACTGAGAAGCGATGTGTCCATACCCATGGCCACCTAAAGCACTTAGTGCCGGCAGTGGCTTGGGTGTTTCCCGTTCTGGTGTCTTCCCTTTATAGTCGAGGCGGGGTTGAGTCTGGTTAGCGGGTGGTCGACTACTCAGGGATCCGCTGGGTTTGTTATAGGGTTGGTTCGTAGTGGATTTAAAACGGATTTTGTCGAAAGTCTTTGGTCCTATGGCTCCTGGATTCTCTAAGTCTAACACCAGGCTACAGGCAGCTTCATATTGTTCACTCCTCTGGGCAAACACTCATTTCGAAGGTCTTCTCTCAGTCCGGCTCGAAACATTGACAAGAGTTGTGTTGGGGTGGTGGTCTCTTCTCCGTTACAACGAATCAAGAAGTCATCAAAGGTCGAGATATATTCCTTGACTGTCTTGCTTCCTTGGGTTAACCTATTCCACCGATCTAAGAGTCTCGGGTAGTATGAGGGAGGGAGGTATTTCCTTTTCAGCTCCTGTTTCATTGTTCCCCAGTCAGCAATGGGGTATTCGCCTCGAGTCTCCCTCATGTGCTCAACATTGGTCCAGTACTGATTTGCTCTACCAGTCAACTTCATCTCAGCGAATTTAACTTTCTTATCTTCTGAAATATTGTACCACTTGAAGTAGCTATCCATTCCCTTAATCCAGTCAAGAAAGGGTTGAGGCTCTAACTTACCGTCAAACGTCGGGGCGTTCTACCTTAATACTTTTGAGGAGTTGTGCATCGTTGTCTCTCCAAGGGGCTTCTCGTCCTACCTGATCATGGTTGGGGTTTTTGGGGATGGTTTTTTTGTGGGATTTTTGTGGATGTGGTGGTATTATTTAAAGAGAATAGGGGTGAGTGTTAGTAGTTTTGGGTGTTAGAGTGTTTGGGGTGGGGTGTAGTAGAGTATTTTTTAGGTTGTAGATTGGGGGGTATGGATGTGGATGGGGTGAGATTAGAAAGAGAGTTGAGGTGATTATTTTGTTTGTGATGATATTTTTATGTATATGGGGGGATTAAGAGGATTTGGGAGTGGTTGTTTGAATGTAGTTTTGATTTTTGTGTGTGGTGAAGGATGGAGTTGAAGGGGGGGTTGAATGGGTTTGTTGTTTTGTTGGGGTTATGTAATAAAGGGGGGGGGTGTTATAATAATAGCTCTTGCATGCATATTCTTAATAACTTGAATATAAGCATTATTACCTCTTTTTTTTAGAACTCTCTATAGCACTTCTCCTAGAACTTTATTGTATGCTTTCTCTAAACCAATAAATATCATATATAAATCCTCCTTATTCTCTCTATACTTCTCCATAAAACTTCTCAATAAATGTATAGCTTCCATGGTAGACCTACCCGGCAT
The DNA here is from genome assembly GCA_022539455.1 of Dendrobium nobile. Lineage (NCBI taxonomy): Eukaryota > Viridiplantae > Streptophyta > Magnoliopsida > Asparagales > Orchidaceae > Dendrobium > Dendrobium nobile. The sequence goes on along the minus strand of CM039723.1, from coordinate 13,390,195 downwards.
GAATCCAAATTGATTTTGAGAAATATTAGTATCACGTCTTAACTTATGCTCCATGACTCTCTCACATAGTTTTAAAGTATAACACATTAACTTAATTCTTCTATAATTCACGCAATCTTATGCATCACTTTTATTCTTAAATATAAGTGATGAGGACATCGTCAGAGATTTCGACACATGTAGACGCCGAAGATCGACGGCCACGATCATTAGTTTTATTTTGAGTCATTTTATGTAGTAGTTTATTTTATTTTTATGTTTTTTTGTTTTTGCCCTTATGGGTAGTTAGTTGCTATTGTAGCCCAAGGGGCATTTTAGTCTTTTGTTTTCTTAGTCATCTTGAGGCCTATTTATATGGCCATTTTCTTATGTAATAGTTAGTTTTTGGATAAAAATGAAATTTACTACTTGTTCTCTTTGTGAGTTCCTCCCTTCACGATCTCTTAGTGAGTTCGCCGGAGAAGACTAGATCTCTTTGTGAGTTCTAGTTCGCCGGAGAAGATTAGTTCTCTTTGTGAGTTCTAGTTTTGAATTATCTAATCTTGTGGAAAAATCAACGTGGAGACAAGCGAGGTTAGTAAATCCGTAGTCGTCGAAGCCTTGAAAATTCCATCTCTTCCTTTCTCCCCTTGCTCTTGCCGCCGCCCACGCACAGCAACTCAAAGCCGCCGCCACCCGCCTCCATCTCCGCCGCCAGTCTCAGCCCGCCGCCACCTCCTGTCGGCCAGCCGCCGGCCTCCCCGCCGGCCAGCCAGCACCCCTCCCCCGCCGCCTTCCCCATCTTGAATCCATAGCATTTGAATTTCAAACCCTTGATTAAACACTTCCCTAATTGGTTCCCCTTAATTATGTAAGCCATTAATGAAATTAAAGCCAAATTCAAATTTCAAATTTGAATTCCCTCTCATTTCAAGTTTTGGGAATGACATAATGACATAATTACAAATGACACAATTACATCAATAAATCAGCCCAATTTCCTCCCATTGCCGCCCCCCATCAATCCTCCCTTTGGAATTATTTTGAATCATCCAATTAATTCCCCTCCCCTCTTCCAAAACTGAATTATTTTAGATTTCATTTTTTGTTTTCTTGGGAGCCTTTCTCTAAGCAAGCATTTCAGCTCAAGAAGAGAGTTCTCCACATCCATGGACGGCCGATCCCGACAACGACCACGGCTTCGTCTTTGATGATCAAGGAAGAAAGATAAGACGTTGGATCTCTCTAGTCATCCCATGGACTACCCGCCACCGGCTACCACTCCAATGGACTACACTTTGTGCGCCATTTGTCTCATAGTGGCATCGCTCGGTTGCTCTCAATCTTCCTCCATTAAAAGTGCCACCAACAAGAGAGTGAGTGAGAGACCCAAGGTGAAAGTTCTATTTGTTAATTGTGGATTATTGTTTCCCTCCATAACATTACTATCTAATTCTATGTTGTCAATTTGATAGTGTTCCGTTAATCTAGTTGTAACCACATGCCATACTTAATTTCGACTTGATAATTCCGAAAACCTAACTTGGGTAAGCATTAATTCTATAACTAGCAAAGCTTTAACATTCTTATATTAAAATCCCCAAGCAGTTCTTGTTTCTATGCAATATGTTTCACATCAATAAGAATAAAAAACTCATTCTCCACTCATCTCACATCTTTTTAGTCTTCAAAATAATATTAAAAAGTTTAGTAAGCCAAGTAATTTCTTCTATCTCCTAAACATTTTCACATTTATTGATATATTATCAGGTCCAACAACTTTCCACACTTCATTTTCTTAAAAGTCTCTCTAACTTCAGTTTTACTAATACGTCGATGAAAAAAAATCTTTATTTTTATTTAGGGTGCTAAAGTCACTAAAGTCAATTGTATTCTCAAATCTTTATTGAAAACTTAGCAAAATATCTCATCCACCTTTAATGAATAACCTCTTCTAATAAAAGTATTTTTTATTTTTATCCTTAATGCACTTCACTTGAACTAAATTCTTACTGCTTTTATCTTTTTATTTGACTAACTTATACACACACGTACACACATAATATATATATATATATATATATATATATATATATATTAGAAATCATTAAAAATTAAAATCTTTGCATTGCATATTGCTTTTTTAGAAGGAAAACAAATTTGAGCATTTTCTCTTTTTCGGCTATTGGGTATTTATTTAGATTGATGAAGAAAGGATAAATGTTTAGACGTTTAA